>CM042150.1:36534953-36544953 GCA_023376005.1 Doryteuthis pealeii | reverse complement strand
CTGAGAATAGAGTTAAGATAGACCGTTATGATTTGTATATATATATATATATATATATATATATATATATATATAAGACAAAACGAAATGGACAGTCACTAGCAACAGCTTCAATTTCGGAGATCTTCTGTAGAAGAGATTTTTATCTCGAAATATTAAGAATTGAAAAATTACTGGTTAACAAACAACACCATAGTTACCACGTTTTTCTTTAGACTTGCATTGTGATAGCCTTCAAAACCAACCACCAAACCAATATATATATATATATATATATATATATATATATATATACATATATCCTGGATCAGATATGATTGAACAGAGATAGATTGATAGATAGATAGATAGATAGATATTCTAGCATTTGTTTCCCTTACTTTATTTTATTTCTCCCGGCTTCTTCCTTTGTTTGCCACACTAAAAATGGTTTTACACGCCGAAGAGGAGCAAATATTTTGACACTTCGTTAACACATTCAGGTATTTTCGAAGCCCCGAGATCAGATCTGTATTTGTATTGCATTTATTCATCGGCATTTTTAATTTTTTCTTCTTTTTCTTTTCCTTTTTTTAATGTTCTTTCTTTCTTTTTCTTTTCTTTTTTAATGTTCTTCTTTCTTTCTTTTCTTTTCTTTTTTTAATGTTATTTTTTCTTTCTTTTTCTTTTTTTTAATGTTCTTTCTTTCTTTTTCTTTTCTTTTTTTTAATGTTCTTTCTTTCTTTTTCTTTTTTTTTTTGATGTTCTTTCTTCTTTTTCTTTCCTTTTTTTAATGTTCTTTCTTTCTTTTTCTTTTCCTTTTTTAATGTTTTTCTTTCTTTTTCTTTCTTTCTTTCTTTTTTTTTTAAATGTTCTTTCTTTCTTTTTCTTTTTCTTTTTTTAAATTTCTTTCTTTCTTTTCTTTTTTCTTTTTAATGTTCTTTCTTTCTTTTTCTTTTTCTTTTTTTTTTTTTTTTTTTCTTTTCTTTCTTTTTCTTTTTCTTTTTTTTTAATGTTCTTTTTCTTTCTTTTACTTTTTTTAATGTTCTTTCTTTCTTTTCTTTTCCTTTTTAATGTTCTTTTTTTCTTTTTCTTTTCCTTTTTTAATGTTCTTCCTTTCTTTTTCTTTTCCTTTATTAATGTTCTTTCTTTCTTTTTCTTTTCCTTTTTTTTCTTTCTTTCTTTTTCTTTTCCTTTTTTAATGTTCTTCTTTCTTTTTCTTTCTTTCTTTTCTTTTTCTTTTCTTTTTTATTAATGTTCTTTCTTTCTTTCTTTTTCTTTTTTAATGTTCTTTCTTCTTTTCTTTTCCTTTATTAATGTTCTTCCTTTCTTTTTCTTTTACTTTTTTTAAAGTTACTCTTTCTTTCTTTCCTTTTTTAAATGTTCTTTCTTTCTTTTTTTTCCTTTTAAATGTTCTTTTTTTCTTTTCTTTTCCTTTTTTTTAATTTCTTTCTTTCTTTTTCTTTTCTTTTTAATGTTCTTTCTTTCTTTTTCTTTTCCTTTTTTTTAATGTTCTTTCTTCTTTTTCTTTCTTTCTTTTTTCTTTTTCTTTTCTTTTTTTAATGTTCTTTCTTTTCTTTTTCTTTTCCTTTTTTAATGTTCTTTCTTTCTTTTTCTTTTTCTTTTTTAATGTTCTTTCTTTCTTTCTTTTTTTTTTTTTTAATGTTCTTTCTTCTTTTTCTTCCTTTTAATTTCTTTCTTCTTTTTCTTTTTCTTTTTAAATGTTCTTTCTTTCTTTTCTTTTCCTTTTTTAATGTTCTTCCTTCTTTTTCTTTTCCTTTATTAATGTTCTTTCTTTCTTTTCTTTTTCTTTTTTAATGTTCTTTCTTTCTTTTTCTTTTCCTTTATTAATGTTCTTCCTTTCTTTTTCTTTTACTTTTTTAAAGTTACTTCTTTCTTTTCTTTTCCTTTTTAAATGTTCTTTCTTTCTTTTTTTTCCTTGTTTAATGTTCTTTTTTTCTTTTTCTTTTTCTTTTTAATGTTCTTTCTTTCTTTTCTTTTCCTTTATTAATTCTTCTTTCTTTTTTCTTTCCTTTTTTAATGTTCTTTCTTTCTTTTTCTTTCCTTTTTTTCTTTTTTTCTTTTTCTTTTTTTTAAATGTTCTTTCTTTTCTTTTTCTTTTTCTTTTTTTTTTTCTTTCTTTCTTTTTCTTTCCTTTTTTAATTTCTTTTTCTTTTCTTTCGTCAGTATTCATTGCATTGCGACTAATTGATATAATGCAAAAAGAAAACAATGACATTTAGTTAATACCTCATCTATCCATATATAAAGGGCAGTTGTGTGTATATGTATGTCCGGGGCAAACTTTGAAAATAAAACAATTAACGACAAAGTAAATATATATACACATTAAATATCACCAGGGCTTGGTTTTTGAGCAAAAATAATAGAGATTTGATTTATATTCGTGAAGATAATTAAGAGAAAAAATTTAAATGATAACAGCATGGATTTTTTTTTTCATTTAATATTTTAGATATTAGACATTAACATTTCTTTTCAGAGTAGCTGGATCAATGCAAGGTCTTTTTTTCCATAGGGATTTAAATGGGGCAACCCACGAGGATTCAACTTACGATTCGGTAATAATGGATCTGCGGGACTAACTTTAAAAAATCCCCCTCTACCCAGGTGACGCCGGGTAGTTGCTGCTAGTCTTATATATATCACAGTGGGACTTTACATACAAGCATAAATACATACTTACATATACAGCAATAGCAATAGCATAATCTTTATAGTTCACTGCCGTCCCTCACAATCCTCAAAACCCACCACTAGAACCTTTCCTCTCATGAGCCCTCAAATGGATCATCAATCCTGCTGCAGATCCACAAAGTTTGATGCAAATATGACATAGGTAGGATGTCCTTCCCATTGTATCGGATGGATCAGATGATAAAATTTGATGTTTATGCACCACCATATGTCTCTTAAGACCAGAAGCCGACTTAAAAACTTTGTTACAGATCGTACAAGTCACATTGTTTGTTCCTGGAGTGTGCATGGATTTCTCTGATGATATTTCCTACGATTGACATATCCAGCCTTAAAAAGCAGAATGCGACCACATGTTTGACATTTCCAACCCACCGTGTTCTCACCAATATGAGAGGTATGTTCCTTTCGAAGTTGACGCTTGAGGATTTCATGCTCAATAAGCATACATACATCTATACATATATATATATATATATATATATATATATATATATATATATATAAGTAAAGTAAGTAAAGTCGTCGGGGCGGCCTAAAGTCGGTATCAGCCAGTCAGCGAGGGAGTCTATCCCCTTTTCAATAGCGCTAGACCAAGGAGATTGTTTTAGCATCTGAGGTGGAGCGCCACACCTACCATCAGCTCCTTACTTTACCGCACAGGTCCCTGTGCTACTCATACGCTGAGTTGGCGGGGACCGATATCGAACTAGGAACCTTGTGGTTTCTAGCCGAACGCTCTACCGACAGAGCTAAGAGAGAGAGAGAGAGAGAGAGAGAGAGAGAGAGAGAGAGAGAGAGAGAGAGAGATTAGGCATGGTAAAAAATTATCGACACGAAATCTAATTTTCAAATTTTAGATTTAACTCTTTGCATACTTTAATCCGTTTACAGCAGCTCTCACGCCACTGTGATCCTACCCAAGCAAAATACAAAAACTGATAGTTAGTTCATTATAATTGAGCAGAAGGACTCAGATTAAGATAATAATTGGACTTTATTTGAATAGAATGAGTTCCCGGGGTGAATAAATAGTGAACTTTGAAATATCCCGTCATACAGAAAATTGAAAATCCTTCTTGGTGAATCTATTTCTGATTCGGTTCTCAAAACCGGATCTACGTACGTATTGAGCACTGTTCAATATTGCTTGTTTTTCAGGCGGAGGGAGGAACAATAAGTCGTTCGGTATCAGTTTATTGATGGCACTTCACTTTACCTTAAACTGCATGCGTTTGGCAAGGATTATTTATTGAAACGAGATATCATTTTCTTGCTCCGAGATCCGTTAAATTTCAATGGGTGCGTTTGTTTGGTATAGCCGTCGGCGAAATTTGGTAGACAAAAAGGTAAATGAAGATGTGACCAGAATTGAGCAACTTGCCGATAATAATCAACAGCATTACGTGAAAAACAAGATTGTGCAAGTGTAGCAGAATAAATACTCACCAGACCTATCTCCACCAGATCACTCCCCCTCTCTTTCTCCCTGTCTTTTCTCTCTCTCTCTCTCTCTCTCTCTCTCTCTCTCTCTCTCTCTCTCTCTCTCTCTCTCTCTCTCTCCAATATCTATCTATCTCTCACATTATATATATATATATATATATATATATATATATATATATATATATATAGGAGACATTCAATAAATGAGGTGAATTTTGCCCTCGGAGTTGACAATATGAAACACTGTTTACAGTTGCACTTTTTTTCAAGAAAATCAATAGTGATAGGTCCTCTCAGATCCCAGAAAGGCTGTTAGAATAGGCTTCAGTACTGACCGCTGCACCCAGAACTTTTTCATCTGGACTGACAGACCTCTGTTAAAGCCAGAATCGTCATTTTGAATAGCCTCAAAATAGATATTTCTGTGGAATTAAGCTATAAATCAAACAATGTTTACATTAAAAAATCTTTTAAAAAATTATTTGGCTTATTCATTGAACGACTCTCATATATATATATATATATATATATATATATATATATATATATTCGTAGTTAGGATCTTTCCACGTGTGGTTTAACCAAGCTGATGCAGGTAGACCATAAAGGGGAGCTCAAAGTGCCTAATACCAGTGAATGGAAGGACAGAGCAAGATATTCAGTAATTGAAGAAAAAACTCTAAACTTACTTCATTACAATAATTTATTTCAACCGTATTAATACGGCATCTTCAGGTAATCACAAGAACATCACTGAGCTAACCTGGCCCTCATATATATATATAATCAGTTTCACCGAGAAGGATAACTCTAAAGTCAGAGTCATCCTGAAAATCCTTCTTGGTGAATCTATTACTGAATCGGTTCTCAAAACGTACGTATTGAGCACTGTTCAATATTGCTTGTTTTTCATTCGGAGGGAGGAGCAATAAGTCGTTCGGTATCAGTTTATTGATGGCACTTTACTTTACCGTAAACTGCATGCGTTTGACAAGGATTATTTATTGAAACGAGATAGCATTTTCTTGCTCCGAGATCCGTTAAATTTCAATGGGTGCGTTTGTTTGGTATAGCCGTCGGCGAAATTTGGTAGACAAAAAGGTAAATGAAGATGTGACCAGAATTGAGCAACTTGCCGATAATAATCAACAGCATTACGTGAAACACAAGATTGTGCAAGTGTAGCAGAATAAATACTCACTAGACCTATCTCCACCAGATCACCCCCCTCTCTCTCTCTCTCTCTCTCTCTCTCTCTCTCTCTCTCTCTCTCTCTCTCTCTCTCTCTCTCTTGGTAGGTGGGATGGGGAGGGGTAAGAAAGCACTGACATTTATTTTTATAACAAACTCATTCATGCCCTGGATTATTTACGTATGAAAAAACTACAAAGTTAGCATAACAGTAAAAAAATCCTTTTTCCTGTTCAAGTGCCTTTTTTTTTACTCTTGAAGAAACTCCCCCAAATGTAGCTTGGTTGGTTGGTTGGTTGGTTTGTTAGATTTTACGGCATGTCAACCCTTGTAGGGTTATTTTATGCCGAAGACATTCTTGGTGGGTATTGAAAATTCTTTTTTTTTTAGCTCAATTTTTAAATACATTTTAAAACTCATTTTTTCTATTTAACTCATAGATGGGTCTCTAATAGGTACTACTATTCCTTCTAGTGTTGCATATCTGTTGCACACTGGCATTAAATTCACGACCCTACTTCGCTACTCTCAATCGTGTACGTTAGTACTGGGGTTTTCCCGGTACCAAATATCTATCTGTTATATACTGGCTTCTTCTTCACGTTGCTAAATCGTGTATCTGCATACGTAGCGGGTATCGTCACTAACCCTAGACGATATATGTAGTGGTCGCTTAATGAAATCTACAACACATGGTATAGTAGGAATTTTTACTTTATTTCTTCTCGGCTGTACGTGGTGGGCGGCGGGCATTGACAATGACTTGACCGAGGGTTGACGATAACTGGCCCTACTTTTGGGATGGTGGCGATAGTGAGGTGGGGTGGCTAGGTGACGCCTCGCAGCCTGCGGCTGTGACCATGAGCGACCGTCACGCTCACTTGTTCCCTGTTCGTGTCTTCTACTGACTGTCCAACTGACGACTCGACCCTTTGGCTTTTGTATTGACAACCGCCTACACATCTTTATCTTTTGATCTGATAACTATTTCCGAACTTATTGTTACCCATCCTTCTTTTGTTCGCTTTACCGGGAAAAAGTCCTTTGTCATTTTTGTCGTCTTTTCTTCGCTTTGTTTAATTTAGCCGGAAATTCATATTTCCGTTTGTACAATATCCAACATATCGTGCAACGGAAGGGAATCTTCGGATCAAGAGACAAAAGAGAAAGAGAAAGAAATATATATATATATATATATATATATATATATATATATATAAAGGGGGAGAACGGAAGACAGATCTTCCGGTCAAGAAGCAGGGAGAAGATGAAGAAATATATAAAAGAAAAAAAGAAAACGGAAGACTCCTCTTCCGGTGAGGAGGCGGAGAGAAAGATAAAGAAATATATAAAAAGGAAGTATGTCCGTGATCAGATCAAAAGATAAAAATGCGTGGGCATATTTATTGTATATAAAGGTTAGTGGATCTGAAAAGAGTGAGTCAGTCCCCAGCGAGCAGCCGTGAACGTAACCTCGTCGCCTCCCGTCATCCACCACCATCGGAAGTTCATTGTGAACACTGCGCTCTTCACCACCCGCCCGGGCATTGTCATTGTGGACATTCGTCACCCCTCACTACCCACACACCGAAGAAAATAAAGACGGGTCATATTTTTATATACACGGATTTGTGGTTTTATTGAAGTCCAGTAGTCGGCTATGCAACACTAGCAAGTATATGATGAAAAGATTTGGGAGTCTGTCATAAGAGCAATAGAGTTGGGTCAGTCGTGAATGTGCTAGGGATTGGCATGACCTGCCGATTGATCAGAGAGAGCATCTCCGTCTAGCCCAAATAAGGGCCACAAAGTTGCATGTCATGTATTGCTCAGCCAACACGATTCCGTCCTTAAGCATCACATGTCCTCACCCACTATCAACAGAAGACTCCATTGGGGTGATTTTACCTCTCTGCAGAGGTGCAATAGGTATATTCTACAGCCCTAGCCGACAGTGCGGACCTTAAAGAGGGGGGGTGTATACAGTTTGCTATCATACCCATGGCACCCCTCCTTTTTGGGAAAAGGGTGAGGTTTTAGCCTTATATGGGTGATGCGGTAAGCATATTCAAAGTCAGGTTGAGAAAAAATTTGACTAATAAATGGCTTGCTCGAAAATATAACCTTGTTGAGAATTTAGTTTTGTTCCTTGTGAAACGAAAGAAAAATGAAATAATTTCTTTGTAAAAAATATTAATTATTGATTGGACCTTTTTTTTGTAAAAGTTTAACAACCTCCATTTAAGTAAATAATTATTAAAAATTATTTCTTAAGTTTAATTTCATTCTTCTTCTTCTTCTTCTTCTTCTTCTTCTTCGTTTCATTTCTTTTTTCTTATATTTAGTTTCCTTTCTTTCTTTCTTCTTCTTCGTTTCATTTTCTTCTATTTTATTTTATTTTCCTTTCTTTCTTTTTTTTTCTTCTTCTTCTTCGTTTCCTTTCTTTCCTTCTTATGTTTAGTTTCCTTTCTATCATTCTTATTTTTATTTTCCTTACTTTCTTTCTTTCTTATTTTTAGTATCATTTCTTTCTCTTCTTTCTTCTTCTTCTTCTTCTTCGTTTCATTTCCTTCTTTATTTCTTTCGTTCTTCCTTCTCCTTCTCTTCTTCTTCTTCTTCTTCTCTTCGTTTCATTTCTTTCTTATTTTTATTTCATTTCCTTCTTTATTTCTTTCGTTCTTTCCTTCTCCTTCTTCTTCTTCTTCTTCTTCTTCTTCTTCTTACCATTGTTTATGAATATTTGATAGTTTTCAGCCTCTTTTAAGGATTTTAATTGCATTTTTAATTCGAATTTCAACGTACTCTGAGCACCGAAGATAAGATGGACAGAAACAAAAAAAAAAACCTATTGATTGCAAAAAACAAAAAAAACAAAAAACAAAGAAAAAACAAAAAAACAAACAAGTGAGTTGTGTTGAAATATTCAAACATAATTGATTTGCGACAAATGACCTGAGTCGACGTTCGCCAAATCATTCAAAATGGAGGGAGTGTTTAGTAGAGACTTTTTTTTTTACTTCCTTAATATTCGTCAAGCATTATTCTCATATGTTCTTATAGAAAAAAAAAACAAAAAAAAAATAATAGTAATAAGATTGTGTTGTCCACCCGAGGACGATTCTTTCTCTATCATTTACCAATTTTAACCGAATTTCTTGTTTGATTAAAGACGCAAGCAAAACAAAACAAACAAAAAATTAATACCCACCAAGTAAAAATGGCGTCGGTAATTTTTCGACTTTCATTCAGAGCCAGTAAATTTGTGTAACAAAAAATAAATGAATAAATAAATGAAAATGAGGTGCGGTATCTTTCGTTTTTATCTTGCTTTTCAAATAGCAGTGAACACTAAATGATAAGAGGGAGTGAAAAAAAAAAATAAATAAAATAAAAAACAGCCCAAGATAAAATATATGAATATTAAATTTTGTTACGCTAAAAAGAAAATATTTTGACTCCAAGCGTTATAAATATATAATATATACATCTGTTTCCCGCGCAGGCAGAAAGAAAGAAAAAAGAGAGAGAAAGAAAGAAAGAATGAATGAATGAATGAAAGAAAGAAAAAGAAAGAAAGAGAAAAAAAGAAAGAAAGAAGAAAGAAAGAAAGAAAGAAAAAGAATGAAGAAAGAAAGAAAGAATGAAAGAAAAGAAAGAAGAAAGAAAAAAGAAGAAAGAAGAAAGAAAGAAAAAGAAAGAAAGAAAGAAAGAAAGAAAGAAAGAAAGAAAGAAAGAAAGAAAGAAAGAAAGAAAGAGAAAAATAAAAGAAAGAAAAAATGAAATAATAAATGAACGAAATAAAGAAAGAAATACTGACGGTCAGAGGGGGTGATCTTGTAGGTAAAAAATCTCCTGAAAAAAAAATTAATTGTAATGTCATTTTGGTAATTTTTAAACCTCATCTCTTCCACCCATCCATATACGACATTTTTTATTTACTAATCTTAGCTTAGTTTTGGCACAAGGCCGTTAGTATGGGGCACAAATTGAATTCACAAATAATGTCTTCTTTTTTAGTTATTTACTAAACATTGCTTAAATGTGGAGCAAAACCCAAAATATGAAGCATTCAATGAGAATATATATATATATATATATATATATATATATATATATATATATAATTTATATTTAGTTGTGTAACAATATATTATACTTATGAATATTTTCGTTGATATTGGAAGCACAGGAAATATATATATATATATATATATATATATATAATATATATATATATATATATATAGGGGTAATTATATGTCAAATCATCGAGGCCATGTTACCCATTTTTCTGAAATCATGTCCATGTGTGGATAAGGATAAAGTTAGCCAATCCCCCAAATCTTAGCTTCCAATTCCAAAAATTGGCAGATTAATGTCATTTTTCAGCTCTCAAAATTTGAGGGGGGGTCACGAAAAATGACGACTTTTTGTAACATATACTTGTCTGTAAAATAAGTTCTAGAGCTTCCTTACTCCTAAAAATTGGTTTATAAAAGCATTCTTGTCCAGGGAATCCAAAAATGCTATCAAAAAGACTTAAAGTCAACCACTTTTAAGTTATTGATGATTTCTGATTTTTTTCGTAGTAAGATCAATATCCCGATGTGGCACTGTGTCTACGTCAACAATTATTATTTCACATATTTCTCTGAATGTTTGAGAT
>CM042150.1:36497453-36529953 GCA_023376005.1 Doryteuthis pealeii | reverse complement strand
AATTTTGAATAAAATTTTAAATTTTGAAATAAACTCAAAATTTTTTTTGCTTGTTAAAAATATACTGTTGATGATGATCTTGAATTTTGTGCATTATGGTAATACGAAAAAATATATATATAAAGAGCAGTTTTGTGTATATATATGTCCGGAGGAAATCTATACATATATAAAGGGCAGTTGTGTGTATATGTACGTCCGGAGGAAACTTCGAAAATAAATCAATTAACGACAAAGTAAATATATATAGACATTAAATATCATCAGGGCTTGGTTTTTTGAGCAAAAATAATAGAGATTTGATTTATATATATGAAGATAATTAGAAAATAGAAATCTAAATCATAACAGCATGGATTTTTTAATTTTAATATTTTAGATAGTAGACATTAACATTTCCTTTTTAGAGTAGCTGGAACAATGCAAGGTCTATTTTTTACATAGTGATTTAAATGGGTCATCCCACGAGGATTCAACTCACAATTCAGTAATAATTGGATCAGCGGGATTAACTTTAAAAAAACCCCTCTACCAAGGCGACGCCGGAGAGCCGCTATGCTAGTTAGGTATAATTAAACTTTAAATAAAATGGTTGAATAAAGTTTATTTAACCTTTTTTAACTCAAGGAATATCTAACATTTTTCACTTAAACTTTACGTGATATATTGTTAAATTAAGTTCGGATTACAAAATTTAAACAAATTCTAAACTTTAATGTACGGGTACCTCACAAGAAGCTACACCCCCCCCCCCCGAAAAAAAAACCTCGTCTAGGTCGACTCTAGAATTTGAGGGGTTCTTTTACCTAAAATGTATATGTTCTTGAAAATTCGAATTATATATGAATAACTGCGGTAAGTAGATAAAAAAAAAATTTCGTCTCAGTCGACTAGAATTTGACGGGTTCTTTACCTAAATATATAAGTCTTGAAAATTCGACCTATATTCGAGTAAATGCGGTAATTTAGATAAAAAAATTAAATTTAAAAAAGAACTATTTAGAGAGATAAATTTGTAGAAAGACAATAAAAAATACCGAAGTAAATTAAAGTAAAGAAATAAAGAAGAACAAGTAAAAAAAAAACGAAGCTTAAAGCTAACATAAGTTGGGCGGGGAAAATTGAAAGAAAGAAAAAAATAAGTAAACAAAATGTACAGCAGTCATTAAATAATGATAATTATTATTAATTATGAATTGTAGTTGATGTTTGTTTATTGTTGTTGTCAAAATTCGTAGTTCGTTAATGTCGTCAGAGTTGAACAATCCTCAGAGACTGATGTTATCTAGAAATAACGGCCATATTTGCTTTCTTTAACTCAATCCAAGAACACGCGCCAATATCCCTTTAGAAAATTATCGGCGGAAAACATTCGTCGCGAATTTCAGCAACTTTCGACAAAACGGTTTCAAATCTAATTTTTGACATATTGAAAAATGTACAGTTTTATTATTTATTCATTTATTATTAATTTTTTTTTTTGTTTTATCTTTTTTTCTCTTTTTTTGTTACATGCAGCGCCATTTTTTTTTTAATCTTCTCTAACACTCTTTTGATTTAAGGGCAGGGTAGTTTTGCCCAGTGCCTGAGGAGCCCCCATTGAGAGGGCATGCTGGGATCAACGGCATTTTGTGCATATCACACCATGAGTTCTGGCTTGGGAGTGCCCTACATAAAAATGTTCTTGTTGTCCGCATTATAAGTGGAATGGAGCGGAAATAACAAATGACTTCTCTTTGGGCCGGAAACTCTTCGCTGTAACCATTATCGTTGGGAATTTAAAAATCAAATAAACAATAAAAACCAATAAAAAACAAAAAAAAAAAACAACAAAAGTTACGGTTTCTCGCTTTATCAAGCTAGTCTGGTTCTAGTTGGGACATTAGGTGCATGTCCTGTATACTCGGTGTGCGTATTACTATTTTATATTATTTGATTATATTATTATTATTATTATTATTTATTTTGCTTCATGTCCTTCAATGAGTTTTTACAGCACTGATGGTCTTTTACCTGTATCTAAGTGAAAAAAAAATTTCCTCTGTCTCCAGTATATCTAGTATTCTGAGACTCAACATATAATTGTCTGGATGGTCTCATTTTCCTCTGATTTCAGGATTCAATCATCATCTTTCAACACAGTTTTGTTTAGTTTTGAGCTTTACGCATAGCAATAACAAAACAAAAAACAAATCAATATATTACTATATATATTACTATATATACCTTTAATAATATGTAATTATATAGTCTTAAAATATAGTGAGGAAGACTCTTAAGTTTTTTAATAGAGAAAGGTTTGAATCAGATCGGTGCCACATCAAGGTTAAACAGGCTCAGTCTTAACTGGCTATTACCTTAGGTTGAGGGATAATATTGGTTTTCGTACCTTTCCAAGATATTACGTAGGGATATGATATAGGTTCAATTTGAACTGTCCGACGACTTTCTTAGAAGACGATCAAGAAGCTTAATATCGGTGAATAGATTTGTTATGAGATATAATTTTGAATATCATAGAACTGAATCAACGGTGCTTGGCGACTGTCAATTGTGTCGAAAAAGATATGATTCTGGCCAAGGTAGATCTGCCGTCTTGTCAGGGTTGCCAAAATCATACTTTTCATCGACTAACTCCTGCCTTGGGTCAGATAACTACGGTTGTAACTTTACAACTGATAAAAGTCGTTCTGAAGAAGAATTTTGAAAAAATAATAAAAAGGAAAGGGGAGGGTGACCTACTTGTAGGTGTTTTTTTTTTATAACTACCTCAATCCCCCCCATTTACGTCTGGAGATTATAATTTTGTCCCTTCGGCCTCGCATTGTAGTACTCACTACCGCAGAGAATTTCTCGACGAACCAGAATCCCTGGTAAGTTATCAGTCCAGCAACCTTTTTTTCAAGTTTCTCGCCTATGCGATCACAGACCGAGACTTCGTTATTAAAGAAAACAAAAATCGAAAATGCTTTTGATAATTCTAATGGTTATATTAGAATGTCGTTCGGAATAAATAAATGAGAAATCGCTGATCGTAAAATTATACATTCTATGAATTATTGGGCTTAGTTATAATTCTTTTTGATACGCTATTTTCATATATCGTTATACGGTTGGAATGATGTATAATGGCTATGATTGTGTATGAACGATAGGGTTAATTTAAATTCAAAGTCGGCGAAAATAAATTGCAGAAAAATTTCTTTTTGCACTAAAAGAAAATATATTTTCATAATTTAAACATACGAAATTAGGAAATAAAGAAATAAAAAAGAAAGAAGAAAAACAAAAAAAAAACAAAAAACAAAACAATCAGCTCGTCTTGCCTTGAAGAGGGACATGTATCAGTATATATTCCTAATAACTCGGAAATGTAAATAAACTCAATTAATTCAATGTTTTTGTAGGAAGAAAAAATCGATTTGAACATTTAGGNTACCACCCCGTTCGCTAGGTGTTAGATGTGACGGAAAGTCCGTAAGAAGGACATCCAGCGAAGATCGAACTGCGTTATTCAGTAGTAAGGGATATGCGAAGATTAGTTTGCTAACTATCTAAATCATCTCTTTTACCCACCCCGTTCGTAGTGTAAGATGGACCGTAAGCGGCGCTGAAAGGAAATCCAGCGAAATCGAACTCGTTATTCAGTAATAAAGGAATCTGCAAGACTAGCTCTTAATCATCACACCACGATGGATGAGCCAAAATTCCTGGTGTCGTATGACATTGTAAAAGCGCTAATAAAAAAGAAAAAAAGAAAAAAAAAGAAAGTTCATGATTGTAAATGAATGTAAGCACTTTATCCCATGTTCAACTATCTCACTTTTTTGCTTCTTTTTTTCTGGTTTTTCTTAATCTGCTAACAAAACGACTGACTTATCTATTTTCGCAATTCTGTCTGCCCACACCAAAGTTTAGCAATGTTCTTCCCCGCACTCTTTTTGACAATATATTTTTATCTTTTTGCTGAGGCATTGCATTGTTCTAAGGGCAACACTACAAAATGTCCTTTTTATAACCACCCCAGCTTATATATATATATATATATATATTATATATATATGAGTGTTGTATTGGTTACCTTGTACTTGTTGAACCATATATATATATAACATATATATTATATATATATATTATATAGATATATATATATATAATATATATATCATAACAGTAACAGCGGTGTATTATCAGAAGCATCTTAAAATGTCTGCAGAGTTGCCTTATTGACGGTGTCAAGCCGAACCAGCGAGGATCAATTACTTTTCGCTAGCACTCTAGACCAGAGAGACTGTTTTTGTTCAGTGTGGTCACCACCGACCGTTAGTTCCAGAATGGCACTGGCCACTTATCAGATTACTCATGCATTGAGTTTGCGTGGAACCGGTATCGAATCCGAAACCGTGCAATTCCAAGGTGAATCCTCTACGGACGACTAAACCTATATATATATATATAATATATGTATATATATAATATAATTGATAATTGTTGAATTCATATTACCACGACCAGACAACTCGGCAAACACCATTGCGACATCGGCAGCACTGGAACAGCTGTTCGACGCCTTTGTCTATCAGGCAGTGCATACCACAATCTACGCCACTAGAGATTGAAGCTCGTGGACCACAGCGTGAAAGCGGCGCGACTTAACACACTGGCCACCAGCCCATGTCACAAAGGAGAAGGCCAAATCATCTAGTCAATAAAGTAACAGTTAATTCAAATTCGCAGTCACTTAACCTATATTGCCATGTATCCGAACGAGGATTACAGAGGCAAGGGCACCCTAGGACACGATTCCAATTCGGGCCTGCATCCACAGAACGAAACCTAATGGGCAAAGGGTTATATATTGAATTTTGATTTTTTTTTTTTTGATAGAGGGAATTATATATATAATTGATAATTTTGAATCATATTACCACGACCAACAACTCGGCAAACACCATTTGCGACATCGGAGCACTGGACAAGCTGTTCGACCTCCTTTGGTCTCATCAGCAGTCTGCATACCACAATCTCCGCCACAGAGATTGAAACTCGTGGACCACAGCGGAAGAGCGGGGACCTAAACACACTGGGCCACAGCCCATTCACAAACGGAGAATGCCAATCATCTAGTCAATGTAACATATATTCCAAATGCGCAGTTCACTATAAGCCTATATTGCCATGTATCTAACGAAGGATACAGAGGCAAGGGCCACCTCTAGGACCACGACTTCCAATTCCGGCCTCATCCACAGAACGAAACCTAATGGGCAAAGGTATATATTGAATTTTTGATTTTTTTTTTTTTTTGATAAGAGGAAATTATATATAATAATTGATAATTTTGAATCATATTACCACGACAGACAACTCGCAAACACCATTCTGCGAACACGGAGCACGGACAGCTGTTTCGACCTCTTTGTCTCATCAGCAGTGCAGTACACCAATCTCCGCCAACTAGAGATTGAACTCGTGGACCACAGCGTGAAGAGCGGACTTAACACACTGGCCACAGCCCATGGCACAAACGGAGAAGCCAATCATCTAGTCAATGGTAACCATTAATTCAAATTGCGCAGTCACTTAACCATATTGCCATGTATCCTAACGAAGGATACAGAGGGCCAAGGGCACCTCAGACCACGACTTCCCAATCGGGCCTGCATCCACAGAACGAAACCTAATGGGGCAAAGAGTATATTGATTTTATTTTTTTTTTTTTGATAGAGGAATTATATATATAATTGATAATTTTGAATCAATTACCACGACCAGACAACTCGGCAACACCATTTGCGACATCCGGAGCACTGGGACAGTTGTTTCGGACTCCTTTGTCCATCAGCAGATGCATACCACAATCTCCGCACTAGAGATGAACTCGTGGACCACAGCGTGAATAGGCGGGGCTTAACACACTGGCCACCAGCCCATGTCCCACAAACGAGAATGCCAAATCATCTAGTCAATGGTAAATTAATTCAAATGCGCAGTCACTTAACCTAGTATTGCAGATATCCATAACGAAGGATTACAAGCGCAAGCGGCCACCTCTTAGGACACGACTTCCCCCAATTCGGGGGCGCTGCATCCACAGAACGAAACCTAATGGCAAGGGTATATATTGAATTTTTTTTTTTTTTGTTTTTGTCAAAATTATCAATTATATATAATTCTCTATCAAAAAAAAAAAAAAAAATCAAAAATTCAACTATTAACCAATATATAAATATATATATAAAGTAAAAGTCGACGGGCGGCTGGTGTCGGTATCACGCCAGACATCGAGAAGTCGCCCCTTTTCACTAGCGCTAGACCAAGAAGATTATTTGAGTATCTAAGGTAGAGCGCCACACCTACCATCAGCTCCTTACTTTACCGCACAGATCCCTATTGCTACTCATAGCTGAGTTGGCGGGGCCAGATTCGAACAAGAACTAGATTCCTAGCCGAACACTCTACGATTGAGCTAAACCGGACCCCTTCAGTCGGTAGACGCGTAGAGCATCCGCTTTGAAACCACAAGGTTCCGGGTCGATACCGGCCCTCGCCAACTCAGCGCATGACTAGCAAGGGGCATGGATCTCTGTGGAAAGGTAGGAGCTTTGCAAAAACAATTTCACTGGTCCGGCGCTTGTGAAAAGGGGATAGACTCCCTCGCTCTCCCGAGCCGACTCTCCACGATCACACTGCTCCAGCATACCTACAAGCTACCCGGCTGACATTTCTTGTAAAGTTTATAAGTGCCATCCTTGGTCCAGTGAAGCTAAAGAAATCCTATGTTATGGAATCCTTGGTGATCCTTTGGTAAGCGTATAAGTCCTTCCTGCGTATGGTAAAGTCCAGTGATTAATCCTATGTCCGTCACCTCGGTTAAGATTGTATCTGCCAGTTGCCAAGAAATGATCACATGATCTCGCCTAGTCTATAAGTATGGCAGCGATCTAGCACGCTCATTATATACAAAGATCTCAACATTTTTATATATATATATATATATATATATATATTATATATGTATATATACTCGGTGACTTGTGAAGCCATTCGGTTCAGGTAGTAACGGCGTCGATTGATGATATTGATGCTTGTATTTAAACTATGGTAATCACCATTGTAATAACGCCCTGTCAGTGGGGTTAATATACGTTACTGTATCCCGTGCATATGGGTAAGAACTGCCCCTCCCCCAAAAAAAAAAGGTGTCCTGGGTATAGCACTAAAGTGCATCTGATTGCATGATTCCAGTTCAGATGATTCGACGAGGTGGATTACACTCATTTTCATTCTCCCAGCCCACTTTGACTCGGAGTGGCAGAACCTATTAGTGTCTTATCCATGGGTCAATAGATCTATTAAATTATTCATATTCAAGTGTACCTTGTGTAAGAAAGAGAAGAAACAACTACGTCAAATTTAAACGTGATTCACGTTGTGTAATGGCTAGAATTGTAAAGAAATGGACTCGTCGATCCGAGTTCAAATCCTAGACGAGGCTGTTACAATCACATAGCACTAATACCCTAGGAAAGGTATGCATCACCTGCTCTCTTCCATCTATGGGTAAATAGCAGGGCAGTCTAGCTCTTTAACCTTGGTTACGCAACCAATGTAGAAGAAGTAAACTCTCAATTTAAACCTGTTAAAGTAGGAAGCTGACAGTAATGTGGCGCTCCACCTCTGCAAAAAATCTTTGGCTAGTGCTAGCTAAAAGAGGATAGAATCCTTTTGCTGTTCGGCTGATAACGACAATAGGTACTCAACCCAAATATATTTATTTCATTTTATATATATATATTATAATATATTATATATATATATATATATATATGAATCGTGTTTTATTAATTTGCTTGTAGCATTGTCTTTATACTGCGTAAAAATTAATCTTGTGTCACATCCTGCTCGTACGGAGGGTTGGTAAATATGAACGAATGCGATCCCTAACCTCAATATATAAATATAAATATATTCTAACCTTAGAGAATTCTCCATCAGATCTCCAATTTAACCAGTCCCTTTTGAAAACTTATGAGTTATGTCAGAAAATTCCAGGAATGGTGTAACAAAAAAATTATTTTCAAACCACTACAAACTACAGTTATCCCCTTCAAATTAACCCCTGGAGTCTAATACACTTTCCATCCTTCTCTGCCACACTTGCATGCATCCTGGAAGGATTCTCCAGGATTTCTTCGTAGCTCTGTCGTCACGGCCTTTTTGATGTTCACATCCTCAAAACGGGTTCTCTTGATGACCCCTTGAGCTTGGAGAAGAGGAAAAAATCACATTAGAGCCAGTCAGGCGAGTAGGGATGTTGCTCCAGCACAGTGATGTTCTTCTGGGTCGGAATCTCGGATACTCAAGGCAGTATGGGCAGTGCGTTGTTATAGGGAATTACCCACGAGTTGTCCTGTTAACACTCTCGCCTTCTCGCGCACTGAACGAAGCAAATGCCGCAGTATATCTTTGTAGACATGCTGGTTGATCGTCTGACCCGTGGCAAGTCTATCAGTCTCTCACATCGAAGAATGCGATCATCCTGGAACTTTTCTGACAATTTCATAGATTTTAGTATTGATTGCTTTTTTTTTTAAATCAAAATAACTTTCACTCTTGCACACACACCAATTAGCGATGAAATGTGAAAACTATGTGTGGGAACGTACCACACGTGATACTATGTTGGGCACTTACACACATTGTTTCTATCCGAACGCTCTACGGACTGAGCTAACCCGGCCTTGTACACTACTATGTATGAAATATTAGGATCTTAATTTTATTGACTAAAATGTCTTTGTGCTGACTTTAAACTGCATCTAATGATGAGTTTCCAATTTTGGAGCACTGGGAATGTGTACCTCTTCATCGCAATCACTCCCAGGTCCACGTAACCCGTAGTGATAATAGCTGTTAGGATCGTATCTATGGGTTAATAAATAAAATGTTTAAATAAAGGGTATCATAAAAACCCAGTTAAAAAAGCGATTACCCATCAAGAATGAATAAAAACGCCCAAAAATACATAAATAATTCATCAGTCAATCAAAGTGGTTCTCCTTGCTTATTTTTTTGGGAAGGAAACCGGAAGTTATTAGCGTTCCGCCATTTTCTCTAGCGTAAAATCACCAAAATTCTCGGATCTTGGTATTTTCGATGCAACCGCAGGCTTTCACTTGAACATAACATAAAAACTGATTTTAGTAACAGCTAACTTCATTTCAAATAATAGGCAAGTACAATTTTCATCGCAATTTTTTAGGTTGGACATATAGGAAATAACCAATAAGTACGAAATGTGATACGTTCACTACGCACATTGTCATCGCCAATGGTGTGTGCGAGAGTGAAAGTCTTTGATAAAAAAAAGTTTTCAGAGAAAGAGAATATTAGAGAGAGATTAGACTTACTTGGAGAAGAGATCTTAATCGCTTTCTGGTGATCCTTCTAGTATCTCTCCAGCGACCACCTTGTTGCTTAGTTGGGTTGACTTCTAACTAAAGGAGTTGAGTTCTTCTAAGAGCTGTTTCTCAGACTAAGGGTTTTGCTTGTTTAAATCAATTGATTCTCAAAGACATCTTTTGGGTACTTGATCAAGTAGTTTTTATTTTACTTTATAATCACTGCACAGGGCAGACCAGGCCTCAGCCTGTCTCACCGTTGACGGCCAAGCTCAATCTCTCTGTCTTCGCCCGTCGACGACCATACTCAATCTCCCCAACAATCACCTCTTACTCTTCTTACTCTCCTTTTCCACGTCATTCATCTTCAAAATCAAAAACAATTGCTACGCGTCTTTACTTCAAAATGTTCCGTACCTATCAAACTTTTCCCTAACTAATCACTTAAACCACCACCATGGTTCCCACGTCAGAACCTTGTGTCACATCCATGATATACTGTAAGTATCCCAACGGTATTGTCTCCAAATATTTAGAAATCACAGAAACGTTTATTGTTTATTGTTAATGAGTTTACACCATTTTAAATTTTGATCATGTATCTATTTTTCTATATGATCGTCATTTCGGTCGATGCATTTTAAGCGATGTGGCTGTTTTTGTATACCATGAATTACCAACTCGCTGTCATGTCGTTGAGGAAGCGTTGAAACTCGTTGTCGTTGCAAACGCCTATATCGCTTATGGAATTTTTTGACATCCAGCATAATCGCCATACATTTTCATTACTGGTGATGAATTTCAGTCGGGATCTCCATTAGCAACAACTGCCAAAACCAAACTGAGGGTAGCAGCGAGGCATATTTAGGTGCCGGTGCAGTTGCAGGCGCATTCACAACAACACAACAGTGTGTGCCAATAGCCACAGTTTCCCTGCGTCCTAGCGCTTTGGAGACCTTACTTTCTGGATTGCCCAGGTATATACAATCGTCTTTAAAGTCTTAGGAAATGACCTCGTCGATCCGAGTTCAATTCCTGACGAAGCTGTTTGCAGTTCACATGGCGCTAATACTCTTGGAAAGGTATGAATCCAATTCTCCCTTCAGTTATGGGTAAATAGCAGGGTAACTGGGCTCTTTAACCATGGCTAGGTAACCAGTCAAGGATAAGGAAAAACTCTGAATTCAAATCTGTTAAACTCCACTTAATAATTGACCTTGTGTCACGTCCTGCTCGTGCGGAGGAGGTTAATATATATATTATTATATATTATATATATATAAATATATATATATTATATATATATATATATGTGTGTGGTGTGTGTAAAAATATTCCTGTTTGTCTTATTACTTTTGTTCATACTATATAATATATATATATATATATGTGTGTGTGGTGTGTGTGTGTGATATATAGTGTGTGTTGTGTGTGTTAATGTATGAGTAGTAGCTTACCGGTGGGTACGAGTACGATCGTGGAAGCGCACAGTATCCAGGGTTAAGACCGAGAAAAAACAAATACAAAGTGCTCAATACAATGTAGAGCAAAATTTATTTATATAATGGATAAAAGTCAGGGTTACATCCGTTGAATTATCGAGTTTTCATTAATCGAAAACTCGATTAATTCAACGGATGTAACCTGACGAATCAGACGATGAAACTCGAGAGGTTACTTTTTATCCATTATATTATATATATATATATATATATATATATATATAATCGTCTTGACATTTAAAAAATTCAGAATTCAGTAACGTATCTGGTCCTCAGAGTTTCGGACAAGAGATTTATTGCTGTAGAGATTAAAAAAATCATTTCTGTCTCTTTAATTTCTTTTGACGTGACTTCTTGTTTTTGTCAAGAGACTGGTTGAGTTGTCACCTGACATGACAGTTTAGCATCAACCAGGAGAGAGAAAAAAAAGATGTTAAAACAAAATGTGTTATCAGTTTAACAGGAAAGAACATACAAAAAATGAAAAATGCTCCCCTTCCCAAGCAAAAAAAAAAAACAAAACAAAAAAAAAAAAACAACAAATAACTAATCAGACTAATTGTGTAGTTCTTTTCTTAAATTAACCTCTATCATGTCCCTGTTCTACTAATATCTACTTCTATCGACTTATTGCTTTTTCTTCCATCTGGTTTCTGCTCTCCTTTGACTTCTTTTATATAGCACTAGCAGCATCTACCAGCGTCGCCTGTAGGGAGGGGTTTTTTAAGTTAGTCCTGCAGATCCATTATTACTGAATCGTGAGTTGAATCCTCGTGGGATGCCCCATTTAAATCCTATGTAAAAAAAAAAGACCTTGCATTGATCCAGCTACTCTGAAAAGAAATGTTAATGTCTACTATCTAAAATATCAAATAAAAAAAAAATCCATGCTGTTATCATTTAAATATTATTTTTTAATTATCTTCACGAATATAATCAAATCTATAATTTTGCTCGAAACCAAGCCCTGATGATGTTTAATGTGTATATAATTTTACTGCTGATAATTGTTTTATTTTCGAAGTTTCTCTTGATATACATATACACACCAACTGCCCTTTATATAAGAGAGAAGTGGATATGTTTAACATATCTAACTCCGGTTTCGACCGGGGGTCAAGTAGCTTCGGTCTGGACCGTACAAGTTAACATCGTTGATCCCAGGGTCGTCCCCCCATGCACACCACCCCGATTTAAAGGGGGGGCTGGGTTTATTGCCCAGGCCTGAGCGCTTCCATTAGTGGAATGCTGATGGAATCACCGCATTTTTTGTGCCTATCACCACGAGATTCTGCTTGTGGGTGGCCTACAAAAAATGTCCTGTGTCACGTCCTCATAAGTGGGATGAGAGGCAAATACCTCTAACTCCGGTTTCGATCGGGGAGGTCCAGTGGCTTCGGTCCTGGACCCTACAAATTAGCATCGTTGACCCAGGCGGGCGTCCATCCAGGCAACACCTGCCTCTTGATTTAAAGGGCAGGGCTAGGTTTATTGCCCAGTGCCTGAGGAGCCCCCATTGAGGGGCAATGCTGACGGGATCACGCATTTTTGTGCATATCACCCATGAGTTTTCGGCTTGTGGGTAGGCCCACATAAAAATGTTCTTGTGTCACGCCATTATAAGTGGAATGAGCGGAAAATACAAATGACTTCTCTTTTGGGCCGGACATCTTCGTGTACCATTATCGTTGGAAATTAAAAATTCAAATAAACAATAAAAAACAATAAAACAAACAAAAAAAACAAACAAAAAGTTCACGTCTTCTCGCTTATTCAAGCCTAGTCTGGTCTCCTAGTTGGGATTAGGTGCCATGTCTGTACTCGGTGTTCATTATTATTATTATTATTTATATTATTATTATTATTATTATTATTATTATTTCTTCACTCCTTCATAGTTTTTCACAGCAGCTGATGGTCTTTTACTGTAGTCTAAGTGAAAAAAATTCCTCATGTCTCCAGTACTCTTCTGAGTATTCTAGTCGATCTCAACAATAATATTGTCTGGATGGTCTCAATCTCTCTCTGATTTCCAGTATCATCATCATCATCTTTCACCAGTATTTGTTTAGTTATTGAGCTTACAGCATACAATAACAAAAACAAAAAAACAAAATATATATATATTATATATATATATAGCTTTAATAATATTAATTATATAGTTTTTAAATATTTATGGAGGAGGAAGAACTCTTAAAGTAGTTTTTAACTACAAGAAAAGGTTTGAATTCAGATCGGTTGCCACATCAAGGTTAACAGCTCAGTCTACCTGGCTATTTTACCCATAGGTTGAGGGAAAATTGTTGGATTCGTACCTTCAAGGATATTAGCGCTAGGGGGAATGCAGACAGCCTTGTCTAAGATTTGAACTCGTCGCACCGTATCCCTTTCCTACGACGGTAACCATTACACAATGCGCATTAATGAATCAAGAATGCTTAATATCGGTGATAGAATGTATATGTAGATATAATTTGATATCATAGACACTGAATCAACGGTGCTTGGCGACTGTCAATTGTGTCGAAAAAAGATATGATTCTGGTGACCAAGGTAGATCTGGCCGTCTTGTCAGGGTTGCCAAAATCATACTCTTCATCGACTAACTCTGCCTTGGGTCAGATAACTACGGTGTACTTTACAGAAACTGATAACAGTCGTTTCTGAAGAAGAATTTTGAAAAATTAAAAAAGAAAAGGGGAGGGTAGCCTACTTGTAGTGTTTTTTTTTAACTACCTCATCCCCCCCCCAATTTACGTCTGGAGATTATAAATTTTGTCCCTTCCCGGCCTCGCATTGTTAGTACTCACATACCGCCAGAGAATTTCTCGACCGAACCAGACACTCCCTGGTAAGTTATCAGTCCACCACCTTTTTTTCAAGTTTCTCGCCTATGCGATCATCAGACCGAGACTTCAGTTTATTAAGAAAACAAAAATCGAAAAATGCTTTTGATAATTCTAATGGTTATTATTTAGAATGTCGTTCGAATAAATAAATGAGAAATCTGCTGATCGTAAATTATTACATTTCTATGAAATTATTGGGCTTAGTTATAATTCTTTTTAGATACGCTATTCATATATCGTTATACGGTTGGAATGATGATAATGGCTACGATTGTATGAACGATAGGTTAATTTAAAATCAAAGTCGGCGAAAAATAATGCAAGAAAATTTCTTTTTGACTAAAAGAAAATATATTTTCATAATTTAAACATACGAAATTAGAAAAATAAAGAATAAGAAAAGAAAAGAAAAAAACAAAAAAAAAACAAAAAAAAAAACAAATCAGCCTCGTTGCCTTTGAAGAAAAGATGTAATCAGTAATATCCTAATAACCTCGGAAATGTAAATAAACTCATTAATTCAATGTTTTTGTAGGAAGAAAAACATCGATTGAACATTTAGGTTAAAAAAAAAAAGATGGCGCTCATGTAACAAAAAAAAGAGAAAAAAAAAGATAAAAACAAAAAAAAAACATTAAAATAAATAAATGAATAAATAAAATAAACTGTACATTTTTCAATATGTCAAAAATTAGATTTGAAACCGTTTTGTCGAAAGTTGCTGAAATTCGCGACGAATGTTTTCGCCGATAATTTCTAAAGGGATATTTGGCGCGTGTTCTTGGATTGAGTTAAAGAAAGCAAAATATGGCCGTTATTCTAGATAACATCAGTCTCTGAGGATTGTTCAACTCTGACGACATTAACGAACTACGAATTTTGACAACAACAATAACAAACATCACTACAATTCATAAATTAATAATAATTATCTTATTTTAATGACTGCTGTACATTTTGTTTACTTATTTTTTTCTTTCTTCAATTTTCCCGCCCAACTTATGTTAGCTTTAAGCTTCGTTTTTTTTTTCTTGTTCTCTTTATTCTTTACTTTTAATTACTTCGGATATTTTTATTGTTTTCTACAAACTTTATCTCTCTAAATAGTTCTTTTTTTAAATTTAATTTTTTTATCTACTTACCGCATTTACTCGAATATAGGTCGAATTTTCAAGACTTATATATTTTAGTAAAAGAAACCGTCAAATTCTAGAGTCGACTGAGACGAAATTTTTTTTATCTACTTACCGCAGTTATTCATATATAATTCGAATTTTCAAGACATATACATTTTAGGTAAAAGAACCCCTCAATTCTAGAGTCGACCTAGACGAGGTTTTTTTTCGAGGGGGGGTGTAAGCTCTATTGTGAGGTACCCGTACATTAAAGTTTAGAAATTTGTTTAAAATTTGTAATCCGAACTTAATTTAACTATATACGTAAAGTTTAAGTGAAAAATGTTAGATATTCCTTGAGTTAAAAAGGTTAAATAAACTTTATTCACCATTTTATTAAAGTTTAATTTATACTAACTAGCAGCGGCTCTCCGGCGTCGCCTTGGTAGAGGTTGTTTTTTTAATTAATCCCGCTGATCCATTATTACTGAATTGTGAGTTGAATCCTCGTGGGAGGACCCATTAAATCACTATGTAAAAAAAATAGACCTTGCATTGTTCCAGCTACTCTAAAAGGAAGTTAATGTCTATAATCTAAAATATTAAATTTAAAAAAATCCCATGCTGTTATGATTTAGATTCTATTCTATTATCTTCATATATATAAATCAAATCTCTATTATTTTTGCTCAAAAAACCAAGCCCTGATGATATTTAATTCTATATAATTTACTTTGTCGTTAATTGATTTATTTCGAAGTTTCCTCCGGACGTACATATACACACAACTGCCCTTTATATATGTATAGATTTCCTCCGGACATATATATAACACAAAACTGCTCTTATATATTATATTTTTTCGTATTACCATAATGCACCAAAATTCAAGATCATCATCAACAGTATATTTTTAACAAAAAAAAAAAATTTTGAGTTAATCAAAATTTAAAATTTTATTCAAAATTTAAAATTTATCAAAATTTAAAATTTTAACAAGCAAAAAAACAAAAATGCAAGTTTATTTAAAATTTGTAATTTTTGTGGACAAAAGAAATTCAAGTTATGAAATTTGTAATCTAAGTTAATTTAACATATTTCTTTAAAAGTTTAAGTGAAAAAAATCCTTGAGTGAAAATGTTTAAATAAATTCGTTTAACCCTTTCATAAAGCTAAATTACGCGAATGGCAAACTTTTTATTTTGCGTATTACCATGATGCAAAAAATTCAAGTCATCATTAAGTGCAACTGTATATGTTTTTTAACAAACAAAAATCGTGTTGATTTTTTTTTTACCACAGACTATAAAATAATATTCTCTATGTTTGAAAAAATTACAATTTCAAAAAACTTACAAGACCAGAAGATTAAACCCTGTTCCGTTGGGCATAGAATCACCGACTGCACCTCTGTAGAGAGGTAAGACACCCACCTCCTTGGGTCACCTCTTGGCCGTGGATGACGACCATTGATGCTTAAGGATGGAACTCTGGTGGCTGAGCAGTTCATGAATGCAACACTCCACTTTACCCTTACTGATGCTAGACGGCGGTCGGAGAGCTCCTGAACATCGGCTGTCATGTCAAGCCTTACACCTAGATGAATTGTCCCAACCCTTTGTCCTTATGGCAACCCTCAACCCTTATTATTCATATATGTGCCAGAAGGCGGTGACTTAATATCCTGGGTATTACGTTAAACTCATCTGATGGTGAGGTTCCAATTCTTGAGCTTCTGCGTAATGTGGAGTACCGCCTCATAGCCATTATTCTCAAGTCAATTCTTGACCCGGAGTGTCAGGTTACCTGTTAGGGTCCATCTATATTTAAATCGTTGCATAAAAGGTGCACATGCCGTATTATAGAGAGAAAAGTGATGCAAAACACACACAACCTATCAAATTATCGACATATTCTGCCAAAAATAAATATAATTTGAAAACGTTTATTAAGATAAAAAAGAATTTTAAAAATTTTATATGAACATAATAATTATGCGGACCTTATAAATATTGAATTTTCTGTGGGAACCAGAAACAACATTTTGTATATATAATATTATTATATATTATATATGAAGAGGAGTAGAGAGAGAGGGAGAGAGAGAGAGAGAGAGACGAGGAGAGAGAGAGAGAGAACAATTTAAGCGAGAATAAGAGAGAGATAAGAAAGTTTGTGTGTGTTCTCTGGCAACTTTTCTCTCTATAAACGCATGTCAACCCCATTTTATGCCAACGACGTTATAAATTCATAGATGGACCCTAACATGGTACTACCACTCCGGGTCAGAATTGACTTGAGAATATGGTGAGAAGCGGTACTCCACATTACGCCAGAGCTCAAGGAAATTGAACCTCACCATCAGATCAGAGTTAAACAATACCCAGGATATTAGTCACCGCCTTCTGGCACATATATGATAATAAGGGTTGAGGTTTGCCATAAGGACAAGAAGGGTGGGGACAATCATATAGGTGCTAAGGCTTGACATGACCAGCGCCGATTGTTCAGGAGGCCATCCGACGCCCCTCTAGATATAAGGGTCAAAGTGGATGTTGCATGTCTGAACTTGTAGCCACCAGGTTCATTCCTTAAGCATCAAGGGTCGTCATCCACGCCAAGAGGTGACCCCAAGGAGTGGGTGTCTTACCTCTTTACAGAGGTGCAGTCGGTTATTCTATTGCCCAACGGACAGGGTTTTAATCTTCTTGGTCTTGTAAGTTTATTTGAAATTTGTATTTTTTTCAACATAGAGAATATTATTTTTAGTCTGTGGTAAAAAAAATCAACAATCGATTTTTGTTTGTTAAAAACAGATACAGATTGCCACTTAATGATGAACTTGAATTTTTTGCATCATGGTATACGCCAAATAAAGTTCCATTCGCGTAATTTTAGCTTTATATGAAAAGCGTTAAACGAATTTTATTTAACATTTTTCACTCAAGATTTTTTCACTTAAACTTTAAAGGAAAGATGTTAAATTAACTTGAATTACAAATTTCAAATAAACTTGAATTCTTTTGTCACAAAATTACAAATTTTAATTAAACTTGCATTTTGTTTTTGCTTGTTTAAAATTTTAAATTTGAATAAAATTTTTAAATTTTGAATAAAAAGTTTAAATTTGAATTAAAACTCCAAAAATTTTTTTTCGCTTGTTAAATATACTGTTGATGATGATCTTGAATTTTGGCATTATGGTAATACGAAAAAATAATATATGTAAAGAGCAGTTTTGTGTATATATATGTCCGGAAAGTCGTATACATATAGAAAGGGCAGTTGTGTTGTATATGTACGCCGGAGGAAACTTCGAAAATTAAATCAATTAACGACAAAGTAAAATATATTATAGACATTAAATATCATCAGGGCTTGGTTTTTGAGCAAAAATATAGAGATTTGATTTATATATATGAAATAATTAGAAAATAAATCTAAATCATAACAGCATGGATTTTTAAATTTAATATTTTAGATAGTAGACATTAACATTTCCTTTTAGAGTAGCTGGAACAATGCAAGGTCTATTTTTTTTACATAGTGATTTAAATGGGTCATCCCACGAGGATTCAACTCACAATTCAGTAATAATGGATCAGCGGGATTAACTTTAAAAAAAACAACCTCTACCAAGGCGACGCCGGAGAGCCGCTGCTAGTTAGGTATAATTAAACTTTAAATAAAATGGTTGAATAAAGTTTATTTAACCTTTTTAACTCAAGGAATATCTAACATTTTTCACTTAAACTTTACGTGATATATGTTAAATTAAGTTCGGATTACAAAATTTAAACAAATTTCTAAACTTTAATGTACGGGTACCTCACAAGAAGCTACACCCCCCCCCCTCGAAAAAAAACCTCGTCTAGGTCGACTCTAGAATTTGAGGGGTTCTTTTACCTAAAATGTATATGTCTTGAAAATTCGAATTATATATGAATAACTGCGGTAAGTAGATAAAAAAAATTTCGTCTCAGTCGACTCTAGAATTTGACGGGTTCTTTTACCTAAAATATATAAGTCTTGAAAATTCGACCTATATTCGAGTAAATGCGGTAAGTAGATAAAAAAAATTAAATTTAAAAAAGAACTATTTAGAGAGATAAAGTTTGTAGAAAGACAATAAAAATACCGAAGTAAATTAAAAGTAAAGAAATAAAGAAGAACAAGTAAAAAAAAAAACGAAGCTTAAAGCTAACATAAGTTGGGCGGGAAAATTGAAGAAAGAAAAAAATAAGTAAACAAAATGTACAGCAGTCATTAAAATAATGATAATTATTATTAATTTATGAATTGTAGTGATGTTTGTTATTGTTGTTGTCAAAATTCGTAGTTCGTTAATGTCGTCAGAGTTGAACAATCCTCAGAGACTGATGTTATCTAGAAATAACGGCCATATTTGCTTTCTTTAACTCAATCCAAGAACACGCGCCAAATATCCCTTTAGAAATTATCGGCGAAAACATTCGTCGCGAATTTCAGCAACTTTCGACAAAACGGTTTCAAATCTAATTTTTGACATATTGAAAAATGTACAGTTTATTTTTATTTATCATTATTTATTTTAATGTTTTTTTTTTTTATTCTTTTTTTCTCTTTTTTTTGTTACATGAGCGCCATCTTTTTTTTTTAACCTAAATGTTCAATCGATGTTTTCTTCCTACAAAAACATTGAATTAATTGAGTTTATTTACATTTCCGAGGTTATTAGGAATATTACTGATTACATGTCTTTCTTCAAGGCAGACGAGGCTGATTTGTTTGTTTTTTTTGTTTTTTTTTTTGTTTTTTTTCTTTTCTTTTCTTATTTCTTTATTTTTCTAATTTCGTATGTTTAAATTATGAAAATATATTTTCTTTTAGTCAAAAAGAAATTTTCTTGCATTTATTTTTCGCCGACTTTGAATTTAAATTAACCTATCGTTCATACAATCGTAGCCATTATCATCATTCCAACCGTATAACGATATATGAAATAGCGTATCTAAAAAGAATTATAACTAAGCCCAATAATTCATAGAATGTATAATTTTACGATCAGCAGATTTCTCATTTATTTATTCGAACGACATTCTAAATAATAACCATTAGAATTATCAAAAGCATTTTCGATTTTTGTTTTCTTTAATAAACTGAAGTCTCGGTCTGATGATCGCATAGGCGAGAAACTTGAAAAAAAGGTTGGTGGACTGATAACTTACCAGGGAGTGTCTGGTTCGGTCGAGAAATTCTCTGGCGGTATGTGAGTACTAACAATGCGAGGCCGGGAAGGGACAAAATTTATAATCTCCAGACGTAAATTGGGGGGGGGATGAGGTAGTTAAAAAAAAACACCCTACAAGTAGGCTACCCTCCCCTTTTCCTTTTTTATTATTTTTCAAAATTCTTCTTCAGAAACGACTGTTATCAGTTTCTGTAAAGTTACACCGTAGTTATCTGACCCAAGGCAGGAGTTAGTCGATGAAGAGGTATGATTTTTGGCAACCCTGACAAGACGGCCAGATCTACCTTGGTCACCAGAATCAATATCTTTTTTCGACACAATTGACAGTCGCCAAGCACCGTTGATTCAGTGTCTATGATATTCAAAATTATATCTACATATACATTCTATCACCGATATTAAGCATTCTTGATTCATTAATGCGCATTGTGTAATGGTTACCGTCGTAGGAAAGGGATACGGTGCGACGAGTTCAAATCTTAGACAAGGCTGTCTGCATTTGCCCCTAGCGCTAATATCCTTGGAAAGGTACGAATCCAACAATTTTCCCTCAACCTATGGGTAAAATAGCCAGGTAGACTGAGCTGTTTAACCTTGATGTGGCAACCGATCTGAATTCAAACCTTTTCTTGTAGTTAAAAACTACTTTAAGAGTTCTTCCTCCTCCATAAATATTTAAAACTATATAATTATATTATTAAAGCTATATATATATATATATATATATATATATTTTGTTTTTTGTTTTGTTATTGTATGCTGTAAGCTCAATAACTAAACAAATACTGGTGAAGATGATGATGATGATACTGGAAATCAGAGGAAGAATTGAGACCATCCAGACAATATTATTGTTGAGATCGACTAGAATACTCAGAAGAGTACTGGAGACATGAGGAATTTTTTTTCACTTAGACTACAGTAAAAGACCATCAGCTGCTGTGAAAAACTATGAAGGAGTGAAGAAATAATAATAATAATAATAATAATAATAATAATAATAATAATAATAATAATAATGACACCGAGTACAGACATGGCACCTAATCCCAACTAGGAGACCAGACCTAGGCTTGATAAGCGAGAAGACGTGAACTTTTGTTGTTTTTTTTTTGTTTGTTTTATTGTTTTTTATTGTTTATTTGATTTTTAAATTTCCAACGATAATGGTACACGAAGATGTCCGGCCCAAAAGAGAAGTCATTTGTATTTTCCGCTCATTCCACTTATAATGGCGTGACACAAGAACATTTTTATGTGGGCCTACCCACAAGCCGAAACTCATGGGTGATATGCACAAAAATGCGTGATCCCGTCAGCATTGCCCCTCAATGGGGGCTCCTCAGGCACTGGGCAATAAACCTAGCCCTGCCCCTTTAAATCAAGAGAGCAGGTGTTGCCTGGATGGACGCCCCCGCCTGGGGTCAACGATGCTAATTTGTAGGGTCCAGGACCGAAGCCACTGGACCTCCCCCGATCGAAACCGGAGTTAGAGGTATTTGCCTCTCATCCCACTTATGAGGACGTGACACAAGGACATTTTTATGTAGGCCCACCCACAAGCAGAATCTCGTGGGTGATAGGCACAAAAAATGCGGTGATCCCATCAGCATTCCACCTTAATGGAAGCGCCTCAGGCACTGGGCAATAAACCCAGCCCCGCCCCTTTAAATCAGGGGTAGGTGTTGCATGGGGGGACGACCCCTGGGATCAACGATGTTAACTTGTACGGTCCAAGACCGAAGCTACTTGACACCCCCGGTCGAAACCGGAGTTAGATATGTTAAACATATCCACTTCTCTCTCTATATAAAGGGCAGTTGTGTGTATATGTATATCAAGAGAAAACTTCGAAAATAAAACAATTATCAGCAAAGTAAATATATATACACATTAAACATCATCAGGGCTTGGTTTTCGAGCAAAAATTATAGATTTGATTTATATTCGTGAAGATAATTAAAAAATAATATTTAAATGATAACAGCATGGATTTTTTTTTCATTTGATATTTTAGATAGTAGACATTAACATTTCTTTTCAGAGTAGCTGGATCAATGCAAGTCTTTTTTTTTACATAGGGATTTAAATGGGGCATCCCACGAGGATTCAACTCACGATTCAGTAATAATGGATCTGCAGGACTAACTTTAAAAAACCTCCCCTACCAAGGCGACGCTGGGTAGATGCTGCTAGTGCTATATAAAAGAAGTCAAAGGAGAAGCAGAAACTCAGATGGAAGAAAAAGCAATAAGTCGATAGAAGTAGATATTAGTAGAACAGGGACATGATAGAGGTTAATTTAAGAAAAGAACTACACAATAGTCTGATTAGTTATTTTGTTGTTTTTTTTGTTTTGTTTTTTTTTTTTGCTTGGGGGAGGGGGAGCATTATTTCATTTTTTGTATGTTCTTTCCTGTTAAACTGATAACACATTTTGTTTTACATCTTTTTTTTTCTCTCTCCTGGTTGATGGCTAAACTGTCATGTCAGGTGACAACTCAACCAGTCTCTTGACAAAAACAAGAAGTCACGTCAAAAGAAATTAAAGAGACAGAAATGATTTTTTTTAATCTCTACAGCAATAAATCTCTTGTCCGAAACTCTGAGGACCAGATACGTTACTGAATTCTGAATTTTTTAAATGTCAAGACGATTATATATATATATATATATATATATATATATATATATAATGGATAAAAGTAACCTACTCGAGTTTCATCGTCTGATTCGTCAGGGTTACATCCGTTGAATTAATCGAGTTTTCGATTAATCGAAAACTCGATTAATTCAACGGATGTAACCCTGACTTTTATCCATTATATAAATAAATTTTGCTCTACATTGTATTGAGCACTTTGTATTTGTTTTTTCTCGGTCTTAACCCCTGGATACTGTGCGCTTCCAACGATCGTACTCGTACCCACCGGTAAGCTACTACTCATACATTAACACACACACACACACATATATATCACACACACACACACACACACACATATATATATATATATATATATATAGTATGAACAAAAAGTAATAAGACAAACAGGAATATTTTTACACACACACACACACATATATATATATATATATATATATATATATATATATATATATACACGTATATATATATATATATTAACCTCTCCGCACGAGCAGGACGTGACACAAGGTCAATTTATTAAGTGGAGTTTAACAGATTTGAATTCAGAGTTTTCCTTATCCTTGACTGGTTACCTAGCCATGGTTAAAGAGCCCAGTATACCCTGCTATTTACCCATAACTGAAGGGAGAATTGGATTCATACCTTTCCCAAGAGTATTAGCGCCATGTGAACTGCAAACAGCTTCGTCCAGGAATTGAACTCGGATCGACGAGGTCATTTCCTAAGACTTTAACCAGACGATTGTATATACCTGGGCAATCCAGAAAGTAAGGTCTCCAAAGCGCTAGGGACGCAGGGAAACTGTGGCTATTGGCAACACTGTTGTGTTTGTTGTGAATGCGCCTGCAACTGCACCGGCACCTAAATATGCCTCGCTGCTACCCTCAGTTTTGGTTTGGCAGTTGTTGCTAATGGAGATCCCGACTGAAATTCATCACCAGTTAATGAAAATGTATGGCGAGTTATGCCTGGATGTCAAAAAATTCCATAAGCGATATAGGCGTTTGCAACGACAACGAGTTTCAACGCTTCCTCAACGACATGACAGCGAGTTGGTAATTCATGGGTATACAAAAACAGCCACATCGCTTAAAAATGCATCGACCGAAATGACGATTATATAGAAAAATAGATACATGATCAAAATTTAAAATGGTGTAAACATCATTAACAATAAACAATAAACGTTTCTGTGATTTCTAAATATTTGGAGACAATACCGTTGGGATTACTTACAGTATATCATGGATGTGACACAATGGTTCTGACGTGGAACCATGGTGGTGGTTTAAGTGATTAGTTAGGGAAAAGTTTGATAGGTAACGGAACATTTTGAAGTAAAGACGCGTAGCAATTGTTTTTGATTTGAAGATGAATGACGTGGAAAAGGAGAGTAAAGAAGAGTAAGAGGTGATTGTTGGGGAGATTGAGTATGGTCGTCGACGGGCGAAGACAGAGAGATTGAGCTTGGCCGTCAACGGGTGAAGACAGGCTGAGGCCTGGTCTGCCCTGTGCAGTGATTATAAAGATAAAATAAAAACTACTTGATCAAGTACCCAAAAGATGTCTTTGAGAATCAATTGATTTAAACAAGCACAACCCTTAGTCTGAAGAAACAGCTCTTAGAAGAACTCAACTCCTTTAGTTAGAAGTCAACCCAACTAAGCAACAAGGTGGTCGCTGGAGGAGATACTAGAAGGATCACCAAGAAGCGATTAAGATCTCTTCTCCAAGTAAGTCTAATCTCTCTCTAATATCTCTCTTTCTCTGAAGAACTTTTTTTTTATCAAAGAACTTTCACTCTCGCACACACCAATTGGCGATGACAATGTGCGTAGGTGACACGTATCACATTTCGTACTTATTGGTTATTTCCTATATGTCCAACCTAAAAAATTGCGATGAAATTGTACTTGCATATTATTTGAAATGAAGTTAGCTGTTACTAAAATCAGTTTTTATGTTATGTTCAAGTGAAAGCCTGCGGTTGCATCGAAAATACCAAGATCCGAGAATTTTGGTGATTTTACGCTAGAGAAAATGGCGGAACGCTATAAACTTCCGGTTTCTTCCAAAAAAAAATAAGCAAGGAGAACCACTTTGATTGACTGATGAATTATTTATGTATTTTTGGGCGTTTTTTATTCATTCTTGATGGGTAATCGCTTTTTTAAACTGGGTTTTTATGATACCCTTTATTTAAACATTTTTTATTTATTTAACCCATAGATACGATCCTAACAGCTATTATCACTACGGGTTAGCGTGGACCTGGGAGTGATTGCGATGAAGAGGTACACATTCTCCAGTGCTCCAAAATTGGAAACTCATCATTAGATGCAGTTTAAAGTCAGCACAAAGGACATTTTAGTCAATAAAATTAAGATCCTAATATTTCATACATAGTAGTGTACAAGGGGCCGGGTTAGCTCAGTCGGTAGAGCGTTCGGATAGAAACAATGTGTGTAAGTGACCAACATAGTATCACGTGTGGTACGTTCCCACACATAGTTTCACATTTTCATCGCTAATTGGTGTGTGTGCAAGAGTGAAAGTTATTTGATTTTAAAAAAAAGCCAATACTAAAATCTATGAAATATGTCAGAAAAGTTCCAGGTTGATCGCATTCTTCGATGTGAGAGACTGATAGATCTTGCCACGGGTCCAGACGATCAACCAGCATGTCTACAAAGATATACTGCGGCATTTGCTTCGTTCAGTGCGCGAGAAGAGGCGAGAGATGTAACAGGACAACTCGTGGGTAATTCCCTATAACAACGCACCTGCCCATACTGCCTTGAGTATCCGAGAGTTCCTGACCCAGAAGAACATCACTGTGCTGGAGCAACATCCCTACTCGCCTGACCTGGCTCTATGTGATTTTTTCCTCTTCTCCAAGCTCAAGGGGGTCATCAAGAGAACCCGTTTTGAGGATGTGAACATCAAAAAGGCCGTGACGACAGAGCTACGAAGAATCCTGGGAGAATCCTTCCAGGAGTGCATGCAAGTGTGGCAGAGAAGGATGGGAAAGTGTATTAGACTCCAGGGGGTTAATTTGAAGGGGATAACTTGTAGTTTGTAGTTTGGATTTGAAATAATTTTTTTGTTACACCATTCCTGGAACTTTTCTGACATAACTCATAAGTTTTCAAAAGGGACTGGTTAAATTGGAGATCTGATGGAGAATTCTTCTAAGGTTAGAATATATTTATATATTTATATATTGAGGTTAGGGAATCGCATTCGTTCATATTTACCAACCCTCCGTACGAGCAGGATGTGACACAAGATTAATTTTTACGCAGTATAAAGACAATGCTACAAGCAAATTATAAAACACTTTCATATATATATATATATATATATATATATATATATATATTATATAAAAATGAAAATAAAAAGTATTATTTGGTTGAGTGACCTATTGTCGTTATCAGCCGAACAGCAAAGGATTCTATCCTCTTTTAGCTAGCACTAGGCCAGAGATTTTTTTGCAGAGGTGGAGCGCCACACCTACTGTCAGCTTCCTACTTTAACAGGTTTAAATTGAGAGTTTTACTTCTTCTACATTGGTTGCGTAACCAAGGTTAAAGAGCCTAGACTGCCCTGCTATTTACCCATAGATGGAAGGAGAGCAGGTGGATGCATACCTTTCCTAAGGGTATTAGTGCTATGTGATATGTAAACAGCCTCGTCTAGGATTTGAACTCGGATCGACGAGTCCATTTCTTTACAATTCTAGCCATTACACAACGTGAATCACGTTTAAATTGTTGACGTAGTTGTTTCTTCTTCTTTTCTTACACAAGGTACACTTGAATATGAATAATTTTAAATAGATCTATTTGACCCATGGATAAGACACTAATAGGTTCTGCCACTCCGAGTCAAAGTGGGCCTGGGAGTAATGAAAATGAAGTGGTAATCCACCCTCGTCGAATCATCTGAACTGGAATCATGCAATCAGATGCACTTTAGTGCTATACCCAGGACACCCCTTTATTTTTTTTTGGGGGGGAGGGGCAGTCTTACCCATATGCACGGGATACAGTAGACGTATATTAGACCCCACTGACAGGGCGTTATATACAATGGTGATTACCATGAGTTTAAATACAAGCATCAATATCATCATCGATCGCCGTTACTACCTGAACCGAATGGCTTCACAAGTCACCGAGTATATACATATATATATATATATATATATATATATATATAGTAAAAGATGTTGAGATCTTTGTATATAATGAGCGTGCTAGATCGCTGCCCATACTTATAGACTAGGCGAGATCATGTGATCTATTTCTTGGCCAATCACTGGCAGATACAATACTTAACCGAGGTGACGGACATAGGATTAAATCACTGGACCTTTACCAATACGCAGGATAGGACTTATACGCTTACCAAAGGATCACCAAAGGATTCCATAACATAGGACTTTCTTTAAGCCCTTTTCAACTGACCAAGGATGGCACTTATAAACTTTACAAAAGAAATGTCAGCGGAGTAGCTTATTGTAGGTATCAGCTGGAGAGCGAGGGAGTCTATCCCCTTTTCACAAGCGCCGGACCAGTGAAATTGTTTTTGCAACAGCTCCTACTTTTCCACAGAGATCCACGCCTTGCTAGTCATGCGCTGAGTTGGCGAGGGCCGGTATCGAACCCGGAACCTTGTGGTTCCAAAGCGGATGCTCTACCGTCTACCGACTGAAGGGGTCGGTTTAGCTCAATCGGTAGAGTGTTCGGCTAGGAATCTCAAGGTTCTTGGTTCGATACTGGCCCCCGCCAACTCAGCTTATGAGTAGCATAGGGATCTGTGCGGTAAAGTAAGGAGCTGATGGTAGGTGTGGCGCTCTACCTTAGATACTCAAATAATCTTCTTGGTCTAGCGCTAGTGAAAAGGGGATAGACTTCCTCGCTGTCTGGCTGATACCGACACCAGGCCGCCCCGTCGACTTTACTTATATATATATATATATATATATTGAATTTTTGATTTTTTTTTTTTTTGATAGAGGAATTATATATATAATTGATAATTTTAAAAAAAAAAAAAAAAAAAAAAAAAAATTCAATATATACCCTTTGCCCATTAGGTTTCGTTCTGTGGATGCAGGCCCGAATTGGGAAGTCGTGGTCCTAGAGGTGCCCTTGCCCTCTGTAATCCTTCGTTAGGATACATGGCAATATAGGTTAAGTGACTGCGCATTTGAATTAATGTTACCATTGACTAGATGATTTGGCATTCTCCGTTTGTGACATGGGCTGGTGGCCCAGTGTGTTAAGTCCCGCTCTTCACGCTGTGGTCCACGAGTTCAATCTCTAGTGGCGGAGATTGTGGTATGCACTGCTGATGAGACCAAAGGAGGTCGAAACAGCTGTCCAGTGCTCCGGATGTCGCAAATGGTGTTTGCCGAGTTGTCTGGTCGTGGTAATATGATTCAAAATTATCAATTATATATATAATTCCTCTATCAAAAAAAAAAAAAAATCAAAAATTCAATATATACCCTTTGCCCATTAGGTTTCGTTCTGTGGATGCAGGCCCCGAATTGGGAAGTCGTGGTCCTAGAGGTGCCCTTGCCCTCTGTAATCCTTCGTTAGGATACATGGCAATATAGGTTAAGTGACTGCGCATTTGAATTAATGTTACCATTGACTAGATGATTTGGCATTCTCCGTTTGTGACATGGGCTGGTGGCCCAGTGTGTTAAGTCCCCGCTCTTCACGCTGTGGTCCACGAGTTCAATCTCTAGTGGCGGAGATTGTGGTATGCACTGCTGATGAGACCAAAGGAGGTCGAAACAGCTGTCCAGTGCTCCGGATGTCGCAAATGGTGTTTGCCGAGTTGTCTGGTCGTGGTAATATGATTCAAAATTATCAATTATATATATAATTCCTCTATCAAAAAAAAAAAAAATCAAAAATTCAATATATACCCTTTGCCCATTAGGTTTCGTTCTGTGGATGCAGGCCCCGAATTGGGAAGTCGTGTCCTAGAGGTGCCCTTGCCCTCTGTAATCCTTCGTTAGGATACATGGCAATATAGGTTAAGTGACTGCGCATTTGAATTAATGTTACCATTGACTAGATGATTTGGCATTCTCCGTTTGTGACATGGGCTGGTGGCCCAGTGTGTTAAGTCCCCGCTCTTCACGCTGTGGTCCACGAGTTCAATCTCTAGTGGCGGAGATTGTGGTATGCACTGCTGATGAGACCAAAGGAGGTCGAAACAGCTGTCCAGTGCTCCGGATGTCGCAAATGGTGTTTGCCGAGTTGTCTGGTCGTGGTAATATGATTCAAAATTATCAATTATATATATAATTCCTCTATCAAAAAAAAAAAAATCAAAAATTCAATATATACCCTTTGCCCATTAGGTTTCGTTCTGTGGATGCAGGCCCGAATTGGGAAGTCGTGGTCCTAGAGGTGCCCTTGCCCTCTGTAATCCTTCGTTAGGATACATGGCAATATAGGTTAAGTGACTGCGCATTTGAATTAATGTTACCATTGACTAGATGATTTGGCATTCTCCGTTTGTGACATGGGCTGGTGGCCCAGTGTGTTAAGTCCCCGCTCTTCACGCTGTGGTCCACGAGTTCAATCTCTAGTGGCGGAGATTGTGGTATGCACTGCTGATGAGACCAAAGGAGGTCGAAACAGCTGTCCAGTGCTCCGGATGTCGCAAATGGTGTTTGCCGAGTTGTCTGGTCGTGGTAATATGATTCAAAATTATCAATTATATATATATATATATATATATATATATATATATAAGGTTTAGTCCAGTCCGTAGAGGATTCACCTTGGAATTGCACGGTTTCGGATTCGATACCGGTCCACGCAAACTCAATGCATGAGTAATCTGATAAGTGGCAGTGCATCTGGGAACTAACGGTAGGTGTGACGCTACACCTGAACAAAAACAGTCTCTCTGGTCTAGAGTGCTAGCGAAAAGGTAATTGACTCCATCGCTGTTCGGTTGACACCGTCAATAAGGCCACTCTGCAGACATTTTAAGATGCTCTGATATCACACCCTGTTATATATATATATATATATATATATATATATATAATATATATATATATATATGTATATATATATAGGTTCACAAGTCACAAGGTACACACATACACACACTCATATATATATATATATATATATATATATATATATGGGGTGGTTATAAAAAGGACATTTTGTCAGTGTTGCCCTTAGAACAAATGCAATGCTCAGCAGAAAAGATAAAAATATATTGTCAAAAAAAGCGGGAAAAGAACATTGCTAAACTTTGTGTGGCAGACAGATTGCGAAAATAGATAAGTCAGTCGTTTGTTAGCAGATTAAGAAAAACCAAGAAAAAAAGAAGCAAAAAGTGAGATTAGTTGAAAATGGGAAAAGTGACTTACATTCATTTACAATCATGACTTTCTTTTTTTTCTTTTTTTCTTTTTTTATTACCTTTTAATGTCATACTGACACCAGGAATTTTGGCCATCCATCGTGGTGTGATGATTAACGAGCTAGTCTTGCAGATTCCTTATTACTGAATAACGAGTTCGATCTTCGCTGGATTTCCCTTCTCACGACCTTACGTCACATCCTACACCTAACGAACGGGGTGGGTAAAAGAGCATGATTTAATAGTTAGCAAACTAATCTCGCATATCCCTTACTACTGAATAACGAGTTCGATCTTCGCTGGATGTCCCTTCTTACGACTTTCTGTCACATCCTACACCTAGCGAACGGGGTGGGTAAAAGAGGGTATCCCAGTATGATTTAATAGTTAGCAAACTAATCTCGCAGATCCCTTATTACTGAATAACGAGTTCGATTCTTGTTGGATGTCCCTTCTTACCACCTTGTGTCCCATCCTACACCTAGCGAACGGGATAGGTAAAAGAGGGTATCCCAGTATGATTTAATAGTTAGCAAACTAATCTCGCAGATCCCTTATTTCTGAAGAGCGAGTTCGATCTTCGCTGGATGTCCCTGCTTACGACCTTATTTCACATCCTACACCTAGCGAACGGGATGGGTAAAAGAGGATATCCCAGTATGATTTAATAGCAAACAAGTCTCACGATCCCTTATTACTGAATAGCGAGTTCGATCTTCACTGGATGCCCCATACTTATGATCTTGTGTCACATCCTACACCTAGCGAACGCGTTGTGTAAAAGAGGGTACTTAGCATGATTTAATGGTTAGAAAACTAATCTCACAGATCCCTTATTACTGAATAGCAAGTTCAATACTCGCTGGATACCCCATACTTACTACCTTCCGTCGAGCTGGCGTCACATCCAACCAGTGGCGAACAGGTTGGGTGAAATGGACGTCCCATTGTGTGTAATATTTAGCAAGCTAGTCTCGCAGATCCCTTTATCACTGAATAGCGATTCCGATCCTCGCTAGATGTCTCATACTTGTAACCTTGTGTCACATCCTACTCATGGTGGCCGAGTTTGATAAATACCTACTTTAGGCGTCTCATCGTAATGTAATGGCTAGCAAGCTAGTCTCGCAGATCCCTTATTACTGAATAGCGAGCTCGATCCTCGCTAGATGCTCCATACTTACGACGTCCGAACGGTTTGGGTAAAATGGACATCATATCATGATGTAATTGTTTGCAAACTAGTCTCGCAGGTCCCTTATGATGTAACCCAACAAAGGTTACTAAATGAGAAATAACCAAACGGAGGTTGGAAATGAAATGGAATCTTTATCACATTAATAAGATGCAATACTCGCCAGCGGCGCGAGAGAAGGTAAACCACTATCAAGTTGGGGTTGCTATCGGAGTCGATATGGTGCAAAATAACCTGGAGATGATGATAGTGCATTACTGACGACCATCCTGTAGGCATCCATAAGATGTATCTTATGATTCTCTCTGTCTCTCTCCTCCATTATCCAAATCATGTTAGGGGTTTATAAAAAAAGGAGGCATAATGGGAACATCGTTTGTGACCGCTCTAAACACCATGATATGGACTGAATTTTTGTTTTCATCACTATTTGGTACATGTTGCGAGGGACAAAGCAAACCAACAGTTGTTCTGTGAGTTCACCATCATATTTGTTCGAATCAATACAACTGAATTTTTTAACACGAACATATCATAAAATGTGTTCTTAACTGTGCTTGTGCATTATTTGAAATGAACTTAATAGTTATTAAGAACACATTTTATGATATTTTTTTGTTAAAACATGCAGATGTATTGGTTCAAACAAATTCGTATTTTCAGTGTAGATTTACGGTGAAATGAAAATGGCCGACCAAAGCATAAGGCTTCCTCAAAGTGAAACAAACAAGGGGATGCTACTCTGATGTAACTGCATGTTTTAATACGAGAATATCATAAAATGTGTTCTTAATTGTGCTTGTGCATTAGTTGAAATGAACTTAATAGTTATTAAGAACACGTTTTATGATATTTTCATGTTAAAACATGCAGTTGTATTGATTACGGTGAAATGAAAATAGCCGACCAAAACAGACGGCTTCCCCAAAGTGAAAGAAACAAGGAGAGGTTACTCTCATTTATGTAGCTAAAGTTCAATATTACCTTATATTTTATTACTAGTAGCAACATTGCTTGAATGGCAATGTTTATGTTAGTGAATGTGTGAGGGTGCATGAGTGTAGCATGAAGTTCTTAACATAAAAAGCATTCACAACACTAAAACTGATACAAAATAT
>CM042150.1:36477453-36492453 GCA_023376005.1 Doryteuthis pealeii | reverse complement strand
ATTTTTACGAAGTATATTATAAATGGATTGATATAAGTAAACCTTAATATATCAGAAATAGATTTATTTCAGTTACCTTTGATTCTTCATGCCTGATTTTCTGAGGGATATATAAATTTTGTCCCTTAGAAAATCAGATTTGAAGAGGCAAAGGTAGCCGAAATAAAGTTATTTCTGATATATTAAGGTTCTCTAATATTTATTCATTATATATATATATATATATATATATATATATATATATATTATATATATATATATATATATATATATATATATATATATATATATATATATATATATATATATATATATATATAATGATACTGTGTTAGTACATAAAAAGATATATTACACATATTTGCATGATGATAAGGTTCTGTGTTGTGGTGTAAAGATTAATAAGCCAGGCACGTAGATCATAGAGTAGTGAGTTCGAACCGCACTAGGTGTCCTATACTTGCAACCTTGTGCCAAATCTTACCAACGTTTACTTTTTCTGGAATGTTGTAATGGTGTCATAGTTAATTAGTCTCACAGACTAATTATTACTAAGTAGTGAGTTCGACCCTCACTTGGTGTCCTTTGATTGTGGCCTTGTGCCAAATTCAAGCAATAGTTCTTTTTTCGATCTCAAATAACTCATTATATGCTCAAATCACCCTTCCTTCCCGGTTAGATCACCAAAGTTAAGCAGCGATTAGCCTGTTCCCTGCTAAAATGGGTGACTACTCCGGAGAAGCAGAGTCCGAAAGCAGTGTGCCAGACTACACAAATGTAAGGTAAATCTGTAGTTATATTGTGATGTAGGGCTGGTATAGCTCAGTCGGTAGGGCATCTGCCTCGAAACCACAAGGTTCCGGGTTCGATACCGGCCCCTCGACAACTCAGCGCATGAGTAGCACTGCTTTGGTCTGTACGGTAAAGTCATCGAAGTGGCTCTCCAATTCAGACACATTAAAAATCACCCTGGTCCAACGCTAGTGAAAAGGAGATAGACTCCCTCACTGCGACACCTGTCACAACCAAACGCTTCCCCAACCACCCTCTGTTGGCTTTCGATGAAATCCTTATCGTCCTTAAGTCATGCTGACAGCACGGATTCTCATCTCTATCTATCTATCTATCTATCTCTCTATCCATCCATCTATCTATCTCACACATACACACACACACACACACACCATACACACTACCACCACCACCGCCCGCCTCTTACGTTCATCACTTGGTAAGTCCTCAGTGCACAATGTAGATTTTTGTTGTTGTTTGTTATTGGTTGGATTTTACGGCATATCAACCATCGTTGGGTTATTTCTTGCCGAAGACATTGTTTTATTCATTCTTGATACACATTGCAATATTTTTTCTAAACTCAATTTTTAAAAACATTTTAAGCTCACTTTTTTCTATTCAACCTATAGATGGGACCCTAACAGGTACTACCACTCTAAGGGGTTTCTATAAGTAATGGTAATGAAGGAGCATTCCACACTCCCCTGAGCGCTAGAATTGGATTTTACGGCATATCAACCATTGCTGGGTTATTTCTTGCCGAAGACATTGTTTTAATCATTCTTGATAGGTATTGCTATATTTTTTCTAAACTCAATTTTTAAAAACATTTTAAACTTGTTTTTTTCTATTCGACTCCGCACTTCCCATTTCGCGCTAGAATTGGAACTTTACTACAAGATGCAGTTTGACTTCATACCCAGCAAACTTTACTCCAGCACTAAGTTTGCTGGTTGACGGGGTTTTACGACATGTCAACCCTTCCTGGGTTATTTTATGCCGATGACGTTTTGTTCTATTGATTCTTGATGGGTATTATTTTTTTTTACTCAATTTTTATAAACATTCTTTTAATCACATTTTTATCTATTTAATTCACGTACTACCACTCCGGGTCAGAGTGGAACTGGGAGTAATGGCAATAAAGGGATACTCCACACTCCTCAGAGTTTCAGAATTGGAACTTCACCACTAGATGCAGTTTTGACCTAGAACACTAAGACCCCCAGCAATTACTTTCTAGCACATATATGGTAAAAAGCGTCGGGGTTTGCCATAAGGGCAATAGAGTCAGGTTAATCATATAGGTGTTAGGGCTTGATGTGACCAACCGATCGATCGGATGAGGCCTTTTGGATAGCCAGTCTAGCCTAAGAAAGGGCAAAAGTGGAGTTCTTCTGGGCCATGAACTCAGGGTAGTGTGAACAGGTGCGTTGCCATGGTGAAGCACCCACGTGTTCTCCTGTCACGCCTCTCGCCTTTTCTCGCGCACTGAACGAAGCAAGCGCTGCAGTATTTCTTTGTTGACATGCTGTAGCAAGAACTTGAAGTGGACGGTACCCCTCACATTGAAGAATGCGATCAACCTGGAACTTTTTTGACATACCTCGTAAGTAAGACTATCCCTCTCAAAAAGAGGTATCTTAGGCATGACACTAAACTACAAGCATCGATCCTAGGGGCTATCCCCCCAGGCGATACCTGCCCACTTGACTTAAAGGGTTTAAACTTAAAGGTTTATTACCCAGCGCCTGAAGCGCCCTCTTCGAGGGGAAATGCCGACGGGATCAACGCATTTTTTGTGCTTACCACCCATGAGCTTCAGCTTGTGAGTGGGTCCACATAAAACTGTCCTTGTGTCACGCCCTCATAAATGGGATGAGAGGAAATATACTAAACTACATTTGGTAGTTATTTCCAAATTATGGAAAGTATGGAATCTTATGGCAAGCGGTTTTTGAGGCAGGGGGCCGGGACGTAACTCCGCGATTATACCCAATAATTCTATTCCCATGCTGTGTTTTTCAAAGATTTACAGAACTTTGAATTGACGCAACTTCATCGAAGCTTACTCGTTGGATTAGTCGGCATAAGTTACCGGTTGTTGGTCACTCAAAAGACCATAAAAATTATCCGTGGATAAATATTCATCAATGATATCGAGCACTATTTACTTATAAATATAGCAAACTATCCATTAATAATGGAGATTCGCTCTGATGAGTGTAGAATACTCCTTCATTGCCATTACTCCAAGGTTCACTTTGACTCGAAGTGCTAGCACCGGTTGGCGTCCCATGTATGTGAGTCAAATCGATCTGTTTGATAAATATTTGTATTTATACGAATACTTGAAAGCATAAAACTCAATGCAAACAAATCATTATCATTAAACCGTTACTTAAATGTACAAATTGCTACGCCCAATCAAAGAAATGATCTTGTTGTATCGTTGAGGTGGTAAAAGATACACAGAGAGATAGTGTGCTTGAGCACTTGTATCTGGGGCTAACTGATACTTATTACATAAAGACCAGGAAGTAGAACAATTCACAAAGACAAACTTACAAGAATGAGGAGGGTCAAATGTGTGTAGTCAAACTCAGTGATTTCGTACGAATATATTTTTCCCATCTCTATCACTGCTACGTTGACTATTATAAGGCTATGAGCCAGTCCATCTTGTAGGGGTGTTAACTCCTCTACAACAGATCTACTTCTCTTAACTCCATGTATAGAAGCAGACGAATTTTACTGACCCAACACCTATCTAATAATAATAACCATTTATTTGAACTGTTTTATGGCTTCAATCATAATAATAATTTCCCAGCAGATTTATTTGACTAACAGAGAGGAAACTACCTGGTAGTACTACTCTGGGTCATAGTGGACCTGAGAGTAATAACTCCACATTCCACAGATCTCCAGAACTGAAACATCACCACCAGATGCTATTTAATATCATCCCCGTGACATTAAGAGGTTAACTAAGACTACTATTTAAATTTGAACAAGTCTAGATAGATAGATAGATAGATAGATAAATCGTTTACTTGTATATATATATTCACCAACCACTCCGCACGAGCAGGATGTGACACAAGGTCAATTTCTTAAGAAGAGTTCAACAGGTTTGAATTCTGAATTTTCCTTCTCCTAGACCGGTTGCCTAACCAAGGCTAAAGAGCCCAGTCTGACCTACTATTTATCCATAGCTGGAGAGAGAGAGAGAGTAGGATTCATACCTTTCCCGAGGGTATTATCGCTAAGTGAAATGCAATTTCGGCGTCTAAGATTTGAACCCGAGGCGACGAGTCCATTTCCCATGACTTTAACCATTACACCACGCACTTTCCGTTTACTTGTATATAGGCATACATGCACACATATGTATGCAGTTTTGAATGTATATATGTATTATTTATTTGTACATGCTGTCTCCCTGCATGTGTAATACGTAATCTAATATACAGAAGAAGCTTTGAAAAAAATGAGACTTATATTTTCTTAAAAACTTAATCAGGTAAAACCAGAAGAAATACCTGCATTTGTTCTCGACGCAGGTTCACACATCTAACTCGCCTTCAGCATCTTCACACAGACACACAGCTTCCCACATACACTGCTCTCTATCTGTCGATAATTGCTTTCTTTGTGCAATATTCTCGTATGTACTGACTCGGAGGCACCAGTATATTAATATTCACTTAAATCACATACATTTTTGCCGTGTTTTTCAGTTTGTTTTATTCGGGATTTTTTTTGTACATCCTACTAAGAGTAGTGGAGGTTTAGTGTCTTTTTCTTATATATATATATATATATATATATATATATATATATATATATAATATATATATATATATATATGTGTGTGTGTGTGTGTGTGTGTGTGTGTGTGTGTGTGTTTTAAGATGTTGAAAAAACTGGAAACGAGATCTGCTTTCTGATTGTGTGCGCTGGTAAAAAAAAGAAACGTGCCGTGTCCCTAGAAGATTTTACAATCATTTGATGAGCTTCTTTCTTTCCTTATATATATATATATATATATATATATATATATGGGTTTGGTGGTTGGTTTTGAAAGCTATCACAATGCAAGTAATGTAAAGAAAATAAGGTAACTATGGTGTTGTTTGTTAACCTGTAATTTTTTCTTAATATTTCGAGATAAAAATCTCTTCTACTGAAGATCTCCGGAACTGAAGTTGTTGCTAGAGGCTGTCCATTTGGTTCTGTCTCATGCCTTCCAAACTCTCTGTGTGTATGTGGGTGGTGGGTGGGTGGGTGTTTGTTCATGTGTGTGGTTGTGTGTGTGTGTGTGTGTGTGTGTGCCTGTTCAACAGTTTCTGATTATCATTCCAGACCACCAAACCAATATAAACACAATGCTTCAAGCAAATTAAAAAACCCTTATATATATATATATATATATATATATATATATATATACAGGGTGTCCCAGAAGTCATGTATTATCAAGGTTTTGAAAACAACACCTTTAGTTATTTCAAAAACATATTCATAGATAGTGATAGTCGCAATTAATTTTCTATCTCTCAATTTGAGCATTTATTATAATTATTCTCAATAACAACGATTTGAAATCAACAAAGGTGTATTTTTGAAAACCAGGATGGTGTGTAACTTCTGGGACACCCTGTATATATATATATACTAGCTTCAGATGCAGCTTGATGTGAAATCAATTCATGTTTACACTGTTTATATTAAAATTATCTATCTATTATTTATTATTATATTTATTACTTATATCATAATTATTTTACTGATGCTAATTATTAAGATTGATTATTATAGATTATTATTCACTTTTTGTTCCTAGTAAATCGATTAAAAAATGTTAACACCCTTATAGGAATACCTTTAATAGATTTTCAAACAGTCTCCACATGTTCACCATCTCTGTCAACATATGCTAAGAATCTCCCACAGGTGATTTTAAAAAAAGATGTTAATATTTCTATGTATATTAGAAAAGTATAGGTATACCCAATTTGTCGAAAACTCTATGTTTTTACAAAACAAAACACACGTCTTCCTCAAAGTGAAAGAAACAAGGGGAGGTTGCTCTCATTTATGTAGCTAATGTTCAGATTACCATTCTACTTTTGTTCAAGATTAATCTATGTTTAATGCACACATGTATATGAGGGGTGCTCCATCGTTATGTAATAGTTAACAGGCTTGTCTCGCGGGTTCGATGCTCACTAGAGCCCCATACTTGCAGCCTTGTGCCACATCCTATCAGTGGCAAACGGATTTGGTAAATACCTACCCATGTTCATAGGTGTATAAACTGCTGCCACTAATAGGTATTTTCATAAGTATTTCACAAAGTTCACAAGTATGGGGTTATCCAGCGAGGACCAAACTCGTTATTCGGTAGCCATGGATATGCAATACTAGCTTGTTAACCATTACACCACGATGGGATGCTGTTTCTATATCCAACACGGTGCAACGCCTTTTCACTCAACCCGTTCGAAGCAGGTAGGGTGTGACGCAAGGTTGCATGTATGGGACATCCAGCGAGGACCAGTCTTGCTTTTCTGTCGTAAAGGATGTGCGAGACCAGTTAGCAGACCATTACACCATGATAGGCACCCAGGCGTTGTCACAAAGTAATAGAAAGTTAGTCTTTTATTATTCTGGTATTTTTCCAGACTAAACTTAAGCTTAATAAATGTCTACATACATAACTTACTAATTAATAAAAGTAATAAGTTTGACTACGTTCGTCGAAGTAAATATAATTATAAAAGTTGTTTACGTGTAAAGAACAAATAACTGATATTATCTTTGTAGACTTCAGAAAAGTTTGCCTTTTGTTTGTTTACGTTTTGTCTTTTTTTTTTTTGGGGGGGGGAACAGGACAACAAAAGTGGGGAAGAGAAAAAAAGGTGGTTGATTGGTTGGTTTAAAAGCATATCAGTACTTGTGGGTTATTTAATGTCGAATCTTATATATATACAAGGTGTGTCAAAAAAGTATCGAGATGTTTTGTACTTTTGACACACCTTGTATTATGAAAAAAAGTTCCCTTCATTATTTTTTTCAGAATACAAGATGTGTCAAAAAGTACCAAGTTTAAAGCTGTATTTACCAAGATAGAAATGAATAATGAATGGAACTTTTTTTCAGAATACAAGGTGTGTCAAAAAGTACAAAAAATAATGTTCCATTCATCAATTCTTCTCAGAATACAAGGTGTATAAAAAAAAGTACCAAGTTTAAAGCTGTATTTACCAAGATAGAAATCAAGAATGAATGGAACTTTTTTTCAGAATACAAGGTGTGTCAAAAAGTTTAAAAAATAACGTTCCATTCATTGTTCATTTCTATCTTGATAAATACAGCTTTACAGTTGGTACTTTTTATACTCTGTATTCTGAAAAAATTAATAAATGGGACGTTATTTTTTCAGAAAACAAGGTGTGTCAAAAAGTACAAATATATCGATACTTTTTTGACACATCTTACATATACGTATAGGATTGGAACGAAAGTCTTGTCCGATACAAAATAGTATTCATTTAACCAATAAAGACAACCTGTAAATTGAGAAATAGAAACATATCATTTGTCAGTGTCTCTAAAATGTTGAAAATAGTCTCCCTTATGATCCATAAATCTTTGCCAACATTCTGGAAATCGTTTATGCCGTTTGCATATAATTCTACAGGTTTTTGAAGTGGACCAGTTTTCCAAATAGAATATATAGATTAAACATTTAAACATTTAAAAAAATATTGAGAAAAAATAGTTAATTTTTTAATTTATAAACACACCGTTGGGTGAAATACTAGGCCGCAGTCATCAGTGATAAACCCAAGGTTAACAGGTGTTTCGGATCATTACTCACCATACACCCTCGCCCAGGAGACCCCAACCGGAATGATCAATTCCCGGTTTGCGACCTAGTGGCACTTAACCAAACATCGCTCCTGCGGATCCAGAGCCATCTCGATGCTTTCTCAGCAACTCCTGTTATTTCTTTTATGGCTCTCCTACTTTGCTGGCCCTTAATGCCGAGGGTCTTAAATATCTTCAAAAGTGACCTGCCAGCAAAGCCACGGCATCCAACCTCGAAAGGTTCATTTCGGGCCTTCCAGCCATTTGATCTGCATTCGACCACAAGCTCTTAGTATTTGGCCGTCTTCCTACAATTTGCCTCCTCTAACCTATCTTACCACGGGACTGTAAGTTCTAATATCACCACCTGCTTAGTTGCCTCCGATGTCAAAACCATGGCTGACCGGAGAGAAGTGGTGAGAATCTTTTCCGGGAATTTCATCTGCCTCCCTAGATCGACTTGGAGGTCCCAGTCCTTTGCAGTTGCGAGTAGCGCCCCCCCCCCCGGTCTGTGCGGTTTCCAATGAATCCTCTACCCAGCTTTTATAAATCTGATCTCTTGTTGTGGGGTGCGCTGGATCCAGTATAAAAAGGAATCCAAGTCCTGCATATCAAATATTAATAAATATTTGAGAGAAAAAATAATTCTATTTCTGTTGATGAATAAGAATGACATAAAGCATTGTTATGAAATATAATGTATATTCAAAGTTACAACTTACCTCCCTGGCAGCACCACGGCACCTTCTATTCCACCATCGCCGTCGATATCTGCGTCGATCTGCAGCATAGTTGCTACCTTGCACATGAATTCCCCCAGGTCCAGTGACATTGGCAGCTTCATTACCTGACATGAAATTATAAAGTTCACCTTTTTAAAATTCATGAAGATTTGTGCCCATTTGGAATTTTCAGAGAAATATTCTGTAGATAAAAATTTCAAGATCTATGTATAATATACAGAAGATTATTCAATTTAAAAACTTGAAGTAAATAAGATTACAAGTAAAAATAAATTTAAAAAATAAATAAAAAGTTTTAAAAGTCACGTCAATAATGATCTTTCTGAAAGAAAAAAACAAAACAAAAAAACTTTAAAACTACTAGATTCATCAAAAGAAAATCAACAAGGATGGGTTTTTTTGTTACTCTAGTTTTAAACTAAACTGATAATATAACAGTTTAAAAAAAGCAAAAAGGTATCATACATCCAATAAAATAGAAATTTCGTTTGTAATTACCTAATTACTCAAAGCCCATTTTCCTATAAATAAAAGCAAAAAGGTATCATACATCCAATTATAAAATAGAAAGGTATCATACATCCAATAATTAAATAGAAATTTCGTTTGAAATGACCTAATTACTCAAAGCCCATTTTCCTATAAATAAAAGCAAAATAGAAAGGTATCACACATCCAATAATAAAATAGAAAAGTATCATACATCCAATAATAAAATAGAAGGTATCATACATCCAATAATAAAATAGAAAAGTATCATACATCCAATAATAAAAATAGAAAGTATCATACATCCAATAATAAAATAGAAAGGTATCACACATCCAATAATAAAATAGAAAAGTATCATACATCCAATAATAAAATAGAAAGGTATCACACATCCAATAATAAAATAGAAAAGTATCATACATCCAATAATAAAATAGAAGGGTATCATACATCCAATAATAAAATAGAAAAGTATAATACATCCAATAATTAAATAGAAATTTCGTTTGTAATGACCTAATTACTCAAAGTCCATTTTCCTATAAATAAAAGCAAAAAAAGGTATCACACATCCAATTATAAAATAGAAAGGTATCATATATCCAATAATTAAATAGAAAGGTATCATACATCCAATGATTAAATAGAAAGGTATCATACATCCAATAATAAAATAGAAAGGTATCATACATCCAATAATTAAATAGAAAGGTATCATACATCAAATAATAAAATAGAAAGGTATCATATATCCAATAATTAAATAGAAAGGTATCATACATCCAATAATTAAATAGAAAGGTATCATACATTCAATAATAAAATAGAAAGGTATCATACATCCAGTAATTAAATAGAAAGGTATCATACATCCAATAATTAAATAGAAAGGTATCATACATCCAATAATAAAATAGAAAGGTACCATACATCCAATAATAAAATAGAAAGGTATCATACATATAATAATCAAATAGAAATGTATCATACATCCAATAATAAAATAGAAAGGTACCATACATCCAATAATAAAATAGAAAGGTACCATACATCCAATAATTAAATAGAAAGGTATCATGCATCCAATAATAAAATAGAAATTTCGTTTGTAATGACCTAATTACTCAAAGCCCATTTTACTATAAATAATACTAATTTGAAAAATATTTAAAAACAAGCAAATTTACGTACGAAGTATGTGTGGGGTAATATCCCTTGTCCCATAATATACTGATGGTCAAAAAGTGGGACAACTGGAGGTTAATAACAGGTGATTTCCCAGCTTAAAAAAAAAGAAAAATTATTTCCTTAGATTTTAAATTCTACAAGATATTTACTAAAAACAAACCCAACATATCTATGAAATCAAATTTTTCCCAAAGAAAAACTATTTAAGCAATTCATTATCTTTTATACTATTCAATTATAAGAATGGAACAAACATCTTGTCCGATACAAAATAGTATTGATTATCAGTAAATAAAATATAATAGATTAAACGTTTAAACAAAGTATTTGATAAAACATTGAAAAATTTTAAAGACACTGATGAATGATGTTTTGCTTATACATTTCTCAATTTACAGGTTGTGCTTATTAGATAAATGAATGTTATTTTGTATTGAACAAGACTTTCGTTCAAATCCCATATATATATATATATATATATATATATATATATATATATATATATATATATATATATATATATATTGAGGGTTATCATAGTGATCACCACTTCAATTGATGGAATGAAAGGAATAAAAAAATGTTTGTTAGTAAAACAAGGGCCCTTTCGTCCGGTACTTTTCAAGAATCGATTAAAAGTCAAGTTGTAAACAAATTATCTGACATGAATGGATATGGAAATGGTTTGACAACAGAAGGGGGGGGCGAAAACAAAACCAAGAAACCCCCATCAAGTCGCACCAGGCCCAAGCCGCTCACCTAATAGAATAAGTGAGTGCTTAGGCCTAAATTGTCTGCACAAGGTAGGACGAGAAAAAATTGAAACAACTTCCAAGATGTTTAAATGCTGTTTTGTCCTAGCCTTGTGCAGAATAGAAAATTGGAGATCACTATATTTGGATCGGCAAGCATTTATATTCATTAGGTGTTCGCAGATACCAGAATCAGTGCCCTGCAAATGCCAGGATGTTATGACACTGCGTTCACGTATTGCTCGGGGCAATATGATTTTATATATATATATATATATATATATATATATATATATTAAGAGAGTTTTATAATTTGCTTGAAGCATTGTGTATATATTGGTTAGGAGGTTGATTTAGAAGGCTATCACAATGCAGGTGTAATGAAAAAATAATAATACGGTAACAATGGTGTTGTGTGTTAACCTGTATATAATTCTTGAATTTTCGAGATAATATCTCTTTTTCAAAAGATCACTTGAACTGAAGCAGTCTAGTTATGCCATTTCTTTAAAAAACATTTTTTTTAAAGAAATGCCATAACTAGACTGCAAGCGAGTTTGTACCCTAAGTAAGTAAAATCATCATATTCATTAAAGGATTAAAAAATAAAACAATTTGAAATGTAAACTTTAAATGTATATTAAAATAAAACAAATTATATATAGATATATAATACCAGTCATGTATTTATTAAAACTTGTTTTAAAAAAACAATGAGGACTGTCTAATGTTGTATGTTCAAATTTTGAGTGTATTTATTCTATGTTATGACGATTTTGGGTAATGTGACGTAAGCAGTGACGTAGTTTTTGTTACAGGCAAAAACCGGAAGCGAATCTCCATTATTATTATTATTATTATTATTATTATTATTATTATCAAGCAATCAGAGATGAAAGGAAAGGTTAAAAAAAAAAAAGAATACCTCAGGAGAACAAGAAAACTCCTAGAAACCAAGCTCAGTAGCATAAATCTTATCAAAGGAATAAATACCTGCACCGTCCCCATCATAAGATACTCTGGTCCATTCCAAATATGGAAAAATGAATAACTCAGACAGATTGACCAAAGGACTAGAAAATTAATGACAATGCACATGGCTTTACACCCAAGAGATGATAGAGATAGGTTATATATATAAAAAAAGGAAGGTGGAAAAGGTATTGCCAACATAGCGGACTGTGTACAGACCACAATTCAAGGACTCGAAAAATAAACAAAAAGGGTAAAGAAACGTTACAATAACAGCAGACGTAACATATGGATAAACAGAAAAACAACGAAAACATTAAAACAAAGATTGGAAGAAAAACAATTATATGGATATTCAGATGACAAATTGGAGACGTTGCACAGGAAAAGATTTGGACATGGTTGAAAAGAGGGAACCTTAAGAGAGAAACTGAATTGCCAATATTTGCTGCACAAAATAATGCTGTGGGGGTTATTTTCGTATTTGCCTGGGGAGTTGTCTGCCTGTTTAATGTTGCTGGTTCCCGCTAGGGGCCTCGTGTATTTAAGCGGCTGTTTTGAATTTCTCTTCCTCTTTGCCTGCTGCTCGACCTACGAGACACAATGAGGTAGTCTTATGACTACCCCTTTCTTGTTGGGGCTTTGACCCCCCCCCTTACATTACTGTAAATGATATCCCAGCATGGACTATTCTTAGTCTCATGTCTGTTGCTTTTATGTTCATATTACTATTGTATAGGTATGTATGTTTCATGTACACTTCTATGTAATCTATGTATACTTTGTGTATTCATGTGCTGTTATATAAAATGTTTTGTCCCTCAATATGTGTCGGAGTTTGTTTGCATTTCAACGAGGTATGATTTTGTCATAACCTTTGAATCTTACAATGCCATAAGAACAAATTATATCAAAGCAAAAATCCATAAGACACAGCAAAAAAGGAAATGTAGACTGTGTGGTGACGGATATGAGACTATAATTTATGTATTAAGAGAATGTAGCAAACTAGCACAACGAGAATACAAAACTAGACACGACTGGGTTGGGAAGGTGATCCACTGGAATTATGCAAAAAAGTAAATTTTGTCTATACAACAAAATGGTAGATGCATAAACCAGAACCTGTTCTTGAGAATGAAATGCATAAAATTCTTTGGGACTTCGAGATAAAGACGGATCACCTTATCCCAGGCAGGAGAGCAGACCTAGTATTGATTAACAAAAAAAGAGAATTTGTCAACTGATAGACTGCAGTTCCAGCAGATCACAGGGTAAAGATGAAGGAAAACGAAAAGATAGACAAATGCCTGGATCTTGCCCGAGAATTGAAAAACTGTGATATCAATTGTGGTTGGTGCACTTAGCACGGTTCTACAAATCTTAGAAAAAAGACTGGAGAAACTGGGAATCGGGAAGAATTGAGATCATCCAGACTACTGCGTTGCTGAAATCGGTTAGAATACTCAGAAGAGTTCTGGAGATATGAGAAGACTTGTTTTCACTCAGACTCCAGCGAAATACCATCAGCTAACGCTGGTGTAAAAAACTCACGAAGAGTGAAAAAATACTACTACTATTACTACTACTACTACTACTACTAATAATAATAATAATAATAATAATAATAATAATAATAATAATAATAATAATTGACCACACAACAAAATGGTATATGCATAAACCAGAATCTGTTCTTGAGAACGAAAGGCATAAAATTCTCTGGGACTTTGAAATAAAAACGGATCACCTTATCCCAGCAAGAAGACCAGACCTAGTGTTGATAAACAAAAAAAAAAGAACTTGTCAACTGGTGGATTTTGCAGTGCCAGCAGATCACAGGGTGAAGCTAAAGGAAAATGAAAAAATAGACAAATATCTGGACCTTACCAGAGAACTGAAAAAGTTATGGAACATGAAAGTGAAAGTGATACTAATTGTAGTTGGTGCACTTGGAACAGTCCCAAAAGGATTAGAAAAGGGTTTGGAAAGTTTGTATATCAGAGGAAGGATTGAAACCATTCAGAACACTGCACTGCTGCAATCTGCCAGAATACTCAGAAAAGTCCTGGAGACCTGAGGAGACTTGCTGCCACTCAGACTCCAGTGAAAGACTATCAGCTAATGCTGATGTGAAAACTCAAAAGGAGTTAATAATAATAATAATTTAATTTTCTATTTCATTTCATTTCGATTTATTTCATGTAATTATGATTTCAACCTTATCAAGTCTCATCAGCAGTGTATACCTACGATCTTCCTCCAACAGAGACCGAAACCCGAGAACCCAGCACGCAGAGTCATAAACTCTACTTCAGGGCTACCGGCACGCCACAGACGAAATATGCCAAATTAACCTGTCAATGATAAACACGCCACTACTATATTTAGTACAGTGAGCGTTGAGAGAATCGATGATTAGGCCTTTGCTCAGGCGTAAGAATAATAGTATTTGATAATTTGCTTTTGAAGCATTGTTAAGTAAAGTATATAATTATTTATATTTTTGAAGGCAATTACAATGCGTATATCGTATATAAAATTCGATCGGAGGGAGATCGTAGGTATACACTGCTGATGAGACTTAATAAAGTTTAAACAGCTGTACGGTGTTCCACGCGTCGCGTGCGTTATTCGCCCTGTTTGCTTGTCATGATTATTTTCAATAATTATCGAATTTTATATACGATATACGCATTGTAATTGCCTTCAAAAATATAAATAAAAATTTTGATTTATATTACATCCAACACGAAATATTATACATCACCATGGCACCAAACACAAATACGCTCTTTCATACGCACATACACATGTGCAATCCCGCGCTAGGATACAGTCTTAACGTCACAGCCAACACGCATTTTCATGGACACACGCATGATAACATACGCACACGTACAAACAAAAAAAACGCATTCACGTAAACATGCAACACGAGAATACAGTTATATAAAAAAAATACCATCATTTTCAAACAAAAAATTCATTAAAAAAGAAATGCCATAACTAGACTATTTCAGTTCCAGTGATCTTTTGAAAAAGAGATTTTATCTCGAAAATTCAAGAATAAAATACAGGTTAACACACAACACCATTGTTACTGTATTTTTTTTTTCTTTCTTTACAACTGCATTGTGATAGCCTTCTAAATCAACCTCCTAACTAAATAATAATAT
>CM042150.1:36439953-36474953 GCA_023376005.1 Doryteuthis pealeii | reverse complement strand
TAGGTTATATATATATATATATATATATATATATATATATATAATGTTCACTGTATTTGTCACCTTTGCTGTTTGTAACATAACAAGTTTACATAGACTTTAAATGGTTCCATCCTTTTCATAAAACATTCTTCACATCATTGTGTGATTATTTTTTAATATCAGGCGTTGTATTGTTGTACTGTAAATATCTCAACATTTCGTTTTTATTTTTTGGACTCACGTTCAAATCCTGGGCGAGTCTGCTTGCATTTCTCTTTACGCTAATACTTTTGGTAAAAGGATGCATTCAAAAATTCTCCCTCCAGCGATGGATAAGTAATAAGGCAGACAGGGCTTGGTATGGCAGCCAGTCTAGGAGAAGGGGATCTATGAATTCAAACTTTCTTAAACTCCACTTAAAAGATTGACGATGTATTTTGGAGAGTTGTTGGTAGTAACATTCATGGCGTGCAGTGTCCGCACAGAGTTGATCAATATAAGTTTCGCAGGTCGGCCTATATTTTTATTTCCCTGTGTTGGTGTCTATATCGCTTATGATTTCTTCCCTGCTTCGCCAGCAGTCTCCACCAGGTTTTGTTCGTCTTACACGGATGATTTGTGAGATTGGGGGTAAGTGGCTGTACACTTGCTATCTTGAGGGGTGCTGCTTTCATGATTTATTCAAGACAGCACGCAGCATCCTTACGTAGTTCCAATCTAAGTTTTGTTTTAAGCATTTCATTGAAGTCCAAGTGGTAATTTGACAGATGTTTTCAATGCCTTGTCAAGCATTTTACTTCTACTGTGTGTGATAGGAGGCAAGTGGCCATACAGTGATTTTTTGTGGGATGCTACTTTCAAGACAGCTCATAGAATCCTTGTTCAAAACCTTGAGCTTGAATGCCTTACTCTTGCACTGAAGAAAAATGTGCAACTATCGCTAAGCATGATATTTACCACGTACCCCACGTTGTACGAGTTAGGCAAAAGCACCTGTTAATGGGGGACCACCCACGAACCGAAGCTCATAGGAAGCGGGTGCAAAGAATGCGTTGATCCCGTTGGCATTGCCCCTCAAGGGAGCGCCTCAGGCACTGGGCAATAAACCCAGCTCTGCCCTTTAAATCAAGGGCATGTGTTGCCTGGGGGGGGATAGCCCCCTGGGATCAACGCTGTTACTTACAGCAACCTCCGCCAGCATGCCAGTCGGTCATGTGACGTGGGCGTGTGCCATTTTTTTTTTTAATTTTTTGTCGGGTGGACAAGTGAAACTTACAGCTGCGAAACGAACTGGCCTTCTTTTTTCGATTAAAAGCGATTCTACGCCGAAGCTTCGACTGTTATCACCCACCCCCTCACATCAGCCAGACACTGTCATATTGAGGCAATTCAGCACGGCTTAATTTCTCCACGCTTCAGATTTTCTCCTCTGGGAATTTATTTCTTTGAAAGCATGTCTTGTTTACGCTCATAAATGAGGATATCAACCCGTATCTGGCTTCCTAGTTCCGGAGGGGTGGGAGAGTCTTTACGATTTGTATTGTCTGTCCTTCTGTACTGACGAATATGTATAAGTAAGCACACACACACACAGACACACACACAGACACACACATACACATACACACGCATACATACAGATTTCATTTATTAATTTAACTTGCTTGTTTGTTTGTTTGTTTGTTTGTAAGTGTTAGTTGAAAAAAAAAAAAATCACGCAAACTGTCCTAGGATTATTTCCCCAGGAAATAAAGCTCTAGATTCCCAATTGCAAGATTTTTGTTTTGTTTTGTCTTTTGTTTGTTTTGTTTGTTTTTAGGGGTTTTTTTTAGGGGGGGGTCCTTAACATTTTCTTTCAATATCATGCTTTGCGCATTAATTTTTTTTACTTACGTCAATTATGAAGAGAAATTTGGTTTTTTTTTTTGTTTTTTTTTTTCGTTTTATTTGTTTATTCAGTCCTCTTCCAATACGTAATCTATATTTTGCTAAAATATATAATCATGGTAATTCCTATGTCGCAGTAGATATTTATAAATTATATATTTTAACAAAAACATCAATATAACAAAAGAAAACTTTCATTTTCAAACCATAGCAGAATTTTTTGGTGCTCTTCCAATATGAAGGTTTTTGATCTACTATTAATCTACTATTGATGGCATGTGATCTACAAGGAAAGAAGAAGGCAGGGTTAGGATTAGTTTAATGGGAAAAAATGGGTAGTTAATGGGTAGATCACATATTGGAATGTAAACAACTCGGTAGATCACATATTGGATTAGAAACCATTCGGTAGATCACATATTGAAAGAGCATCGTTTATTCTTATTATCTCGCTTTCTCGACTGGAACGAATTACTTTCTAACCATTTGAGATTGAGGATCACTCAGCGTATCGGTTATAGTCGTATGGAATCGGCGACCCAAGTTCAAATCCTGGATGTTCCTGGGAAAGGGAGGAATCCAACGCTTCTCTCTCAGCTATGGGTAAATAGTAGGGCAGGCTGGATTCTTCAGCCTCGGTAGGACAATAAGCCTAAAAGAAGTAAGACTATAAATTTAGCGTGGCTTAATTTCTCTATGATTCAGATTATCTCCCCTTGGAATTTATTTCTTGGAAATCATATCTTGTTTACGCTCATAAAAGAGGACATCAACCCAGATCGGGCTTTTTAGTTTCAGGGGATGCCTTCCACGATTTCTACCGTCAAATATGTATACGTAAACACACACACACACACACACACACACACACACACACACATATATATATATATATATATATATATATATATATATATTCATATATACAGATTTTATTCATTAATTTGGTAATTTGTTTGTTTATTTGTTAGCTGTGTTAGTTGAAAAAAAAAAGAATTATACAAATTGTGGAAGGATATTTCTCTAGGAAATAAAGCTGTATTTCCCCAATTGCTAGGATTTTTTTTTTTTTGTTTTGGGTTGGTGTTTCTTTGTTTTGTTTTTTGTTTGTTTTTTTTTTTTTTTTTTTTTTTTGTTTTTTGTTGGGAGGGATCCTAAGCATTTTCTTTCTATATTATGCTTTGCAGCTGTTTTTTTTTTTTTTACTTACGTCAATTATGAAGAGAAAGATTATTTCTCATTTTATTTGTTTGTTTATTCTTATTAACTCGCTTATTTTCCAACCATTTGAGCTTGAGGCACACTTAGCGTAACGGTTATCGTTGTTGGTTGGTTGATTAGTGGTTTCGTTGGTTGGATTTACGGCATGTCAACCCTTATTGAGTCATTTTATACCAAAGAACTTTGTTTTATTCATTCTTGAATGGTACTCATTTTTAGGATTCATTTTGTTCTATTTAACCCATGGATGGGACAACACCTGATCTGAGTGGACCTGGGAGTAATGGTAATGAAAGGGTACTTCCATAACTGGACCTTCGCCATCAGATAGAGTTTAATATCATATTGTTAAGAATTAATGAATTCTTATTCTCTGAATGTTTGAGATGAGGCTTGATGATTAATATTATCTGCGTCATTCGGACTATTGTCCTCATCTTTATTGTTATCTGTACAACGTTTCGGTCGATATGCCCTCCGACCTTCTTCAGGTATTTCTTGTCGGACTCGGGAACCTTCTCGGACTCGGGACCTTCTTTTCGGACTCGAGTCCGAAAAGAAGGTTCCCGAGTCCGACAAGAAATACCCGAAGAAGGCCGGAGGGCATATCGGCCGAAACGTTGTACAGATAGCAATAAAGACGAGGACAATAGTCTGAATAACGCAGATAATACTAATGAATTCTTTTTTCAAAAAATTCAGAGGAAAAACATTTTTTAAGAGAAATCTTTTAGGAAAAAATTATTTTATCTGGAATCTTTTCAAGCATTAAATTAATATAGGTGAAAAGATTAGGAAATTGAAAATTGAAAATGAAAACAAGCTAGGATTAACTGAATAGTTTAGAAACATAAGCAAAGATTTTAGCCCCATGTCCTACATACCTACCCCCTACTAACTTTCTCTCACCCCTCACCTTTTCACTATAACTTATAAAAGTAAAATGTACAAGCACTTATATCAATAAAGTTTTTAAGAAAGCTTCATATAATGAGGCGAAATATTAACTGAATTCAACTGTCTGTGTTGTTATATCCACATTTTCCTCTATTCTCAACCACATTCTGTCGGATTTATTCAAATCGTTCACTCCTCATATCGTCGGAATGGATAAACACATTCAACAAAACACTGCGAACGTACAAAACCACCCTCATTGCAGCCCACTCATATATATATATATATATCGTAATGGTTAGCAAGCTAGCTTAGCAGGACAATGTTAGTGAGTTTGATTCTCATGTGTGTGCCCCATACTTCTGGCCTTGTGCCACATCTAAGTTCAGCTTTGTAAATAACTATATATATATATATATATATATACAAATTCCATGAACCTTCCCTCACATATATAAGAGCATTAAAAAAATAACCCACCTCATAGAGGTTCTTCACGGAACAAATGGACATGCTACTACTAACACACTCGTCTACCGGATTTTAATAGCATGTCAAACCCTCAAAAACATTTTATTTTTTATAGTTCTTCTATAATGCTCCCTTTCAAAAAATCTATAAACAATTTTTTCAAATAAGAAATTTTCTCCTGACGATGACCTAAGGTCGAAACTAGTTGAGAATAAACAACATAAAAAAAATATTCCTGATTGTCTTATTACCTTTTGTTCATACTATATATATATATATATATATATATATATATATATATATATGATGGGTTCAAAATGCCGGAACCTTAGCTGGGGGGACGAACGGACAATTGCAGAATTATCCTTAGATTTAATGAATATCTATTTGAGGCCTAAGAGCTTAGAGCGATGTTTTCAAGGTAATATGGCAAACCATTAATTAGTGTAGGAAATTCGATTCTGACGGGAGAGGCACTCCATTGCTTTGACCTTGTGCCAGACTAAGCTCCACTTAGTAAATATCTACACAGAGAAGCGTTTAGTATCTTGAGGCTATCAGAGAATAATAATGGGAAATATTTCACAAGTCAGTCTCTGAATTGGCGCTATCGCTAGGGCGGCCATGTTCTCACGTGATCTTCGGTGTCACATGACCAAGTTAGCCAACGATTCATCGCACCCTTTCCCTGCGAGCACTGATTGGCCCGTGTCCGGCCGCCGGTAGATTTCTCACGTAGACCTCGTAGGCGCGCGATAAAGTGGGAGAGGGAGAGAGAGACAGAGAGACAGAGAGGGTTTTGAGAGTCAATGCCCTCTCGGTTGGATGAACCCCTCGCCTAAAACCCCTAGTAAATAATGAATGACCGGTTTCTGCTGGAAACCATTCGATTTGAAGGAAGCCCCGGATGAACTGTCAGATAATTCAGAACGAGGCACATCGCACATGACAAGGCGTCGTGCTCTTGGCTTTGATCGCGAGTACAAATTTGTAAGATTTTCCTAATACAGACACCCACCCACCCCACAACACACTCACAGACCACTGATGACATAACGGCAGAATGGAGATTGATAGTATTTTAAGAGATGAACGATAGACGAACTAACAGGGGTGAATGCCGATTAGTTGGTTGGATTTTACGGCATATCAATGTTCTTGGGGTATTTTATGCCGAAAACTTTTTGTTTTATTCATTCTTGTGTATTCACTTTCAATAGACATTACTAACAAGTTTAGTGTCGAGTTTTGAGAAAACTATTATTCGTTTTAAGTACCTGTAACGTTTTGATATAACTAGCAGCGGCTACCTGGCGTCGCCTAGGTAGAGGGAGATTTTTTGAGTTAATCCCGCAGATCCATTATTACTGAATCGTGAGCTGAATCCTCGTGGGATGCCCATTTAAATCCCTATGAAAAAAATCGACCTTGCATTGATCAAGCTACTCTGAAAAGAAAAGTTAATGTCTACTATCTAAAATATTAAATGAAAAAAATCCATACTGTTATCATTTAAATCCTATTTTCTAATTATTTTCATGAATATAAATCAAATCTCTATTATTTTTGCTCAAAAACCAAGCCCTGGTGATATTTAATGTGTATACATATTTACTTTGTCGTTAATCATTTTATTTTCGGAGTTTTTTCCGGATATAAATATACACGCAACTGCCTTTATATATGATACTAGCAGCGGCTAGCCGGCGTCGCCTGGGTAGAGGGGGATTATTTAAGTTAGTCCCGCAGATCCATTATTACTCAATCGTGGGATGCACCATTTAAATCCCTATGTAAAAAAATAGACCTTGCATTGATCCAGCTACTCTGAAAAGAAATGTTAATATCTACTATTTAAAATGTTAAATGAAAAAATCCATTCTGTTATCATTTAGATTTTATTTTTAATTATTTCACAAATATAAATCAAATCTCTACCAATCTTTTTGCCCAAAAACCAAGTCCTGGTTATATTTAATGTGTATATATATATACTTTTCATTAATTCTTTTATTTTCGAAGTTTCCTCCGAACATACATATACATACAACTGCCCTTTGTACATATAAAGATAGATTACTAACAAGTCTAGTGTCGAGATTTGAGAAAACTATCATTCGTCTTAAGTACTTGTAACGTTTTGATAGCACCTCGTCCATATAATTAATATCCTGTCTTATATAATTGCGATAATTAACCCTTTTGTCGTTTTCGGTAACTCAATGTAAGGCATTTTTTATTAGCCGCTCGTTGACGAATTCAGTGTTAATGTATAGAAACGTCCATGGGATGCCCCAGTGTGGTGTAGAATAGTGTAAAGTTTGTTTTTCAAAATATCATAATTAAAAGTGGGTGCTTTATTGTTTTCATGCTATTGTACTCCGACGGATAATTGATGTTAGCCCTGTCGGTTGGGGATTTAGAATACACCGACTGCACCTCTGCAGAAGGGTAAACTCCCCCAATGGGGCCACCTGGTATCACCTCAGTTTTAATCCTTGTACCACCATCTTTTTTAGTCCTTGTGCTAATCTCCGTTTTAATCTTTCTGCCACGGTCTGAGTTAATCCTTGTGTAACTCTTTTTTTAATCTCGTGTCCCCCTTTGTTTTAATACTTGTGCCACCCTTTGTTTTATTATTTAATGGTTAAGGATGGAAACCTGGTGGCTGGGCAGTCCATGACATACAACACCCCACATATACCTTACTTAGGCTAGACGGGCGGTCGGAGAGGCCCCCTCCAATCAATCGACTGGTCACGTCAAACCCTAGCACTTATATGATTGCCCCAACCATATTACCCTTGTGGCAAGCCCCAACCCTTTTTATCATATGGGTGCTAGAAGGCAGTGGCGGAGGGTCTTCATATCCTGGGAATGACGTTAAACTTAGTCTGATGGTGAGGTTCCTGTTCTGGAGGTTTGGGGAATGTGGAGCCTCCCTTCATCACCATTGCTCCCTGGTTCACTCTGACCCGGAGTGGTGGTATCTGTTGGGTCCCATCTATGGGTTAAATAGAAAAATGTGTTTATAAAAAATGAGTATCCATTAAGAATGAATTTATTTCAAAATTTTATCGGCATTAAATGATCCACTGAGGTTGATATGCCGTAAAACAAACCAAACCAAACTAAAAAAAAAAATTTGATGTTCATATTTTGTTTGCTTTTTAAATGGGTCTCCGTGGTGTAGTGACTAGTGTGCTGAACTACGACATCATATTAAGCGATTTTGAACCCCTATTCACACTATTACGTTCACTTTCGGACTAATACCTTGGGAAAGGTATGAATCCCCTTACCCTCAAGCTAAGGTTTAAATAGTACCATGACTGTTCTACGATGATGAATTGGCATTGAATAACCCAAGAAGGGTTATATGCCATTAAACAAAGAAAGCAAACCAAACTTTGTTTATGGACTGCTATAGACAGATTATTCATCATATGGGAATTTGATCTCACTGATAATATTAAGCGAGAATTATTCTAAGCCGTAGCTGTATCGGTGCTACTATACAGCTGCACCACTTGGACCCTAACGAAGCGCCTAGATAAAATGGTAGATGGGAGTTATACGAGGATGCTGTGTGCTGTCCTGAACAAATCCTGAAAAACAACATCCCACAAAAAAACGAACAAATAAGTGACGTTCTCCCGTGGACCCTACACATGGGCATACTAGTATAGACCAACCAAGAAAAACCTACGTCAATCAGCTCTGCACGGATCTGGATACCGCACAGAAGATTTGCTGGAAGAATTAGGGATGGCTAGCGAGAAAGAGTCATGGGAATCTGTGCTAAAAGCACATCATGATAATGACGAAGGTGAATGAATTAACTTGTTTGAGCATACCATCTACTTTGTAAATTTTCTGAAAATATTTCGTTCACTCTAAAGGAAGGAAAAAGGTATTTGCCTATCAAAAGGGTTAACAGAATTTACTGGTAAGCTAGTTAAAATTAGAGTAAACATAAATATTTTACCTATAAGAATTACTATCAAGTTTAGTGTTTTTATCACTCCATAAAAATCTAGTAAGGCGGAGTTGGCAAAAATTCAAAATTGTAAAAAGTAGGGTTTTTGTCTTTCGTCTTTCATTGCATTCGACAGACAGAATCTGTCTGACGAATGCACCCCTGCATGAAACCCAGGGTCACATAAATTCCCATCTAATATATTTATATACTATATATATATGTATATCTTTTATATATGATACACTGAGCACTCTACTAATAATACAAAAAACTTGGTCCATAACTAACTCACCAAGTATAGTGATAACCTTATATATTATTATTATTGTTTACTAGTTTTCACATCAGTTAGCTGATCGTCTTTCACTGGAGTCTGAGTGACAGCAATTCTCCTCAGGTAGTAAAAACTCTTTTCCAATCCTTTGGGACCGTTCCAAGTGCACCAACTACAATTGGTATAACTTCACTTTCATATTCCATAACTTTTTCAGTTCTCTGGCAAGGTCCAGATATTTGTCCATTATTTTTTCTTTTAGCTTTACCCTGTGATCTGCTGGAACTGCAAAATCCACCAATTGACAAGTTCTTTCTTTTTTGTTTATCAACACTAGGTCTGGTCTTCTTGCTGGGATAAGGTGATTATTATTATTATTCATATAATGCGTGTCAAAAAAGTATCGAGATTTTTTGTACTTTTTGACACACTTTGTATTTTGAAAAAATAACGTTCCATTCATAACTTTTTTCAGAATACAAGGTGTGTCAAAAAAGTACCAAGTTTAGAGCTACCAAGATAGAAATGAAGAATGAAGGAACTTTTTTTCAGAATACAAGGTGTATCAAAAAGAACAAAAAAAAATCTCGATACTTTTTTGACACCCCTTGTATATATATTTATACTATTGAAAGCGTACATCATAAAAATTACTCACCAAGATAAAAGAAAGTCTGTGTAATTTCATCTGTTTTTAAACACTTTAAAATAACAAAACATGTGAACAAAACATGTTGTTTATGTCTCTGTATTATAGATGATAGATGGCGTAGAAGCATGTGGTACAAAAATGAGTAAGTCTTGTGATGCTGACAAAATGACACCTACATGGGCACCAAATTTAAAATAACACTTTAAAAGTTTGGCAGTGATAAAATGCCTGCAGATGCTCGTCGACTGCTTTCAATTGGTATGGAATATAAAAGAAGAGTATATCTATTATTTCCTATATTGATATATAACAGAAGATGTGTGGTGAAATGGAAATCGTCGTAGGAAATGAACACGGCGACACGAGTTCAAATCCGAGACGAATCTGTTTGCATTTCACATAGTGCTAATACCCTTGGGAAAGGTATGAATACAACTATTCTTCTTCCATCTATGGATACATAGTAAAGCAGATTGGACACTTTAACCAGGTTCTCAATCAGTCTGACTGGACTCACTTTAACCTTGGTTAGGCAGTCAGTCTGACTGGACTCTTTAACCTTGGTTAGGCAATCAGTCTGACTGGACTCTTTAACCATGGTTAGGCAATCAGTCTGACTGGACTCTTTAACCTTGGTTAGGCAGTCAGTCTGACTGGACTCTTTAACCTTGGTTAGGCAATCAGTCTGACTGGACTCTTTAACCATGGTTAGGCAATCAGTCTGACTGGACTCTTTAACCTTGGTTAGGCAGTCTGACTGGACTCTTTAACCTTGGTTAGGCAATCAGTCTGATGGACTCTTTAACCTTGGTTAGGCAACCAATTCAGAAAAAAACTAAATTCAAACCTGTTAAACTCCGCTTAAAAAAATTGACCTTGTGTCACATTCTACTTGTGCGGAGAGGGAAGGGGTAAAATATACATATTGATCACACAAACCAACCGTGTTAGGCAAAAAAGGAGACGCCAGACACTGCTGGAGAAGCAAGGATGAACTCATAAGTGACGTTCTTCTGTGGAAACCATCACTTGGGCACGCCAGCGTGGGCTGTCCAGCAAAACATACATTGACCAGATCTGTGCAGTTACTGGATGCCGTGCGGAGGACCTCTCAGGAGCAATGAATGATAGGGAGTGTTGGCGAGAGATTTTCATATATATCCGTGCTGCCGGCGCGACATGATGAGGATGATGATGTTGATGATGATGATGATGATGATGATTTATAGGTATAATACGTACGCAAAATCGTCACTTCTATTTATCATCTTTCCCACCAACAGCGAACGGTAAAAATTGGCCAATGAGAGACGAGGACAGAAAGCATTTACGATCGTTTGCAATTGTTCTAAAATCAATTACTGGTTGAACTTTCTGCCAACAAAACCTGTTTTGGACATATATATTACAGACTTTGACCTACAGATATTTCATGGCTAACTATAGACTTGGACTTATATATATATATAACTAGAAACCAACGGGCTAGGACTATCAACTGGATTCTGTGAATAACAGAACAACTGAACCTCTACAAGGGGGACAATGATCTTAACAATTTGATAGCAGATTAAATGTATCCTCTTCGCTTTCTAATAACAGTAATTACCCTATTCGCTAGAGTGCCTTATATATATAAATATATATATATATATATATATGTGTGTGTGTGTGTGTGTGTGTGTGTGTATGATCATGTCACGCTATTAGCACGGATATCCATGACAAGCTCTCTCTAACCGCCCCTATCACTCATTCTTCTCGGGAGGGCCTCTGCGCAGCATCCAATATCCACACAGAGCTGGACAATGTACGTGTTTGCTGGCCGACCCACCCTGGTGTACTCATGTGCTGGCTTTCCCAGGAGGGTATCTCTTATGAGTTCCTCCTTGCTTCTGCAGCATTGTCCTGCGTGTCTAGTTCGTCTTACTCGGATGGTTTGGGTAATCTGGAGCAGGTGACCATACAGCTGTTTTCGTGTGATGTGTTTCCACGTTTTGTTTAAGATCGCACGCAGCATTCTTGTGCAGCTCCCATCTAGTTTATTCTCAAGTCGCTTCGTTAAGGTCTAAGTGGTACGGCCGTACAGTAGCACTGACACGACAACGGCTTGGAAGAATTGTCTCTTTAGCTTGTCTGTGAGTTCGAATTTCCATATGACTAATGATCTATTTATAGCGGACCATGCCTTTCCTATGCGTGCATTAATATCGCTTTCTGTGGATGAGATATTACTGCCCAGGTACTTGAATTGTTCTACCGAGTTTAGGAGTTTGCCATCGAGAGTGGAGATGTCTCTTTTGTTTTTAAAAGACATGAACTCAGTTTTATTGGAGTTTACGTATAGGCCGATGTTCCGTGCTGCCTCTTCTAGGCTGTGTAACAGGGAATTGGCTTGGGCAGGTGTATTTTCGAGAAGTGCTAGATCATCAGCATAGACCGCAGCCGTAATAATCTGTGCGGGATATCGCCTGCTTCTTGAATTTTTTAGTGTAAGGCATTTTTCTTTTATGGGGTCTAATGATGTTCGGAGTACGTAGTCCCTGCATATTATGAATATATATAGCGCTAGCGTATCCCCTTGTAGGACTCCAGCGACAATGTTAAAGTCCGTGTCACCATCAGGTGATCGTACCATTGCTTTAGTATTTTGGTAGAGCATCATTACGGCGTTAACTGTTTCATTGGAGAGGCCGTATGCTAGCAGTATTTGCTCCATTTTCCCTCTGTGTATGGAGTCAAATGCTTTGGAGATATCTACAAATAGTAGGGTTGCCTCGAGATTCTTTGATCGAACCCTTCTTTGATTCGACGAATGGTCAGGACCTGAGTGGTTGTAGATTTATTTCTGTGGAAACAGTTTTGATTTTTTCTGAGGATTTTCTCTATTTCGGTCGGATGCGATTAAGAAGGGCATTATATATCTTAGCAGTTATGGCAGTAAGAATTATGCATCTGTAGTTCTTATCAATTTCTAGGTCTCCTTTTTCGGAGAATGGGAGGATGCAACCCTTCGTCCATTTTCTATCAAATTTTGTCTGTATACTGCATTACATAGTCTAAGCTGTATATCATCAAATTTCTTTATTTTCCAGATCTCAGGAGGCCTGCAGCCTTTCTATTTTAAGCTTTCTTAGTACTTCATTAAGTTCTTCTCTCGTAAAGTCTCCTAGCTTAATGTCTAGTTGGTTATTCGTTATTTTTGTATGTTATTTTCTATGGCTTTAGGGTGGGGTCCTAGCAGTTTCTGGAAGTCGTCTTTCCATTTGTGTAGTCTCTCTTTTTGGCTGTTTGCCTTTAGCTTTGATCTAGAGCTACTTTTCCTATCACTAATTTCATTTACAGTTTGCCATGCTAATCGCGACTGTCTGTCTTCTACTGCCTAGATGATTTATTTATTTGTTCTTGAATGTATTCTATCTCTTCTTTTTTGTATGTTTCAGTTAGTTCTACCTGGGCTTTTTTTAGGGTTTTCTTTGTTGGTGTTAGTTGGTTTTGTTTTATTGTGTTGGGATGCTTTTTTAATGTCTTTCCTCTTCACTCTAACTGCTTCTGTATCCCAGAGGACAGCGTGTTTTGTTTTGTTTGTTTTTTGTTTTTTTTTGTTTTGTTTTTTTGTTTTTTTGTTTTTTCGTTTGGTCGGTATACATTCTGCTGCAGCTTCTAGGTAGGCACTTGCAAAGTTTTCTTATTCCTCGTTTGATGTTTCCTGGAGGATATTGAGCTTATTCCTTACTGTTACAGTGTAGTAAGTAAAGTCGTCAGGCTGACCTATAGTCGGTATCAGCCAGAGGATTGACCGAGTTTATCCCTTTTTACAAGCGCTAGACCAACGAGATTGTTTTGGCGTCTGAGGTGGAGCGCTACGCCTACCATCAGATCCTCACTTTATCGCACATATCCCTGTGCTACTCGTACGCTGAGTTGGCGAAGGCCGATACCGAACCCCTTCTTTGATTCGAAGAATGGTCAGGATCTGAGTGGTTGTAGATCTATTTCTGCGGAAACAGTTTTGATTTTTTTTCTGAGGATTTTCTCTATTTCGGGTCGGATGCGATTAAGAAGGGTATTATATATCTCAGCAGTTATGACAGTACGAGTTATACCTCTGTAGTTCTTATCAATTTCTATGTCTTCTTTTTGGGAGAATGGGAAGATGCAACCATTTGTCCATTTTTCTATCAAATTTTGTTTGTGGTTCCTAGCCGAACGCTCTACCAAATGAGCTAAAGTGAGGACCAGTCGTATAGTACATATTTACTAGTTTGCCCTTTGTTTTTTACGTAAAATGCCAATCACTGAAATGGTATTTAAACATTACATATAAAATCTTGAATTGTTTTTATACATGCTGTTATAATTCTAGATTATTTGAACGAGAATTGGTCAAGTTATTAGATAAGGAAATTATTAAACATTTTCTGAAACACCGTGTTTATCAATATAAAAGTTGGTTAATATTTCTACGGTATACTGTAATTGCAAAATTTATTGATTTTATCATTTTCTTTGTTTAGCCAGTGTATAAAGATCTATTGTCAGTCAGCAAAACAACGAGCAGTTAGATATAGTTGCGGAATGATTGCGTGCAAATGCGAAGTGCACCCGTTGAAACCCATAACCGGATATGCCCTTCTGTTCGAAAAAGCTCGAAGATATTCGAATGTCAAATTTTAGGAAACCATTGGAATCTTCGGCCACGGCAGCAGTGACCAGCGCTGATAACTCCGAGCCACGAACGTGTGAATTCGATCAAAGAGTGAACTGTAGGTGTATTGGCGTCTTCCTGATGGGTATATTGGGAGGAAGAGAGATGAGAGGGGAGAAAGAGAGAGAGATGAGGGGACGTAATCTCGATAATCTCTTACTGCTGGACATTAATACTGGCACTGACACAAATGCTCGTACTGGTTCGCTTGGACTGGTCAGCAGAAAGGGCACTGGACAATACGCTGTTCAACTCGCGCCGATCTCACACTGGCTTTAATCACATTTCAATTAGTTTTGCCTCAAAGGACGTTTTATTAGAATTCTTTTTCTCTTTTTGTTTCACTTTCAAGTTCTCTTTTTCCCATCTCTCTCTCTCTCTCTCTCTCTCTCTCTCTCTCTCTCTCTCTCTCTCTCTCTCTCTCTGTTTCAACTCTCCGTTTTTCTCTCAGAGTCAATTTTTCCATTCCTACCTCTCTCTGAAATAGACTGAGTTTACCATCTCTTTAGATGTCGATACATATTTCACTTTCTCTCCATTTCTCTACCTCTGTCTGTCTGTCTGTCTGTCTCTGTCTCTGTCTCTGTCTCTCTCTAGATGGCAATACATATTTCTATCTTTCTGTTTCTGTTTCTCTTTAACTTTCTCTTCTCATGCTCTCTCTCTCTCTCTCTCTCTCTATATATATATATATATATATATATATTATAATATATATATATTCCGTTTCTCCTCTCCGTCTTTCTCTCTGTCAATATCCCTTTCTCTCTCTCAAAATATTGAATGATTTTTACTTGCCTTTAGGACTCAATACATAATTCTCTCTCTCTCTCTCTCTCTCTCTCTCTCTCTCTCTCGTCAATTCTTTTATTTTTTACCTCTAACTCTCACCCCTTTGATCCGTTTCTACTCTCTTTATAGGCATCTCTCTCTCTCTCTCTCTCTCTCTCTCTCTCTCTCTCTCTCTCTCTCTCTCTCTCTCTCCATATATATATATATATAATATATATATATATATATATTCTCTTTTGCTCTGCTAATTCTTTCGGGATTTATACTCTCTCTCTCCCCCCCTCTCTCTCTCTCTCTCTCTCTCTCTCTCTCTCTCTCTCTCTCTCTCTTAACACCCTTGTCTCAATCCTTCAAGCATACAATGCTCTGCTGTAATGTCATTGCAAAGGTGAAAACAAACCAAGGCCATTCCCCAACGATCTGTCACGATACCGATTGTTCTGAGGAAAAGAGGATTCTACAACCCCCACCCCTAACCCGTCGATACTTACGACCAAAAATGCGAAGAATATTTGAGACTGAAAATATTGTAAAAAGAAAACAACGATTCAATTTCCAATGTTCTTTTTTATTCTACGAGGGTGAGTAAAAAGTAATGCCATTTTGTTTAGGACAGGTATAATTACCAACACAGGAACATGTAATCATACATCAAAATGAAGCTGGTCCTCTGTGGATCACATCCCTACTTCTCCACATAGTCACAGTTTCTCTCAATATGTTTAACCTTCGAATGAGAACATGTATCCCTGCCCCCTAGAAATCTGTTGACTGTTCTTTGACTCATTTCTTCGCTACAGATTTCACTTCCGCGTCACTGGAATAATGTTTGCCTCTCAAACCCTCTTTCATGGGGCCGAAGAGATGATAGTCTGAAGCAAACATTACCTGCTTCATTTTGATGTATGATACATGTTCCTGTGTTGGTAATTATACCTGTCCTAAACAAAATGACATTACTTTTTGACTCACGTATGTGGAGAAGTAGGCATGTGAGCCACAGAGGACCAGTTTCATGTTGATGTATGATACATGTTCCTGTGTTAGTAATTATACTTGTCCTAAACAAAATCGCATTACTTTTTGACTCACCTATGTGGAGAAGTAGGGATGTGATACACAGAGGACCAGCTATATTTTGATATATGATACATGATCCTGTATTAGTAATTAAACCTGTCCTAAACAAAATGGCATTACTTTTAAATAACCTTTGTGGAGAAGTAGGGATGTGATACACAGAGGACCAGCTACATTTTGATGTATGATACATGTTCCTGTGTTGGTAATTATACCTGTCCTAAACAAAATGTCATTACTTTTTGACTCACCCTCGTATTTCTGTGTTTCATTTATAAATCGCGTAATTCCTTGCGCTTTTCGCAGTTTTAAGCAATATCGTTGCGTCTTGCGCTAACAGCTTTCGAACATCCATTCCTGGTTTTGGTTTCTTTGTCTAATGGCAAATGTACCATATGTACTAGTCTTCTGTACCCTTGTACTTAATTTCTTTTCATTGATACAGTCGACAACAGTCGTAAACTAAAATGATTAAGCAATAACAATTTAGAATAAATGTATAAAACATATATAAAGTCATAAAGAAGGGAATTTAAAATTACCATGCCAAATTTTACTGCCTACTGGTCTTCATAGAAAGGGACACATAACGCTTCTTTACTGATGTCATTAAGTTTATTTAATAAACACCGTGAAACTGTACAGGGAAAACAAATAGCATTTAATAAACGGGTAACAGCGAATAGTTTTAAAAAGAAATAGGAAATCCTCAAAGAAATGTGAAAGCGCTTACCGTTGTTGCCTATCCCCGACCAGTGACATAAAATTCTAAAGGCTTGTACGTGTGTTCCCCTTACCCTTTTCCAGTTAGAAACTAGTGCTCGCCACAAAATGGTATTAATAAACCCATTAAACTACTCTAAATTGGATATTGTGGTTGTAGTTATTTTTTATAAATAAACATAACTATATAAAAATAAGATATAACTAACTGGTCGGTTTAGTGGCAGTTTCACCAAAATTTTACTTCCTGTTGTGCTGGTTTTAACGGCGATGGTTCCAGCGTCTTAGAACTTATGCCATATGTCTTAATACGGATGATTTATTCTTTTATAACTAGTAGTATTCAAATCAAGGGGTGTATTTTTCGTGCTGTTAAAAACATATCAACCTTTATGGAGTATTTAATGCCAAAACTATCCTTGTAGAAAAGCAGTAGGGTCAATTTTCGATAAGGATCCGTTTCAAAATGAAATGCAGATCTTTCAGAATGGCTTGAATTAAAATTTTGAAATGGACGGTCACGAGCAACAGCTTCAGTTTCGGAAATCTTCTGTAGAAGAGATTTTTATCTCGAAATATTAAGAATGAAAACTTACAGGTTAGCAAACAACACCATAGTTACCTTATTTTTCTTTACATTTGCATTGTGATAGCCTTCAAAACCACCCACCAAACCAATATCAACACAGTGCTTCATGCAAATTATAAAACACTTTTAAAATTTTAGTATTTCAATAGACCACCCGTGAATTCGTTGGGTTCCCGTTGTAACAGCGATCCATTATTATTGTAACGTTATGGCTTCCAATTAGGGATCTATATTACGTTACGTAGCGGCTTCGATTCGTAATGTTTAACGTAGCGCCTTTTCTTCTCGCACTACTATTCGTATATTTTCGTACGTACGGAGTTTGTTTACATACACACCCCAGATCTAGCAGTCATCATCTGTGGCCCCAAAATCCTTCTCCCACTTCTTTTGGTCAAGGGAAAGGTATCACGTTTCACGGCCGCGTGTGCTCCTTCGTTACGGCCAATTGACTTTATCCACGGGTCGTCCCCTTTACGATAGTGACTTTACTATCTTGTTTGCGTCGTGAGTCCATTCATAAAAAGATTTCTTTCGTTGTAAATAGAGCAGACTAATAACACCGGGTTTACTTCTCAGAAGTTTATTATGTTCCAAACTTCCTATAACTTTTGAGAGAGAGAGAGGGTCCGTAATAATCTCTGTCTTAACAAGAGGTGTATTTTTAACTGGATTCAACTTCGAGTTTTTAGTCCTTAGTAAACTTCTCGGTGAACAAGCTTTTCTTAGCCTTTCCTTATCGTCTTTAGCGACAACAGCTTAACTCCGTACGATCACTGGCCCCGATTTCTGCCTGACTCTCCTTCTCGGATCGCAGACCCTAACTGCTCTGCTCGCAGACTCCAACTCCAACTAACTGCTCGTGATTCTATTCGCGGGTCTTAAATAGCATTTCTAAATAATCTTCTAGAAAGTTCTACTTAGAAACTTTCGAGCCCTTTCGATTCTTTCTATTCGTTCCAATCTCACTGGTCAACCAGAGTTCACCAACCTAAAAGATCAAAGATTTCTTGGAGTCCAAAAGACTGTGTTTTTCTTAATCCTAGACTTATCGTCTGCTTTCTCTCGTTAAAAAGATGTTATCTATCCTAACTACTTTTTCGGTGATTCCACAAAGACCACCCAGCAACTCAAGATAATCGGTAGTACATTTTTCTAAGGTTCTTTTCCAAGTCTGGCACAAGGCCACAAATATAGGTGCTGGGCGGCGATTATGTAACATTATATTGATGCTTCTATTTCAGAAGGAGTGAAGGATTCTTATTTGCATTCTACAGTAATTAAAATTTGGACGGAAATAAAAAAAAAAAATATTTTCAGCGCTAACGAAGACTTTGAAAAATGATCATTCAGTTGCAAATTAAACTGGAAATTGCTTTATTCTCTGATGCATCCTGCTATGAATTAGGGAGAAAGTAGATTTTGATACAAAATAGAAGGGGGAAAAACAGGAAATCACTGTATGAGGGGGGGATACATTACAACGGCAGATTTAGCTCAGTCGTAGAGTGTGCAGCTGGAAACATCAAGGATACCAGCCCTCGCCAACTCAGCGTATGAGTAGCATAGGATTCTGTACGGTAAAGTAGGGAGCTGATGGTCGGCGTGGTGCTCTACCTCAGACGCAAACAATCTTCCTGGTGTATCGCTAGTGAAAAGGGGATAGACTCTCTCGCTTTCTGGTTGATAACGACAATAGGCCACTCCGTCGACTTTACTTACTTTTTTTTTCATCACATGCAAGGAACAATACTGCACGTGAGGATCGAACTCACTACCCAATCAATGACCTTCGAGACTAACTTGTTAACCAGAACTCCACACCAAGGTTCCCCTACGCTCACACTAACACACACACACACACACACACACACACAAAATATATATATATATATATATATATATATATATATATTATACTAAACTGAGTTAATCAACGTTTGCTTCATAAAGGCTTTTTTACTGTTTAGTTTGGTGATATAAAAATTATACTAAATTATTCCTTACTTTTAGGATTAAATTATGTTTGAAAAAAAAATGTTTTAATTGGTTCTAATTAATCGTAATTTGCACTATGTATCTGTTGACTACCTCCTCATTATATAATGTTAATTTATCTGGAGTGTAGAGAGAGAGACACAAAACACGGGAGAATTTGAAATGTATTTCTATGTTAAATTTCACAACCAGCAACGCGTTGCTTAAAGGAGGTCAAGACAGCTTACAAAATGATTTTAAGGTTTCGCGTGGATGTATTTATTTGTTTTTAAATTTTATTTGCTTTGCTAACTCTCTTTTCCCTAATCACAATTATCTACCGAGAGCTGAATGGGTGACCAACGGGCCACATTTTGTCTAGTATATATATATATATTTAGCAACTCTTCCTCACGAGCAGAATGCAACACCAGATCAATTTCTTAAGCGAGTTTAACAGGTTTGAATTCAGTTTTCATTCTCCTACACTGGTTATCTAGCCAAGATTAAAGAGTCCAGTCTGCCCTACTATTTACCAATAGTAGTTGTACGCATACCTTTGCCGAGGATATTAGCTCTATGTGAAATGCAAAGAGTCTCGTCCAGGATTTGAACTCGGGTCGACGAGTCCATTTCCTACAACAAGCGCCTCCAACGCATTCTATTGACGCATATACGTACGTACCTAATCATAAAGAGCGACTCTGCTTTTTGTCTTATCTGATTTGGTTATGAAAACAATACGAAACTCCGGATTTCTGTCTCTCGCCGTCACAAAGAGACAACGGAAGGAGATAGGATCCAACAATGAAAACGTGCCAGATGATGAAGAGAATTGAAAGTGGAAAAAAGAGAGAAATTGGTGGCGACGATTGTACATCTTCATTTATAACGACGACAGTTTAAAAACTGATTCTCCAGGTGTTGTGCTATTTTGCCAAAAAAAAACGGTTTTGACAAATGAACGAATTGGTTGAGGTCAACAATAATATTTGCCTTTTGATTATGTTTCTTATCGTCTTTTCAAAATCTTTTTTTCTCTTTTCTTTTTTCTTTTTCTTTTTTTTTTTTTTTACGTTTCTTTTTCATTATCTTTTGCTTCTTTCATCTTTATTTCTTAGCGAATTGCTCTTTATTCTTTATTTGAAATCTGAGTTTGTTTTTGTTCTTGCTTTTTTTTTGGGGGGGGGGCTTCTGTTTCGTTTGCTTTCTTTTTTTGTTTTTTTTAATTTATTTTTGTATCTTTATGATGATGATGATGACGATGATGATGATGATTTTGGGTTTTTTTTTTGTTTTTTGTTTTTTTTTTGGGGGGGCCTGTTTTTTGGGGGTTGGTGGGGGTGTTTTTTGCTTCTGTTTTGTTTGCTTTCTTGTTTTTGTTCTTGTTTTTTATTTATTTATTTTTTTTTATTATTATGATGATGATGATGATGATGATGATGATGTTTTGTTTTTTTGGGGGAAGGGGGGTTGTGTTTTTTTGTTTTTTTAGCGGGTAACCTTATTTAGTTTTTTTCTTTCTTTACTTTTGTTCTCTTAGTCTTTTTTTTCTTTCTGTTCCTCTTCTTTTCTCTATTTTCACTTGTCTTTTCTTTTTCTTTTTCTTTTCAATATTCTCTTTCTTCTCTTTTCTCTCTTTTTCTTCCATTTCATTTGATTGTCTTTCTTTTTTTTTTCTTTCTTTCTTTCTATTTTTCTTTTTTGTTGTTGTTCTCGTACTTTCTTCTTCTTCTTCTTCTTTTTCTTCTTCTTCTCTATTTTCACTTTTGTTTTCTTGTTGGTTACTTTGGGGGTTTTTTTTAATTTCTTTCTTCCATTTTCTTTCTCTTTCTTCCTTCCTTAGATTATCCTTTTCTTTCTTTCTTTCTTTTTTCTTGTTATTGTTGTTGTTGTTCTTTTACTTTCTTCTTCTTCTTCTTCTTCTTCTTCTTCTTCTTCTTCTTCTTCTTCTTCTTCTTCTTCTTCTTCTCTATTGTCACTTTTTTGTTGTTGTTTTTTTCAATAATTTATTTCTTTCGTTTTCTTTCCCTTTCTTTCTTTTCCTTATATTATCCTTTTCTTCTTTTTCTTTCTTCTTCTTTCTTTTTTTACTTTTTTAATCTCTTTTTTTTTCTCATCCTTTCTACTCTTTTTTCCCTTCCGTGGATTATATTTTTTTCTTTCTTTTTTTCTTTCTTTCTTTCTTGCTTTTTCTTTCTCCTTTTACTATGTCATTCTCTTTTTCTTTTATTTCTCTTTCTCCATTCTTCTTTTTTCTTTTTTAATATCTTTCTCTTTCACTATATTTCATTCTCTTTTTCTTCATTCCTTTTTATCCTCTGTTATTCACTTTCTCTCTTCTTTTTCTTTCTTTTTATCTTTCTTCTTCATTTCTTATTTCTACCTTTAATTTTCTTTCTGTTTTTCCATTTTTTTTCCTTTTCTCTTATCGCTCATCTTTATTGCTTCCTTTCTTTTTCTCTTTCCTTCAAATACAAGGTGTGTCAAAAAAGTATCGCGATATTTTGTACTTTTTGACACACCTTGTATTCTGAAAAAAAAAGAACTTTCCATTTATTGATTTTTTCAGAATACGAAAAGTAAGTAAATGTAAAGTCGTCAGGGTGGCCTAAAGTCGGTATCAGCCTATCAGCAAGGGAGTCTATCCCCTTTTCACTAGCGCTAGACCAAGGAGATTGTTTTTGCGTCTGAGGTGGAGGACCACACCTACCATCAGCTCCTTACTTTACCGTACAGATTCCTGTGCTGATCAAACGTTGAGTTGGCGAGGGCCGGTATCGAACTAAGAACCTTGTGGTTTCTTGCCGGACGCTTTACTGACTGTGCTAACCCAGAATACAAGGTGTGTCAAAAAAGTACGAAGTTTAAAGCTGTATTTTCCGAGATAGAAATGAGGAATGAATGGAATGTAATTTTTTTTTCAGAATACAGGGTGTGTCAAAAAGTACAAAAAAACCTCGATGCTTTTTTGACACACCTTGTATATTTATTTCCTTTCTTTCTTTCTTGTTTCCTTTTCTTACCTTTCCTCCCCTTCCCTTTCCTCCCCTTCCTCTTTTTACTTTTCCTTCTTCTCTCTCTCTCCTCTCTCTCTCTCTCTCTCTCCTTTCTCTCTCTCTCTCTCTTCTCTCTTCATCTTCTTGCTCTTTTTACTCCCTCTCTTTTTCCTCTTTCCTAAAATATCACTCTTTCTTTTAATCCCTCTCTCCTAGTTTCCTCCTTTCCTTTTCTTTTCTCCTCTCACCGCTACTCCTTGTGTATCTTTCCAGAAACAAACCTTGTTTTTCCCCTCTTATTCTATCTGTGCCGAATCTTCCCCAAATGCTCTGTCGCCCGGACGTCTCTTTGCAACGATTACCTAGAATTGAATAAACGTTTCTTGCTGTTTGCGGCTGATATTAGTCGCTGTGAAAATCCCGGGAAAAAATCGCTTCAATTTCTTTTCCCCTATTTCCCGCGCAACGAACGGGGAAACTTATCCAATCGAAATCTACTTACGCCATTTCGGATTCGACACAGATGCACACAACGTCTCTCTCTCTCTCTCTCTCTCTCTCTCTCTCTCCTCTCTCTCTCTCTCTCTCTCTCTCTCTGCGTGTGTGTCTCGGTACACGTGTTCATTGTGATTGAAACCGACTTTGTTTGCAAAAGATTTCATTAATCTGTTTCAATGGCTTCCCATTACAAAAAAAAAAAATTGACTATTTGTACATCGTCACTTGCTAAAAGATCTTAAAAGTCACGTGAACAGCCGCCATTCTAAAAAGGACTTCGCACAAAGTTAGCCGACAACTGTGACTCGATCCACAAGTAATTCGGTCATCAGTCTTCTGCTTTACACAGAAATGCTCACAGGTACGCGTCCTGCGTCCCTGGTGTACAAAAATCTAAAAAGAACGCAGTAAATTCGTATCCATGCATCCCAGTGTTTTTCTTTTTTCCTCCCTTAACATTTCAAGCTAATTGTAAATACATTTCAATAGTTTCTTAGAAACGAATTACACAGGATAGGTTACAAGGTGGGAGTTATACCGCTTTAGTTGTTTCCCCATATCATAAATAAATCCCTACAATCTATTAAGAAACTTTAGTTTGGACCCATAAATTTTCCAGGGGACTCAGTCAAAGCAAATATGTGCGTCCCAGGACGCACTAAATCAAAAGGCTATCAGCATCACTGTTTTACAAAGTAGTTTTAACTAACGAGAAGAGTTCTTTTCATTTGAAATCAGAGTTTTCCTTCTCCTAGATTGGTTGCCTAACCAATGTTAAAGAGCCCAGTCCACTCTAGTATTTATACATAGCTGGAGGAAGAATAGTTGGATTCGTACCTTTTCCAAGGGTATTAGCGCTAGGTGAAATTCAAAGCGCTTCATCCAGGATTTGAACTCATGCCGCCGTGTCCATTTGCAACGACGGCAGCCATCACACCACGAGCCTCCAACTTTGTAAGCGAGACTGAGTCCGAATCAAAATAAGTCGCTATTATTTATTAATCTTTACTTAGTCTAGAACACACGTTTCGGATCGCTTACCAGTATCTGATATTTGTAGCGTAATTATTATGATCTACGGGGAATTCAGGAATTGAAAAATGAAACGCTATTCGGATTTCTGGAGAAAGAGAAGAAAAAGAAATAAGAACAAAGGTGAAAATTTGGAAGTCTGTAGAGATTCATATTTTTACGTGGTACATCATGGGAAGGGTTGTAAAGTTTAGGGGGCATGATGGGAAGGCTAATTAACTTTGTTTAAAATTCTCGCAAGGGCGTTTTAGTCTAGTATTATAGCAATTACGTTATTTTTACTTTAGTTTTTCTATTGTGTTTAATTAATTCTATTTTCTTGTTTTGTTTATATATATATATATATATATATATATATATATAGCAAGATTTTTCTAATATATATATTATATATATATATATTATATATAGCAATTTTTCTAATATATATATATATATATATATATATATATATATTAGCTCAGTCATTAGAGCGTTCGGCAAGAAACCACAAGATTCTTAGTTCGATACCGTCCCTCGCCAACTCAGCATATGAGTAGCACAGGGATCTGTGCGGTAAAGTAAGGCGATGATGGTAGGTGTGGCGCTCCACCTCAGACGCAAAAAATAATCTCGTTTGTCTAGTGCTAGTGAAAAGAAGATATACTCCCTCACTGATTGGCTGATACCGACTTTAGGCCGCCCCGACGACTTTACTTACTTTTTATATATATAACTTGTAAAAAGTATATATATATATATATATATATATATATATATATATATATAAGTATGAGTGTCTGTGCCTGTGTGTCTACCAGTCTGTCCTCTGTATGTGGGCACCTCACGTGGCGTTATGGTTAGCAAATTACATTAGCAGACCATTGATAGTAGGTTCGATGGGTGTCCCTTACTTCTGGTATTGTGCCATAACTAAACTAAGCTTACTAAACAAATATCTGTGTATCTGTGCATGTGCGTGTTAACATTATCAAAATGTAGCAAGATTTTTTAAATTTAATTTTTTTTTTAATTTTAAAATTGAAATTTTGAAATATGCTCTTCCTGTATATCTGTACAATCCTCATATATCTACATATGAATATCTGTATATTCATTGTCTGCCGAAGTGGTAGTACCTGTTAGGGTATCATATATGGGTTAAATAGATCAAAATGAGTTTTAAAAGAAATGAATACCCGACAAGAATGAATAAAACAAATGTCATCGGCATAAAATAACCCAACAAGGGTTGACATGTCGTAAAATTTAACCAACCAGCCTTGTCTACTTATTATAATTACCAACACAGGAACATGTATCATTCTCCCTGCGCGGTGAGATGGGCATAACGATAAAATAAAAACTTGAACAAAAAATGTTGATGATTCATTTAATTTAAACAAGCAAAGCCCGACAGAAGCCCTTAAAAGAACTCAACTCCCTTAAGAAGAAGTTAGATAGAGGAACCCAACTAGACAACAAGATGGCAGCCGGAGGAGATGATAGGACCATCAAGAAGCAAGTAAGATCTCCTCACCAAGTAAGTCTCTAATCTTTCTCTCTCTAATATCTCTCAATATCCCTGAAGAACTCTCTTATCTGAGAACTCTCACTCTCACCAATTGTATGCCCGATGTCAATGTGGGTATGTAATAGTACCATATTTGATACCGTGACTAGCATAGGACCATATCATACATCAAAATGAAGCTGTATCTCTGTGGATCATATCCCTACATCTCCACATAGTCGCCGTTGGTCTCAACAGCAATAATGTTCCACCTTTGAATGAGAGCATGTATCCCTGCCCCTTAATTCTTTCTGAGTTTTTGTGTGGACTATGTTCTTCATCTATCTATTTATCTCTGTCTCAGGGTTTAAATATCGATCTATAATCAACCTCATATATTTGGAGGAAGGAGTCGTTTTTGTTTCGAAGGATTACCATATCTATCTTAATCTATTTCTATATATCTATCAATCTATCTATCTATCTATCTATCAATCAATTTACCCACCTCTCTCAGATAAAATTATCTGGTGACATTTTTGTAAAATCAATGATCAACCAATCAATGATATTAGAGAAAATCGATGCACAACACAAAATTATTATTCACTTGTTTCATTATCTAAGTTAGAGAATGTTAATTGTATTACTTTTAAAAAAATCACACTGAGGTATGCCGTTTCGACTGGGTACGTTAACACACACACTCCCACACTTTAATATATATGTATAAATATATAGATATATATGTATATATATATATATGTGTGTGTGTGTGTGTGTGTGTGTGTGTGTGTGTGTGTAAGTCTCTTTACACGAATCATTCTTTGTCGCATTCCCTGAACAAGTTATAAAAAGAGATCCTGTGACATCTGCTAACAAACACTACAGGCGACCATTTTTAATGTCAAAACTGTTACAATCCCCTTTACTTATACGTATTATTATTATTATTATTATTATTATTATTATTATTATTAATTTATCTTGCAGTGTTTTATTTTATCTTATTTTATTCTCTCCCATTATTTATTTATTTATTTATTTATTCATTGGCAGACAGCGCCACTTATGTTCTTAACGAGGTAACTAACAAACGGTAACTATTGCTAAAAGCAAGTCTTTATCTCCGTGATCATAACAGATACGATATCGTTTGTTTTGTTTTTAGGGTTTTTGTTTTTTGTTTTTTTTGTTTGTTTTTTTTTTTTTTTTTTTTTATTTTGTTTTTAATTTAGTTTCCATACTTTATTTGAATTACGGAGTTACCGCTTTTAAGTGGTTGATACCTCGGCTTTTGTGCGTCTGTTATTTTTGTGACAAAACCAGGGGCGTTCATTTTGCGTTTAGAACTCGCAAGTGAATAAAAGTTTCTATATTAACTTTGTCTCGTAGATTATCGGTAATTCAATTATTTTTCTCGCAACCTACATCAGAGTTCGTTCGTTTATATTTTTTCTTTCTTTCCTTCTTTGTTGTCACTTCAACTTGAATAAATGACAATAAATAAATGACAATATTAACAATATCTCCGAGTCGAAAGCATTTTGTAATTTAAATAGGAAACAAAAAATAGAAGAGATGTCCAGCGACTTATCTTTATAATGTCAGCCAAACAGCAGTATTGCTTTTATAGCCATTGTAAAAAACAGATTAAATTTCTGTGTGTTAGGTTTTATGACTAATTAAGTACTTTTGTCTATAATCTACGAAGCTCTGCATCGTACACAGACCTCAAAATACTTAAGATACCTGCTATTTCTAAATAGATTTATGATATCTTATTATAATGGAGATTATGTGTTTGTTTGTCTGTAACCGAAACTATATCACTACTTAAGTCACTATCCATTTAGTTATTATACATCACATTCTTCATGAATCATTTTTATTTAAGCCTCAATTATTAATAAAATTGTTTTTCATTATAAATACTGCTGGTCATATTACGTACTAATAAACATTGCAATTGTATTTATATGTACAACAAAAAGTGGTTTACTGTTGTGAACGGGAAGGCTAATTTGCATATTGATATTTAAAATTTGATTTAATAAATATATGCTTGGTATTGTTGATTTCTAATTATTTGATTTTATCTTAATGAATATGAGCAAAAAATCTCGGAGATAAATCTTAAAAGAAATAAATTAACAAAAAGAAAATAACTGTAATTTTATTCTTTACTTTCTTATTTAACTGAATAGTTAAATTAGAAATGTTTAGCAAGGAAAGACGGGAGGATGGAAAGAAGCTACAGCTGTTTTATTTTCGATTATACCACTCTCTGTTTCAAATCATTTATCTGCATTCTTATTTAGTTTATTAAAACTTTCTAATTTAATATGATATTTTATGACATTAATACTTGCACCCGGAGGGTGCATATATTTGCTAGTGCTATTAAAGATCAAACAGGTGTGGCTTGTTAACTTTGGCTTTATATTAAGTCAGACTTTTTCCTTTGTTAATTAGTCTTGTACATATTAACCAAATGGTTGGCAACCTTCCGTCTATTTTAGACGATGGTGTAGTTCTCTCTCTCTCTTCTCTCTCTCTCTCTCTCTCTCTCTCTCTTCTCTCTCTCTCCTCTCTCCCTCTCTCCCTCTCTCTCTCTCTCTTTCTCTCTCTCTCTCTCTCTCTCTCTCTCTCTCTCTCTCTCTCTCTCACACACACACACACAGCTACGTGAGTGGCTGAACAGACGAATCCTCGAATGGCAGTCTCTGGTGCAGTGGCTGCAAACAAAAGGTGATGCTTTCTGTAGGTGTTGGGGGTGCTGCTGTTTCTCCTTTCTTTTAGCTCTGTTTTCTGTGGCAGATTTGTTCCTCTCTTTTTCACTTCTTTCTGTTCCTTGTTTGACGAGGAGGCGCCAGGTTGCACGGTCTTCTGCACAAGCCTCCCACGTGTCTATGTCGATGCGGCATGTCTTCAGTTCTCTCTTGCCAAATGGTATAAACATAAACATCTGTTTTGCAGATGTTTGATGTCTTCGGATAGATGAAACTATTTCCAAAGGATTTAGTCAGGTAAAAATTAAGTTTGTTATTTGGAAGAAAAAAAAGAATTAATAGTGGAGATTCGCTTCCGGTTTTTTCCTGTAACAAAAACTACGTCACTGCTTACGTTACATTACCCAAAAGGGTCATAACATAGAATAAATACACTCAAAATTTGAATATGCAACATTAGACAGTCCTCATTGTTTTAAAACAAGTTTTAATAATACATGACTGGTATTATATATCTATATATAGTTTGTTTTATTTTAATACTTATTTAAATTTTACATTTCAAATTGTTTTATTTTTTAATCCTTTAATGAATTTGATGATTTTACTTACTTAGGGTACAAACTCGCTGACATTGAATTTTTTACTCCCACCCCACAGGCAATATGTTTCAAAAATCTATTTTTACATCGCCCGGAGGCCGTTTTTTTATTTTTTACTAGTAAGAATAAAAATCTTTATACTTTTATATTTCTTTACATTTTGTTATGACAAAAAGAAACATTAGGGTCATTTTGACTGGATCTTTGTCGAAAGGAAACTTCCGGTAAATTAAGTTATAGGGTAAATTACATTGAGTAAAAACGAGGTGAAACATTGGAGAACAATTTAAGTTATAGGGTAAATTACATTGAGTAAAAACGAGGTGAAACATTGGAGAACAATGGAGGGGGAGGAGGAGAAAAATTTATAAAGCCTCCCAAGTGATGAAATATATAAATACAAAGACCTGGAAATAGAAATGTAGCTCCTTAAAAAATACCACAGCGTCAGTAATGGTGGAATCCCTGCGGATAATCAAGAAAGGGACAGATAAGGCTAAACTTGCAAATCGTCCTCAAAATTAAAACTGAAAATTTTGACGACGATTTGCAACACATCAAACTAAAATCAGGTAAGTCAGGTTAGTAATTGTTTTATTTCATTTATTTAACGAATCTTGAAATATTTTCTAAACTGCACATAAATATTTTAGTATAGAAAATATTTCAAGATTCGTTAAATAAATGAAATAAAACAATTACTAACCTGACTTACCAAAAAAAAAAGTCAAGTATTTTCAATCGGATTTTTAGAATTAATTTTAATTTCAAAATTTAGTTTGATGTGTTGCAAATCGTCGTCAAAATTTGGCTAAACTTGCAAATCGTCGTCAACTTGAAATATTTTCTAAACTAAAATATTTATGTGCAGTTTAGAAAATATTTCAAGATCCGTTAAATAAATGAAATAAAACAATTACTAACCTGATTTACCTGACTTTAGTTTGATGTGTTGCAAATCGTCATCAAAATTTTACGTTTTAATTTTGAGGCCGATTTGCAAGTTTAGCCTAAAAATCTACACAGAATGTCAAAAATAGTCTTTAATCAGAATTCAATGAACCAGAATTAATAGCCTAGATTAATTTCAGGAGTGTAATAAGTAACTGAGTTACCTCCCCTACCCTTCTAATAACTATATAAACTGGTCAAAAATCTACCACTGTATTCTATGTAGAATAAAGCTTCTGCAAGTCCGACCGTGTTTGTTTTGCTTACTACCATAAGGAGTAAAAAGAAATTTTAGTTCCTCTGCTCCAAGAGGATAGTTATAATGGAATCTTTATAGCATCAGGTAATACATCCTCAAAGATCTATGATGTAACATGTGTGTCTTTGATTATATACAATTCCAACAGCTCCAAAGACAGCTAACCTCGTCGGCTAGGGCTGTAGAATACACCGACTGAACTTCTGTGGAGGGGTAAGAAACAACCATCCACCCACGAATTGGGCCAATTGTTGACTGTGCGTTGCGACTCGTGATGCATACGTACAGAATCCTGGTTGCTAAGCAGTCCATGACTTGTAACACTCTACTTTGAGCCTTACTTAGGCTAGATGGGCGGTCAGAGAAACCTCTTCCGATCAATCGGCTGGTCACGTCAAGTCCTAGCACCTATATATTTGTGCTGACTCTATTACTCTTATGGCAAATCCCCAGCCCTTTTTATCATATACGTGTTAGAAGGTGGTGGCAGAGAGTTTTAGTGTCCTATGCATGAGGTTAAACTGTATCTAGTGGTGAGTGTCCAATTATGTCGCTCTAGCGAGTGTGGAGTACCCTTTCATCGTTATTACTCCCAGGTCTACTCGGACTCGGAGTGGTAATATCTGTTAGAGTTCCATCTATGAGCAAAATAGAGTAAAATATGCGTTTAAAAATTTAATAAATAAAACAAAAACGTCTTCGGCATAAAAACCCAAGTGTTTACATGCCCTTACATCTAACCTATGGGTAATTCCACCCAGGCTATGTAGGGTGATCCAAAAAACACACTTTTTTTTAAAAGTCAGGCCTGTTTTTTTTACCACCCTGTCTCATTGGGGAGGTTTAACCCTTCTGCAGATGTACAGTCGGTGTATTCTAAAGCCCCAGCCGACAGGACTGTTGGTAATTTGTACCTCACCCTTGGCCATGTCTATTCCTAGAGAAGAGTAGAATATAGTTTAATATTTAAGTTGCTTTCAATTCAAGATCAAAAGCTGGTTAGAAGAAATAATCAAATTCTGTGTATATTAGCCATAGGAAAAATATGAACCCTCTCATCTTACATATTGTGTAAAAACATAATAAAATAGAATGTAATGAATTATGTTCTGTAATATGTTTTAATGTTTATTTCTTTATAAATAATATTTTCTTTGGCGTAATAAATTTAAACTTAAGCTTAGTCATTTGTTTGCACACAGTTATATGATTTCAAAGTCTATTAATAATGGATATTCAGTCTCGTTTTGTCTGTAACCGAAACTACGTCACTGCTTGCGTCCCAGTAATTCTTTTTAAAATTCTATGAATAATCAATTAAGAGTCAAATTTTAACGAAAATTTTTTTATTCTTATTCACCTTTAGATGAATTTATGTTTAAAATAGTTTTTTTCCTAAAAAATATTTCCCCTGATATATCATTAGGGGAAATATTTTTTTGTTAAATCGACCCCCGCTCCACCACCACCTGATTGTATTTTATGGAATTCGGGCAAAATATATTTTATTCGTACGATTTTTAAATTTTCTAGTAAGATAAGAATCTGAATAATTAAATCAGATTTGTTGTAAAACAAAACAAATATCTCAGTGGATTGGGGTAAATATGATGCTTTTTAAGTAAGTAATATTATTTTTAAATATTGAACATTTTATTTTATTTATTTAATTTTCAACACCCCTCAGGCCATGTCATTCAAAAATTTATTTTACAACGCCCGAAGGTTTTGTTTTTTTTGTTCGCTAGTAACTAATAATAATCCTAAGTAAACAATTATAGCTTCCAGTAATCACTCTTAATACAAATAATTTACAGTCATATGACATCAAGTATTCCTATAAAATACAAATAATTTCTTGGCTAAGATCAAAGTGTAGTATCTGTTCTTATCAGCTTAATATCTGATACGTCATATTAAACAAAAGAAGCACACATCTACAACAAAATCTAAAAGTCTTCCCAAAAAAATTAAAACACAAAAATATATGTTAAAAAAATCATCTAAAAGTTTCATTCACAAAAAATATGTAAAAAAAAAAACCTTTAGAAAATTAAACATTATCACCAATTCATTTAAAAAACGTAGTCGGCATTAAATGACCCATTGAGGTTGATATGCCGTAAAACAAGAACAAAAAACATATTTGTATTATTTCCAGTATTGGTTGCATTATGAAGTCTAAAGAACCCAGTCTGCCTTACTATTTTTGACTGTGAAGGTGCACAGAAATAGATCTTCAGTTGTGGAAAAGCGATCAGTATTCCTGCAATGACAACATGTCAGCTTTATTCCTGTAACAAAAGGAATTTCTGTCTACTCATGTATAAAAAGTTGGAAATGGAGGTAAAGTCTTTCTGATCCAACATTAGGCTGAACCTTCATTACCCTACATAAATACAGAGTTTATGATTATTTCCTCCAAAATTGAAGAGAATAAGCAGCAAAGCACTCATCTAAGTCTGCCCTACTATTTTGCTCGTAGCTGGAAAAAGAAGAAATGGATTTATGCTTTTCCCAAGAGCATTAATGGGAAGTGAATGCACAATGTTAAAGTTGGAATTGAAATGTGGTTCACTGATTCCATTCTTTTTGCCGTTTATAATCTAATGCTAAAATTTTATAAACAATTAGATGCTCTCAGCTAACTATTTCTATTTAATAATAATCATTTATTTCTATTTAATAATAATATAGTTAAATAATCTATTTAATAATAATCATTTATTTCTATTTAATAATAATATAGTTAAATAATCTATTTAATAATAATCATTTATTTCTATTTAATAATAATCATTTATTTGCAAAAGGATATCGTTTCAAGTAACTAAATAATGATAATCTTTAGTAAAAAAATTTTAGTTATTTCTATCTAATAATAATATAAAAAAATTTTAAAAATTGCTAATTATAATTAAAATTATAATTAAAATATAATAATTAAAATATAATTAAAATTAAAATTGTTAATTAAAATTAAAATTAATTAAAATTAATAAATTAAATTAATTAATTAAAATTCAATAATTAATTACAATTAAAATTAAAATTGCTAATTAAAATTAAAATTATAATTAGAATATTATAATTAAAATATAATTAAAATTAAAATTGCTGATTAAAATTTAAAACATAATTAAATTTTAATTTTTTTTAGTTATTTCTATTTAATAATAATATAGTTAAATAATCTATTTAATATTAATCATTTATTTCTATTTAATAATGATCATTTATTTGCAAAGGATATCGTTTCAAGTAACTAAATAATGATAATCTTTAGTAAAAAAAAATTATAGCTGCAAGTAACTAATCTTAATACAAATACTTTACACACAGTTATATGGTATCTAGTAGCATTATCTTGTGGGGGCGCGTGGAGTAATGGTTATCGTTGTGGAAACTGGACACTGCGAGACAATTTCAGATCGTCAACAGGGCTGGTTGCATTTCACATAGCGCTAATACCCACAGGAAAGATATGCATGCAACTATTCTCCTGTTGCTATGGGCAAATAGTAGGATAAACTCGGCTCTCTAACCTTACACAATCAATCTAAGGGAATGAAAACTCTGAATTCAAACCTGTTAAACTCAGCTTAAGAAATTGACCTTGTATAACATCCTACTCGCGCAGAGTGGTTGGTAAATATATATATATGGGTTTGAGTTTGAGTTTGAGTTTTGTTTAATGGCATATCAACCTCTGTGGGTCATTTAATGCCAAAAAGGTTATTTTTGATTTCAGTCTTTAAAGTAGCGGTTCTATGGAGATAATTGGTTATGTTTGTTATATTTTGTTGAAAAGGTTGCTTTTTTTATAAAATTAAAATGTTTTCAGGGTTTGTATTCTTAAAGATGTCCCACAGGTTTCTTGCTTGATAGTAATTGGCGGGATATGTTTAAGTCTGTTACAATTTAGAAGGATATGCTTGTTGTAAGTTGTACTTTGCATGTTGGCACACTGGGCACCCTCCCCTTTTAACAGGTACGAATGGGTAATATGGGTTGCCCAATACGCAATCTGGCGAGTATTACTTCTTCTCTTCTGATACTTCTGTGGCCTGTCGGACACTCTCCAATAACTTCTTGTATTTCGTGGAGTTTGTTTTGAGTCAGATTATCCCATGATTTCTGCCATTTTTCTAATATAAATTTAATAATATATATATGGTATCTAGTATTTCTATCTATTACAAATAATTTGTACACATTATCAAATATTCCTATTTACCAGTATTTTGCACACAATTATATGGTTTCAAGTAATTATCTCTATCTAATAATAATCACACTCTCTTTTATATTGTTTCAAGTAACTAATAAGTGTAAACACTTATAGTAGAAGGCACCTCTACTATAGCTCAGTCGGTAGAGCATTCGGCTAGAAATCGCAAGGTTCTTAGTTCGATACCGGCCCTCGCCAACTCATCGTATGAGTAGCACAGGGATCTGTGCCGTAAAGTAAGGAGCTGATGGGAGGTGTGGCGCTCCACCTCAGACGCAAAAATAATCTCCTTGGTCTAGCGCTAGTGAAAAGGGAATAGACTCCCTCGCTGATTGGCTGATACCGACTTTAGGCCACCCCGACGACTTTATAGTTAGAACAATTCACCTATCTAGTATAACTCATACACAGAAAGTGGCTATAAACAGATTATCAGTCATGTGGAAGTCAGTGGTATCAGTGCTGGGAGAGAGAGAGAGAGAGAGAGAGAGAGAGATTGAAATAGAATGTGATAGATATTAATAGCTGAGGCCGGTCTACTATCCAACTATCTATCTATCTCATGCTGACCCTAGGGCGATCACCTGATAAATGCTTTGTGTGTGTGTGTATTAGTTTATTTTGTATATTATTGTCGTTGCGCGTGGGGTAAGAGTTACGTATTAATGAAGACGGCAAGACGGGTTCAAATCCTTGTTTTACATCCTACTCGCGCGGAGGGGTTAGCAAGTATACGTATCAGTTGTCAATGTCTTTATATTTGACACATCACGTTTGTATCAGGTTCTTGCCACTTCTGTCCGGCTAAGGGGCCGACCTTTATCAAATGATGAGTATGACGTCAATAGAACTCGATTTCATGACGTCATCGATGAGGAAAGGAATCGAATTGAAGAAACCGGATTTTTTTTTTGGGGGGGGGTCATACGATCTGACGAGGCACCTGGAAATAGGAGCTGCACAAGGATG
>CM042150.1:36419953-36434953 GCA_023376005.1 Doryteuthis pealeii | reverse complement strand
TTGTTTTATTATTATTACTAGTATAAAAATTTTTAAAACCCTCCGGACGATGTAAAAATAGATTTTTGAAACATATTGCCTGAGAGGTGGGAGTAAAAAATTTAATGTCAGCGAGTAAGTAAGTAAAATCATCAAATTCATTAAAGGATCAAAAATAAAACAATTTGAAATGTAAACTTTAAATATGTATTAAAATAAAACAAACTATATATAGATATATAATACCAGTCATGTATTTATTAAAACTTGTTTTGAAAAAACAATGAGGACTGTCTAATGCTGCATTTTCAAATTTTGAGTGTATTTATTCTATGTTATGACGATTTTGGGTAATGTGATGTAATCAGTGACGTAATTTTTGTTACAGACAAAAACCGGAAGCGAATCTCCATTATCAATAGAATTATTATTATTATTATTATTATTATTATTATTATTATTATTATTATTATTATCAAATATATGCACCCTCCGGGTGCAAGTATTTAAGTTTTAATATAATAAAATATCATATTAAATTAGAAAGGCCAATGAAACTGAATAAAAATGCAGATAACATGATTTGGAACAGAGGGGGTATGATTGAAAAATAGAACAACTTTGAAATTAACTCTTCCATCATTTTCAATTATTCCTATTCCTAATTTAACTATTTAGTTAAAATAGGAAGTAAAGAATAATATTACAATTATTTCTTTTTGTTAAGGGATTTCTTTTAAGATTTATTGAAGAGAATTTTGCTCATATTCAATAAGATAAAACTAAACAATTAGAAATCAATAATATTAAGCACATATTTATTAAAATCAATTTTTTTAAGATCAATATGCAAATTAGCCTTCCCATTCACACTGTAAACAGCTGTTTTGTTGTATATATAAATACAACTGCATGTTATTTGTATGTAGATATGGTTAACAGTCTTAATGATGTAAAACAATTTTATTAATAATTGAGGTTTAAATAAAAATAAAATCATGGATAATGGGATGCAGATAACAAAGGGAATTGTGATTTGTATAGTAATATAGTTTCGGTTACAGACAGAAAAACATACAATCTCCATTATAATAATAAGATTATCTATTGCATAAATCTAGCAAATTTCATATTCAAATTGCATACATTTAGATTATGTTCAATTCTTTGTTTACTGTTTAGTGTTCGTTATTTATCTACGCTTTTTGCTTAAACTGATTTACTCTGAAATAAGTTCATTCATAAATTGTGTAAATACTTCGTATTTTAACCTTGTCTAGATGTCTTTATTACCTATTCAATTATTTATCCAGTTACCATATATACATATATATATGTATGTCTTTTTATACTCAATATCATGTACTGTAATGTTTACAAATTTATAATTCGATACATACATCTTTTTACCTTTGTTTTTCTTTCAAATTTACTCAGACGAAATTTTTCGTAACTGCTACATTTTACATTTAAATGTTAAACTAAGGGTTTTTAAAAAATTGTAAAGATTAAAGAACTTTCGATTTTAAACTAGTATTTTTTTTAAGATGAAATGGTATTAATTTTAAATATACAGTAAACACTGGGTCTCTTTTCTGTTGGTATTTGATTACTTCTCTATCTTTTAAATGAACTAATAGTAATTCCTCCATTAAAGTGAGACGAGTCTCTTTTGAGTCGTGGTCGATTTCGTCTTCTTTGTGACGATGGTCGACATTCTGGACGTCTGGGTTGGATTTTCGGAACCCCGGACATTTTTCAAAGGTGAAGATTTTTCTGTGTCACCGAAGTCATTGCTAGTGCAGGTTTCTGTCAGCTGATAAAGGTTTGGTTTCGTAAATACTTCTGACCTCTTGTTTGTCATTATATTTTATTGCCTCAAAATATGATTTTTTTTTTTAAATAACGTCTTTATCAGATGAGCTATGATGAAATATTTTCTCATCTATGTTGGTTTACTTTTTATCTCTGCGTCTTGCGGGCTTTACAAACTTTCTGATAATCCGAGGTACAGGGTATGAACACTATTCTTCAGGTAGTGAGACAGGTATATAACCATTTTTCTGTTTTCCCTAGAACATCACGTCAAAAATTAAAAACTGTAAGATTAAGAAAAATCCGTTAGAAAAATCCGTTTTACGGAGCTTCGAAAAACACGTCGTATGTCTATGAAGAAACGTTATTTCTATCGCAATCAAGTACAGCATCAGAGGTGACAAAAGGACAAAGCATCTATATATTAATACTCGTATTCCTAAATTGTACGACCGTTATCATCTTGCAAAACCCTCTGGTTAAAAATGAGACCGTCCAAATCATCAGAAGATGAAATGCAAAAATGTAAATACCGATTATCTGGTGTTGTTTATCCGCCAAATTCTTATTTCTTATGAGTGTCGTCACCTCAGCCAAATGATAGGCCATTCCGTTTTTATCATAAAGAAAGAAAGGGAAGAAAAAGGACATGCTACACAGAAAAATGTAATGGCCTATCATTTGGCTGAGGTGACGACACTCATAAGAAATAAGAATTTGGCGGATAAGTAACACCAGATAATCGGGATTTACATTTTTGCATTTCATCTTCTGATGATTTGGACGGTCTCATTTTTAACCAGAGGGTATTGCAAGATGATAACGGTCGTACAATTTAGGAATGCGAGTATTAATATATAGATGCTTTGTCCTTTTGTCACCTCTGATGCTGAATCTAGAGTGCGTAGTCAGAGATGCTGATAGGTACGCGTTCTGCGTCACTGACGCAGAAGAATCTAAAAGGACGCAAAAAATCGTATTCATGCGTGACCGTGTTTTTTCTCCCCCCACCATTTCCAGCTAACTGTAAATACATTTCAATATTTTCATGGAAACGAATTACACTGTATGGGGTACAAGATGGGGGTTAGACGGCTTTAGTTGTTTATAGATAAAAACTCAAAAATAATTTATTAAGAAACTTTAGTTAGGACTCGTCAAATTTCTCGGGGACTCATTCAAATCAAGTCTGTACGTCCCAGGACGCACTAGATTAAAAAGCTATCAGCATCACTGGTGCGCAATCATTAATACCCGGTTATTGAACAAACCCTGATGGGGCACTGCTGAGCAGTTATATAAAACATCGTTACAAACTTTCATTAGAGGGAAACTGGAATCGTTAGTTCATTGCTTTGCGTAATCCTACGCGTCGACGCAATGATCTGCCGAATTGTCGTTTTCAACGATGAATAGAGTGGATAATTATCGACACAGAGAATAAAACGGCTATTTTCTATAGTTACGGCTGGCTATAAGGACACGGGAGGGTGGAAAATGACGCAAAGTAACAAGGTTTACATCACCAGACTGTGTAGAGCCGACAACTGGCTGATCAGAGGCCAAGCATCAAACACCTCACGGATTTTATCCAGGATAATTCGATTTGGCCGTCCTCACTTGATTCGCGCTCTTTTTATTAGGTGTTACTTCGCGGTGTCATATTTAGAGCGCGCTACCTCACCCTCGTGAAAGACTCTAGTCAACAAGACTTCGTACTGGCCACATGAAGAACGATGCTGACGCCTTGTTCTTGGAATGAGGGCAACAGATAATCTAATATTGGTCGAATCCAACCTCGTCTAGGTATTAATGTCACGGCTTGGCGAATTTATTTGGACATTTATCTTCGCAATTAGCTTGTCAATATATGTAAGACTCGCTAACTTGTTATATATATATATATATATATATATATATATATATATATATATATATATATATATATATATATATATATATATATATATAAAGTGATCACGTCTGTTTGGGTATGTACGTGTCGAGGTTTAACTCAGAAAAGGAATGTCATTAAGCATCAAAATCGGGCATGCAGATTAATGCGTTTATAATAATGAAAAGTACCTGATATATATATATATACATGTAAAATGAAAATGGAAGTGAATCCGACGGTATGTGGAAAAGAGAAATAAAGGAAATTTAAGAAACATTTCTACATTTTTTCTATTATTATTATTTCATTTCATTTTGTTATTTAAAAATAATAATGGATAGAATAATGTACACATGGATAAACTCCTGAGCAAAAACACGTGTAAGTTAAATTAAATAATAGTTAAATAAATAGTTAAATAATCCTATTTTATCCATTCTATACTTACTTTCCTTTATTTCTCTTTTCAACATATATATATATATAATGTATATAAGGCGGCACTTCTGTTTTGGTATGTACGTGGCAACGTATAACTCAGAAAAGGTATGTCATTAAGCATCAAAATCGCGCATACAGATTAATACGTTTATAATAATGAGAAATACTTGATATCTATATCTCTCTATGTATATAAAGGGGTCGCTTCTGTTTTGGTATGTACGTGTTGACTTATAACTCAGAAAAGGAATGTCATTTAGCGTTAAAATCGCGCATGCACATTAATACGTTTATAATAAGGAAAAGTACTTGATATCTATATATGTACATCTTTTGGTATGTACATGTCGACTTATAACTCAGAAAATAGATGTCAGTGCACGTTAAAATTATGCATATACATTGATATGTATATGATAAGGAAAAGTACAAAATTTATTTTCTGATTTTTACTGATTAAAGGATATAAATCAATGATTAAAAATCAACCGATTTGAGGAATTCTTCAAAGTTCTTCATAAGTGAGTACAAAAACTAGCCTTTAGAAAAATTAAATTATATTTCAAACTACTCATGAGTTTAGGGCTACATTTTTAAATGATATTCTAAATGTAAACAAAAATACACGAATGTCATATTACCCAAATTCTTAGCTTTTTATCGTTAAACTTAATTTATCTTACTCTTCGTTTCGCCCTTTAGCTTTTATTCCCTGGGGTTCCTAAAAATCCTTTTAGTCCGATCATTGACTGGTAATTCTTCTTATATATATATTTACCAACCCCTCCACACGAGCAGGATGTGACACATGGTCAATTTCTTAAGCGGAGTTTAACAGGCTTGAATTCAGAGTTTTACTTCTCCTACACTGGTTACCCAGCCATGGTTAAAGATCTCTTTCTGTCCTGCTATTTACCCATAGCTGGAGGGAAAATTGGATTCATACCTTTCCCAAGAGTATTAGCGTTATGTGAAATGCAAACAGCTTCGTCCAGGAATTGAACTCGGGTTGACGACTCTATTTTCTACGACTCTAACCATTAGACCACGCGCCTCCATACCCAGAAATATTACACTCTAGGTTCAATAAAAAATTATTGAACCGGTATATAACTCATCCTAAACAACTACTCCTTTCAATTCAACAATAAGAACTACATACAAACACTAGGAACTGCTATGCGAACAAAGATGGCGCCAACCTATGCCACCCTAACCCTAGCATATTTAGAAGAACACCTATATGATAAAATAGAACAGGAATACGGTAACAATATCAAAATGAACTTTATAAAATCATGGAAAAGATATTTAAATGACTGTTTTATATTCTGGAAATGCTCATCGGATGACATCAACAAAATACACGAGCTATTACAAAACCTACACCCAAAAATAAAATTCACCATAGAACACAACTTAAAGGAACTACCATTCCTAGATATCATGATTAAAAATATAAATGGCCAAATTATCACAGACATTTACCACAAACCCACAGACACACAACAATATTTACATTTCAAAAGCCGCCACCCTAAGAACTGCATAAAATCAATCCCTTATGTACTGGCACGTAGGATATACACCATAGTCACAGATAAAATCTCCAACAAATCCGTCTAAAAGAATTGCATAAAACCCTCCTCCAGAGAGGCTACCCCACAACACTAATTAACAAAGGGTTTGAATTAGCGGAGGAAATACCATTAGAACAATTAAAAACCCCTAAAAAACATAACAACGAACAACAACTAGCATATGTTTCAACATATAACAAAAGCAACCCGGAAATCATCACAAATATACTACAACAACTCGAAAACAATGAAAAAATTAAAAGCAAGAGACAGTCAAAAAATCTAAAACAGACATTAACTTCGTCCAAATTTGGGATACAAACTACACAGGGTGTCTCAAAATGCGGAAACAGAAGATGTGGGGTATGCAACATAATCATAGAAGGAACAATTTATACATTCAAAAATCCTCATACAACTTTCAAAATAAATAGAAATCTTGACTGTACCTCAAAAAATTTACATAATAGAATGCACTAACTGCAAGAAAATATATTGGATGCACATCATCACTAAACAAAAGAATCTCACTACAGAAAAAGCAACATTAGATTAGCTAACAATAGAAACCTATAAGTATCGAAACATATCCACGAATGTAATCAGGAAAAATTTAAGGTGATGCCGATATATCAAACTGATGACTACACTCTACTCCTAATTAAAGAAAACATTTCATAGATAAATACAAACCCGAATTAAATCGGATTTAACCATACACACACAATGACATTACTCCATAAGCAAATATGATCTACTAAATAGAACCCACAACCTATACACAAAAAATACACATACACACATATATAGGAACACTAAAAAAACACACCGGAACACACAACAAAACTGAACTTGACCAAATACACACATATACACATACATACACACAACAATAAAAACAACTTTACTACACAAACATGTAAACCACAAAATAAAATTATATAATATGAAATATATGTATGTGTGTGCGTGTACATGTATATACAAAAAAGACACACACACATACTAACACACTAAGACATACACACAAACACGCCAGAACACACAACTAAACTAAACTTAACCAAACACCCACATACACACATACATACACACACACAACAATAACAAAACGTTCTACACAAACGTACAAACCACAAAACAAAATATGCAAATTGTATAATACAACATATATATGTGTGTGTAAATATACATGTATATGTATGCATATATAGGTATATATGTGTACAAACTAAGTAATATAAAAGACACACATCAATCTTATTTTATGCATATGTACATATAAACACCAAATACAACCATGTACATAGACACCCACACGAACACACACACACACACACACACACACACACACACACACACACATAGGAACACACTAAAACACACACATAAACACACAACTAAAGTGAACTTAACCAAACACACATATATATATACATACATACATACACACAACAATAAAAACAACTTTACTACACAAAAGTATAAACCACAAAATACAATATGCAAATTGTATAATGCAACATATAAATATGCATATATAGGTATATATGTGTACAAACTAAGTAATGTAAAAGACACACACCAATCTTATCTTAAATAAAATAAAATTTAATTCTTATTTCAAAATTCAACTCTTATATACATATACATATACACACCAAATACTACCATATACATAGACACCCACTTGAAAACGCACGCACACACACACACACACACACACACACACACACACACAAAGTAAACATAGACACATATACATAAACACACACATATACACACCCAAAAAGTAGAAATTTAAGTAGAAAAACACAAAAATTCTTTAGAACAAAAAACAAATTACAAACACACACACCTAACATATCAAATGAACATCTGATGAACTATATCAGAGCAACCCTAATAAAAGAGTTATAAAAACTAAATATAAAGTTTATTACCCAGCCACCCAAAAACCAGAACACCTGTTTAAAACACAAATGTTAAAAATGAAATTCCTTTATACTCCACTCCCACCAAACAGGAAGAGAGAAGTTAAATACTCATGTATATATATATACACGCATGTAAGAATTCATTTTCATATTATCAATCAAAGCCTGAAGAAGATACCAGAAGATCTGAAACACATGTCGCATATGTAAGATAAAAAGAATACTTTTTTTTTTCTAAAAACATAATACATTTTGCGGACCTTCTTTTTTTTAATAAAATATTGAATTTTCTCCCGTTGGAACCAGAACAACATTTATTATATAATTATTCTCATATAGTCTTATATGACATCAAGTATTCTTATTGAATACAAATAACTTTTAAAAGGTCCATTTTATCCTTAAATTGAACCCTAACAGGTACTACAACTCCTGGTCAGATAATATAAGTAATACAAATCCTTTGTATAAGATTCAGTAAAACACATAGTTTACTTATATATAAAAAATACATTGTGAAAATCTAGTTTCATTTATTATAATTGTTTTATTTTATACTAATACTTTTCAAAAAGATCCATTTCGACCTATAATGGGGAACCTAACAGGTATATCACTCCGTGTCGCTAAGATTATTTGGAATGAAATAGTATCCCACACTCTTTAGATCTCTAAATCTCTAACCTCACCACCTGGGATTACGATCAAGTTACACTGAGAAAAAGTACTGGCTCCCGCCAAATCACCGAAGTTAAGTAGCGATGAACCTGTCCATTACTTAATTGGGTGACCACTTAAGCAACAGCAGGTTCTTTAAGTAACCTGGATCTTTCGTTTTATTAAAATGACTTGATTCGGCATTAAATAAACCGGGAAAAAAGGATTGATATGCCGTAAAACAAAACACCCAACCAACCAACCAGCCAACCAATTCACCACCGTGTCCCAAGTATGACGTTAAACTGCATCTCATGGTGAAGTTCCAATTCTGGAGTTCTGGGGAGTGTGGAGTATTCCTTTATTACCATTACTCCCATGTCCACCCCGACCCGGAGTGGTAGTATCTGTTAGGGTCCCATCTATGGTTTAAATAGAATAAAATGAGTTTTAAAAAGTTTTTTTTTTATTCTTAATCTTTTAGAAATGTTCACTAACCATCAAGGGAATAAAAATAACGTCTTTGGCATACACTTCTGTGTAATGAATAAAACCCTGTCTTTTGTAACCCCGGTAAATCGTTAGAGTCTTTCATTATTCGAAAGAGTTTAAGCTACACGCGAGAAAATACAGCTGCGACGCCTTGGATGGGTTAGAGTTGTATAGCCGAGTCGTTGACATGCCGTAAAATCCAACTAGCTCACCACTAGATGCACTTGAGACACTGAGACATAGATACTGAAACAGCGGACAATGGGAGAAATTATATTATAAAGTTATTCATTAAAGAATATAAAAGCGTAAACGTGAGATGGGATGGGGAGAAAAGAAGAAGGTACGTTTTAAAGACTGTGGGGGGGGAGAAAAATTAGGAAACAGAAAGGAGAAACTTTTAGAATAGAAGACGAAACATAGCAAACATGACAAGTAAAAATAAAATAAAATAAAATAAATAAATAAATAAATAAAGAGGTTGGGTTGTCAGAAACGCAGGTGAAAACGTATACACGAAGTTTCTCAAAACAAAACAAAAAAAAAGAAACAAAAAAAAACAAAAAGGATAGTATAGCCAAAATGAGCTAGTCGCCCAAAGCCGATTGATAATGACAAATATCTCTTCGCTGAATCAAATTAGAAGAAGAAGAAACCGTCCTTTACCTTGCCCCGCACCTCCCCTTCTTTTCTTTTCTCTTCTTTCCTTTTTTTTTTTTTTTTTTTTTTTTTTTTCTCCTGAACATAAAACAGTGCTAATCTTATTTACGTTGTAGATATTGGGTCTTGTCTTGTTCCCGCCGTTTTGTTGCAACGACACTCTCACCTGGCGTTTCTGTCTTTTCAGTTTTGTCTTTTCCAAAGCGTCGGCAAAACCTGTCGACATTTCCGAGACTTGTCTCTCAGCAGAATGGATGGAGATCTGCTGGTCGCATCTTGCTGATAATTGTCAGGCAGTCATAGTCTCACCTTTTTGATGGCATCACCAGATCGATGCCGCCGGCCCGACGAACAAATATTAACTGGCCTTTGTTATGGAGAGAGGGACCTTTCTAACATGAACAACGGCCGCACTTGTTGGCTTTGGTGATAAGACTTATATAAGCAAGTTATTTATGCCATGCTCACACACACAAACACACACACACATACACACACACACACACACACACATACATATATATATATATATATATATATATATATATATATATATATATAAATGATGGACTCTCCCATCGATTTCAACGTATGAGGATCCATCAACTTACATTGTCAAATTGTTTTGTGTTTTTTTTTATACTTAATATACATATATATATATATATATATATAATATATATATATATATATATATATATATATATATATAACTGTTCGTGTAGACCTAGTGCGATTCATTTATCATATATGTTAAATATATGCAGATAGATAAATAGATAGATATGCATAAATTCAGATATAACGTTGAGAGATGTACCTTCAAATACGAAGGAACCAGCATATATATATATATATATATATATATATATATATATATATATATATATATATTAATTGTTATGACTTTTAATTGTCACCGGTGTAAATTTGAAAAAGTTCGAAAAGGCCTTCGTATCCCCTTTATTTTATATTCTATTTCATAATAAAATATCACCTCCCTATTTACATATGATGTAGTTTATAAGTTTTCATGTACCAAAAATCTATCTGTGACAAGAACTCATCTGACGTCCTGAAGAAGGCCATGAAGACCGAACAGTTATAGCGTCGACATTATCACCAAGAATAAATATTCATCCTTTGTGTGTTTTTCTACATTTTTCAACATACTGTTGGGTTGATTTCCTCATTTTACTCACACACACACGCACGCACACACACACACACGCACACACACACATACACACACACAAACAAACACACACACACATAAATATCTTTTTAAAAATCTAAACTCAATTTTTTAAACACATCTTTATACTCTTTTTTTCCTAACAGATACTGAGAGTAATGATGATGAAGGGGTACTCCACACTCCACACAGCTCCAGAATTGGAACTTCACCTTAAGATCCTCAAACACCGCCTTCTCGCACATACATGATAAAAAGGGTTGGGGTTGCGATAGCGGTGCTAGGATTTGACGTGACCAGCCGATTGATTGGAGAGGGGCTCTCCGACCGGTCGTCTAGCCTAAATAAGGACCAAAATAGAGTATTACGTGTCATGACAGCTCAGTCAGCAGTATTCCGTCCTTAAGCATCACGGGTTACCACCTACAGCCAACAGGTCACCTCATTGGGGTGATTTTACTCCTCTGTAGAGGTACAGTCAGCGTATTCTACTACTCCCGACGACAGGGCGGAGACTTAGGGGGACACAAATACCTAGATAAACAAATAACTAGCCGGGCAGTCACGGTAATTTGAAAGGCGTTCGTCCCAAATTTAAAACCTTAAAATACAGATATATAAAGGTTGGTTAAAGAGACTTGGATACCAGAAAATAATTTTCATTCAACAAATGAGTATGCTACGTCACCAGTATACAAGGTGCGTCAAAAATATCGAGATTTTTTTGTACTTTTTGACACACCTTGTATTCTAAAAAAAATTACTTTCCATTCGTTTTTTTTTTTTCAGAATACAATATGTGTCAAAAAAGTATCAAGTTTAAAGAATAGTACGTTATTTTTTTTTCAGAATAGAAGGTGTGTCAAAAAGTACAAAAAATATCGATACTTTTTTGACACACCTTGTACGTTTCGTTGCTTTTCTTATAGCAGAGCAACTAATTCAAAAATATTTTTAAAACTTTCTAAAAGATACTTTTTCTACAAAGACTTTTTTTCTCCTTTAGACGACCTAAGGTCAACATAACTCGAGAACTAAAAAAAAAAAAAAATAAGATAAAAGTAATATTCATATTTGTCTAGACACGTTTGTTTGTGCGACGCTTACAAATATTTCACACACACACACACACCCCTCGCCGCACCAACAACCTACTCCAGCCAATACCAACCCCGCCAATGAAGAGGTGTAGAGAATACAGCGGAACATCAAAAGCAGGTCAAGAAAGCAATTCCAACCCAACCAATCAAGAGGGCAGCTGAAGTTCAAAGGCAGGCCGAGAAATCAACACCGCTGACCCATAAAAACGCCAGCAACCACTGTGACTAGCTAGTCTAGAAATGCTTGTAAAAGAAGGGTCATTCCTTTGAATTAGTGGATGAAATAAAATGGAACTTAGTACATAACATCCAACTCAATTTCTCATTTATTTCTCACATTACTCAGTCTTTGCACAAAATCCCAAATATATATATATATATATTAAAGACGTTGGAAAAATATTACAAGAAAGAAAGAAAGAGAGATGGGGAAATATATAGAGGGAATGAGCGTGTGGTAGAGGTAATGCTAATCCGTTTCAATTGAATCCTGATTATCTAGTGTTGTTCATCTGCGGAATTCTTATTTCTTACTCAGCTAAACAATAGACTATTCCGTTTTTATTATAGAGAAAGGAAGGAAAGAAAAAGGATATGCTACACAAAAAGTTAATAAGAAAGAAATAATAGAATAGAATAAAGAAAAAGAATAGGGGAAGGATAGAGAGAGGGGTGAGTGCGTTGAAGAGATAACGTTAATGTTTCAATCGAACATAATAAAAAGATGAAAAGGAAAGAAAAAAAGAGTGTGTGTCTATGTCTGTGTGTGTGTGTGAGAGAGAGAGAGAGAGAGAGAGAGAGAGAGAAAGAGAGAGAGAGAGAAAGTGAGAGAGAGAGAGAGCTGAATTAAGATTATCATACTTTTTACACATTGAAATATTTGCCAATATATCTTAAGTAAACATATCAAATGTTGGGTAATCTGAACATTAGCTACATAAATGAGAGTAACTCCCCTTGTTTCTTTCACTTTGAGGAAGCTTTATGTTTTGGTCGGCCATTTTCATTTCACCGTAAATCTACACTGAAAATACGAATTTGTTCGAATCAATACAACTGCATGTTTTAACACGGAAATATCATAAAATGTGTTGTTAATTGTGCTTGCTTATTATTTGAAATGAATTTAATTGTTATTAAGAAACAACCGGCTGTTGACAGTGTAAATGTAAAATGTACTTATGAATTAGCAAAGCAAAAGGGGTGCCTAAAGGTCATATGGTCCAATGCTTTTTCTTTCTTTTTTAATTACTATTTTTGGACCATATGACCTTTAGGCACCCCTTTTTGATCTTGATTAAGAAAGAACATGTTTTTCATTTACACCGTCAATATTCGGTTGTTTTAACAGACGAGTTTTAGATTTTTTAATTATAAAACTAACCCCTAACCCTAACCCTAACCCTAACCCCTAACAAAGAGCCGGATATTGACGGTGTAAATGAAAAACATGTCCTTTCTTAATCGAGATCAAAAAGGGGTGCCTAGAGGTAATATGGTCCCTATTTTTTTTTTAACGTAATTCTATTTTACTAAGGTGTAGACTATTTAAAGATTTTAGTGATTTCAATTGAAATAATCTTATTCTCTGTGCAGAAGGAGTTGATCTAAATGCATAGCTTTTGAAAAGCAGTTAGAAAATACTTTTTTTTAAAAGTATTCCACAAAAAAAAAAAAAAATTAGACAAGACAGAAAAATAAATAAATAAGTAAGTAAATAGATAGATAAAAAGAAAAAAAAAAGATGTCCAGTATGTATTTTTCTTTTTTTTTTTTCTTTTCTTTTTTTTTTTCTATTTTTAAAAATTTTTTTCTTTAGAGCACCTCCATTTTCGCAAGTTGATTTTTTTTCTCTGCCTATCCGCCCCAACCCTCACTCACCCACACACACACACACGTACCCTCAACCGCTCGTCTTTATTTTTATTTGTCTCGTGCGCTCTGAATTCTTTCTTTAAAAGTTTGCGAGAAATTCAATTATCTCGGCAAAGAAATCACACGTGTGGATTTTAAAGATATCCAGCCACCATGTTTACAACGCCGTCGCTAGCACATTCTCCCCCCCTCTCTCTCTCTCTTCTCTCTCTCTCTCTCTCTCTTTCTCTTTCTCTTTCTCTCTCTCTCTCTTACCTCGTGGCTCCCATTTTGAAACTAAATGCTGTACACGTGTGAATGCAACAAAATTAACACTTACCAAAACCCAGCCCCCACTCCACCCTGAAGACGAATTTACCTGTTGCTCACTCTATAAAACTATTACACATTTTTTTTTTTTTGCTTGTTTCTGGACAAAGGAGTTTGTGTGGTTTTGTAATTTTATTAGAATTAGCTTTCCCTCTCACAATGATCTTTGATAACCGGATCCCTCATTCGTTTATTTTATAAATTAAATTTTGACTTTTGGGGGGGGGGAAAGAAACAAACAAACAAACACTTATCTTATATCCAATTAATTACTCTTTTTTAAATACCGGTCCTTGTCAACTCAGCGCATGAGTAGCATTGCTTGAGTAATTTGATCTATGTGGTAAAACACCTGGGAGCTGATGGTTAATGTGGCGCTCCACCCCGGCAAAAACAATCTCCCCGGTCTAGCACAAGCGAAAAGGAGATAGACTCCCTCACTGTTTGGCTGATACTGGCAATATGCCACTCCGAAGACTTTAATATTGATTCAAATCAAAAGTAACTGAATAGTTGGTTATTTCCTATAACTCCAACCTAAAAAGGGGGAACCACTCTGAATTAATTTTATCTGATAATTAATCTACCCATTATTTTCCCATTAAACTAACCCAAAACCCTAACCCTAACCCTAACCCTAACCCTAAACGCTAACTCTAACTCCAACCCCGTCTTTTTTTCCTCGTAGATCAATAAATAAATAAATAATTAATAAAATTCATTCAGAGCGGTTCCTTTTTTTTTAGGTTGGAGTTGGAGGAAATAACCGAAAAGTTACCGGCCCGGAATTTTTCTATTCAATTAATTACATTTCTTTCATTCTTTTTTATTTAGTGTTTTTTTTTTTGGGGGGGGGTTGTTTGTTGGTTCTTTTTTTAATTAAATTTAAACTTTTCTAAGAAACAAACAAAGTGTCTTAATTCCCTTTTTAATAGTTGATTTTAATTTATTCTTTTCCCTTATTTTCCTCTCTTTTTCTTTCTCCAATTGTTTTCCTTCTCTCTCTCTCTCTCTCTCTCTCTCTCTCTCTCTCTCTCTCTCTCTCTCTCTCTCTCTCTCTCTC
>CM042150.1:36414953-36417453 GCA_023376005.1 Doryteuthis pealeii | reverse complement strand
GGTTTTTTTTTTTTTTTGAAGCATTGGAAAAAAAGAACAAAAACAAGAAACAGAACAAAAATCAGATTTTAATATTCAATTGTTGTTCCGTTCATGGTTTGATCAATTCCGATTGATCAAACCATGAACGGAACAACAATTGAATATTAAAATCTGATTTTTGTTCTGTTTTTCTTGTTTTTGTTCTTTTTTTCCAATGCTTCAAACGTTCACCCTTTTTCAAGGTATATGATATTAGACGGTCTAGAGAAAAAAATTAAATGCTGTATATGAGAGCAAAAAAAGAATGAAGTGAACGGATTTGGCGTTTTTTAGCCGTTATTTTTCTTTCGAAATTATGTGATGTAACTCATACGATCATGGTAATCGTTCGAAATTTCGGCATGAATTTGATCGTGAAAGTCATGCACAACTTAAAGAAAATTAAAGAATAAAATGAAAAAAGATGGAAAAAATATATATATGGTGTGTGTGTGTGTGTGTGTGTGTGTGTGTGTGTAATATTATAAAATTGAAAAAAACACAAGTTTTATTAACGAATGATGTTTAATAAGCCGACGTTGCAGTGTTTCGGTTTGTTTAACAAACCTTCCTCGGCTTTCGTTGGTTTAAGGAAAAATAAATTATTGATGAAAACAAAAGTCTGCGAGCCTCTGCTTTTGGTGTGTGGCTACTTTTGTTGGGAACGCCGACGTAAAATAAACTTTCCATTCATTAAAATTAGTTTCCAAGAATTTTCGGGAAAAATTACGTCACGTAATTAAGACGCCAACGTTAGTCAGCATTTTAAAGTATGTCTTTTCTATCCTCATAGTTGAATATCAACAAAAGCAGTCACATACCAAAAGTGTTGCATAGCGCCTTCTTCCCTGGCACTAAATAATTATAATGTTGTATACCTCTTTCTTTCTTCTATATCTGGTCGTCTTTTCTTCTGGCCGACTTTGGTATTTCTATCATCTTGACTTGGTCTGGAATCTTCTAAGGTCTGGACTTCTCTTGGGGACTTCGGGTCTGGTCTTCTATTACTATGTTCTTGCTGGCTGGTCGTCATTTCTTAGTCTTGTTACCAAGACATTCATTAACCACAAGAACATATCAATTATCCAAACTTTTATTTCCTTAACTATACATAATCCTCTAACTAACATAGCACGCGTGAGTTCCAGTTTAGGCAGAGCATAAAATGGCCGACCGCTCTGTCTGACGTCTAACTGCAAACTGGGGACTCTGAAAAAGGTCCCACGTGACTTCACATATTTGGCGGGCTTCTGTAATTTTCCATGGAAGGACCCGGCCATGATATGATAAGGGTCATCCCCTCAGAATTACAGGGGATTGACAATAATCTTATGTAACCGCATAGATTATTTAACAAAAAGCAGAGGTTAGCAGACTTTTGTCTTCATTAATAATTTATTTTTTAACTGGGCATAAAGTTAAACTGGTGTTGAAGTTCCAATTCTGAATCTGTGGGGAGTGTGGAGTACCTCTTCATGACCATTCGTTCTAGGTCGACTTTGACCCGGAGTGGTAGTACCTGTTAGGATCCCATCTATGGGTTAAATTTTTTAAAAATAAGGTTAGAAATGTGTTTTAAAAAATTGAATTAAACAAAGTTTTTAAATAATCATCAAGAATGTATGCAACAAAATATATTCGGTATAAAGTAACCCAACAAGGGTTGACATGCCGTAAAATCCAACAAAGCAACCAGCCAACAAATTACAAAGTTTTAGAAAAATATCAATCACGAAAATTGTTCTACCACGTGTCATAGAAAAGTAACTTGCTTAGAGTATCGGTTTCTCTTATATCACTAAAATCAAGCAATGAAAACCTATAAAATAACCCAACAAGGATTGACATGCCGTAAAATTCCAATCAACCTCCCAGGGTCTCTAATTCCATCCAGTCTGTTTCCCCGCTTTGATTGTTTTTAGATTGTTCTAAATAATTAAAAGAGTACATTCTTTGAATTGAAACTGACTTAAAAACCGTTTCTTAAAGTTCCTTAAAAGAATAGAGATTTTTTTGTTGGCGTGTAGGGGGATTCTGAGACACACTAACACACATTTTGTTACGTTCGTGCAGTTGTTCTCAAATATACTAAACTTTCTTCATTTTTTTTTTCACATTGAGTAAATCAAATAAAAATTTCTCTCGCTTTGTTTCTGCGAAAAAAAGATGTACTTAAATAGCCAGCGGTAATTTACTGAATTTTTTACATAATTTATCTATATTAGATATATAATTTGTGTTCTACTTTATTTTTTCGAGTGTATATATTCCCTTCAGATGTTTCCACATTTGCGACAATTAAATAATCAAGTAAAATTTATACCAGCGCGTCGGTGATTTTGCTTGTTAATATTTCCATGGAAGAATTGTATATGAAAAGCATTACAGTGCATTGTTCAAATGGTCTAGTTAATTTACACTCACACATACAAATTTGCGCACGCACACGCACATACCTGCATACATACATACATTCCAT
>CM042150.1:36399953-36409953 GCA_023376005.1 Doryteuthis pealeii | reverse complement strand
TGTGTAAATATATGTAAGTGTATATATATATATGTGTGTGTGTGTGTGTGTGTGTGTGTGTGTGTGTGTGAATAAGTTTTTTTCTTCCTAGAATCGGTGTCTTGTTGGAAGGGTGAGACTGTCTGATGTGTATTTGTGAATATAGAAAAACTTATTCACAACACACACACACACACACACACACCACATATATATCAATATATATATATATATATCTGCGTAAATATATGTAAATATATATATATGTGTGTGTGTGTGTGTGTGTATGTGCATGTGGTGTGTGTGTGTGCGTGTGTGAGTGAATAAGTTTTTTTTTCTTCCTAGAATCGGTGTCTGTGTTGGAAGGGTGAGATTGTCTGATGTGTATTTGTGAATATAGAAAACTTATTCACACACACACACACGTATATATCTGTGTAAATTGTATATATATATATATATGTCTCTCTCTCTCTCTCTCTCTCTCTATATATATATATATTATATATATATATATATATATATATATATTCACACACACACACATGTATATATCTGTGTAAATATTATATGTATATATGTCTCTCTCTCTCTCTCTCTATATATATATATATATATATATATAATATATATATGTGTGTGTGTGTGTGTGTGTGTGTGTGTGTGTGTGTGTGTGTGTTATCCTTACAATTACCTATGGTCGAAACTAGTTGAAAAACAATAAGAAAGAAATAAGACATATATAAAATATTTGTATTGTCTTATCACTTTGTTCATCTTTATATTATATATATATATGTGTGTGTGTGTGTGTGTGTGTGTGCAGGTGTGTGTGTATAGTGTGTGTTTTGCATGTGTGTGTGTGGGTGTATGTGTGTGTGTGGTGTGTGCATGTGTGTGTGTGTGTGTGTCTGTCAGTGGTATATATCTGTTTGTGTGTGGTGTGTGTGTGTGTGTGTGTGTGTGTGTGTGTGTGAATAAAGTTTTGCTGCAATAAATAGCAACGATTATTTTATATTTCTTTACATTTTGTTATGACAAAAAGAAACATTAGGGTCATTTCGACCGGATCTTTGTCGAAAGGAAACTTCCGGTAAATTAAAAGTCATAGTGTAAATTACATTGAGTAAAAACGAAGTGAAACATTGGGGAACAAGGGAGGGGAGGAGGAGGAAGAAAAAAATTCATAAGCCTCCCGAGTGATGAACTATATAAATACAAAGACCTGGAAATAGAAATGTAGCTCCTTAAAAAATACCACAGCGTCAGTAATGGTGGAATCCCTGCGGATAATCAAGAAAGGGACAGATAAGGCTAAACTTGCAAATCGTTGTCAAAATTAAAACATAAAATTTTGATGACGATTTGCAACACATATATGTATATATATATATATATATATATATATATATATATATATGTTGTATGTGTGTGTGTGGTGTGTGTGTTTTAGTGTGTGTGTGTGTGTGTGTGTGTGTGTGTGTGTGTGAATAATGTTTTTCTCCCAAGAATCGGTGTCTGTGTTGGAAGGGTGAGACTGTTGATGTGTATTTGTGAATATAGAAAACTTATTCACACACACACAAACACACACACACACACACACACATATATATATATATATATATATATATATATATATAGAGAGAGAGAGAGAGAGAGAGGGATATTTAATTTTTTTCCAGGATGAAACAAAGAAATCACAGTGCTCAACCACAAGTTGTAGGAGCTTTATTTATTTCTTTAATTTTTAAATATAATTGTTTTTTATGGGCATCTACCCAAAAAAGCTTGAAACCCTGGATAGATGCCTATAAAAATAATTATATTTAAAAGTTAAACAAATATATATATATATATATAATATATATATATATATATATATATATAATATATATATATAATATATATATATATATAGTTTAGAAAATAGTTCAAGATTCGTTAAATAAATGAATAAAACAATTACAAACCTGACTTACCAAAATAAAGTCATGTATTTTGAATCAGATTTTTAAAATTAATTTAAAAATTTTCCGTTTTAATTTTGACCACGACTTCCAAGTATCGCCACAGATAAACACATTAACAAGATACCTGTCACTCCCAATTTATATATGAAATACAGAAAATTGAACTTTACGAAACTTCTCATATCATTAATTTTACCGAGGCTCATTTACGAATATTGTTACTCAACCCTTATTTTTATGTTTAGCATTATGCATCACAGTTTATGGCAAAGTGCTCTTGATCCAATATTTGGAAGCAGGGTGTTATGTTCGAATAGGTCATGTAAGTAGTCAGATTATAATACTACTTATCTGTGGGACAACCGGAAATACCCACTTTGACAACCACAAATTAGGGGTTCGATCCATCCATGAATATATATGGTAGATCATGACAAAAAATTACAAGCTGAAATACATGAAATAAATCTTATTTATTAACGAGATCTATGAAAATCTGAGTTAATTTGCCTCAAAACAGCCAATGTTATTAGTGCGTTTAAAATCCTGCAATGTGTACTTATATATCAATGGAAAATATATATCAGTGGATAATTAACACCCAAAAGAGAAAAAAACAAAGAAAGACTTAAATACGTCCAGATGCATATAATAATTGCTACGTTTAAAATTAAAGATTAAAGACCACGTGACGGATTGTGAGAAAGCTAAAGAAAACCTGAAACATAAATACTACCAAAACTACTACAACAGCAACTACACGTCATGATGATGATGATAATGATGATAATAAATTAATAATAATAATAATAATAATAAGAAGAAGAAGAAGAAGAAGAAGAAGAAGAAGTTATGGAATATGAATGTCAAAGTGATACCAATTGTAGTTGGTGCACTTGGAACGGTCCCAAAGGGATTGGAAAAGGGTTTGGAAAATTTGGAAATCAGAGGAAGGATTGATACCATTTAAAACACTGCACTGCTGCAATCTGCCAGAATACCCAAAAGAGTCCTGGAGACCTGAGGATACTTGCTGTCACTCAGACTCCAGTGAAAGACCATCAGCTGACGCTGATGTGAAAACTCAAAAGGAGTAAATAATAATAATAATAATAATAATAATAATAATAATAATAATAATAATAATAATAATAATTAGGCACAACTCTGGGAAAGGTAATCTATTGGGAATTGGACAAGAAATTTAATTTTCACCATACAACTAAATGGTATATGCATGGTGTAATAAACCCACAATGAATGATATCTTCTTATTATAATGGAGATTGAGTGTGTGTCTGTAACCGAAACTATATCACTACTCAAGTCAAAATTCCCTTTGTTATTTATGTCACATTCTCCATGATTTTGTTTTTATTTAAACCTCAATTATTAATAAAATTGTTCCACATTATTAATTCTGTAACTTACCCACGTACTAACATCATGCAATTGTATTTATATAAACAACAAAATAACGGTTTACAGTGTTAACGAGAAGGCTAATTTGCATATTTATATTAAAATTTGATTTTAATAAATACCTGCTTAGTATTATTGATTACTTATTGTTTGGTTTTATCTTATGAGCAAAAAATCTTGAGGATAAATCTTAAAAGAAATCCATTAACAAGAAGAAATAACTAATTTTATTCTTTACTTCCTATTTTAACTAAATAATTAACTTAGGAAAATTTAGCAATAAAAGACGGGGGTGATGGAAGAGTAAGTTTCAGTTGTTCTATTTTCCGTTTATGCCCCACTTTGTTTCAAATCTTTTTATCTGCATTTTATTTAGTCACATTAGCCTTTCTAATTTAATACAATATTTTATTACGTTAAAAATTGCTAGTAATAATAATTATACTGTTTTTAATGTGGATGTAAAATGACATGTGAAGTAAAAATCCTTTTTAAAAAAGTTCATTTTGATACACGTTAATATTTATCAAGTTTATCATAGAATAACAATCGTAATGCACACTGTGAGAATCAAATTTACACAAAACATTCCTAACCATAATTCTATGCCCGGCTTCCACACATATTAAACTTAGCTTTGACTGGCACAAAGCTATGATATTGGGACACCCGATGAGAATCGATCTCACTAAAACAAGGGATAAACTGCCAAAACTAATTGACTAACGATTACTCTACGATCATTTGCAAGAGCGTCCTATCGTTGTGTACGTAAAGTCGACGAGGTGGCCTAATGATGGTATCAGCCAGACAGTGAGGGAGTTTATCCCCTTTTCACTAGCGCTAGACCAAGTAGATTGTTTTAAGCGTTTGAGGTGGAGTGCCACACCTACCATCAGCTTCTGTCTTTCCGCACAGTTCCCTGTGCTACTCATATGCTGAGTTGGCGAGGACCGGTATCGAACCAGGAACCTTGCGATTCCTAGGCAAGTGCTCTACGACGACAGTGTACTGGTTGGCAAATCTAGTCTCGCAGATCCATTACTACTGAATCTCGCTGGCTGACCCCCGTACTTGCTACCTTGAGTGACATCCTCCCCGTGGTGAACGGGTTGGGTAAATACCTATTCTACGATCAGAGCTCAAATATTTCTTAAGCTCAACTTGGTTGGTTGTTGTTTTGTTTTACGGCATATAATTTCGGGTCATTTTTAAATCATTTATTTTTGATAAACAAAGGACTTAGTTGCTTACTGTACCTGCTTGCTTAAGAGATTACACACAATTAAGTACTGAAACAGGCTCATCGCTGCTTAAAGTCGTCTTTCAGTGTGACGTGATAACATATTATGGTAGTTGTTGGCATCCTTCCGTCTATAGACGATGGCGTAAGTAGATAGCCTTTTTTTATTCCTTTTTTCATCTGCAACTACACAAGTGGCCGAACAGACCAATTTTGAATAAGAGATACTCTGGTGCAGTGATTGCAAAAAAAAACAGTGAATGATATATATAGATTATATCTCTCCTTCCTTTTGGCTCTCTTTTTCCGCGGCGGCGTCTTTCCTCTTCTTTTCACATACCTTTTCGTTTTCCTTGTAATAATGACGAGGAGGCCAGGTCATACGGCACCTCTGCATAAGCCTCCAATGTGTTGGTAATGATAGACATGTCTTCATTACTACTTGCAAACATCTTTTAAGCGCAAGGCGTTGTTTCCTAAATGCTTAACTTTGCTGTTGTACTAATGCTAGATAATTTACTAAACTATAATAGAGATAGACGAATTTAAAGGGCAAAAAAGGAAGTTACGCGGCCATTCAAAGATATCCACTATTACTAGTATTTAGGATGCATAACCATTGTAGAGGTTAACGAATCTCATCTTCGATGATATTATAAAGTAAAGTCACCGGGGTGGCAATCACCTAGCTGGCTACTCGGACCGCAGCAAACGGAGTCTACACCCTTTCCACAAGTCGCTAGAAGATCATTTTAGGTCTGAGGTGGAGACGCCACACCACACATCAGACACTATACATCAGCTATCACCGCAAGATGCTGTGCTACTCATACGCTGATTTGGCGAGGGCCATGTATCGACATGGGACCTTGTGGTTTAGCTAGAGCTATACCGGACTGAGCTAACACAACGCTAGGCGCCCTTACGTTGGATACGCCGGTATATATATTGTATGAGTATAAACGAAAACAAATTAAGGAACCCTTTCCCAATGCGACTTTCATCCCGTCTAGTGAATGTAGAAAAGAAAAAAACTACCTTCTTCTTAGGTCGAACCCACAAACACAACACCCATGAAGTCGCATTGAGAGAGGAGAAAAAGGATATTATAATTATTATTAGAGCTTATATATACTCATAAATTTATATCCGTGCGTACCAACGATTAGGGGGCGCCTAGCGTTGTGGTTAGCTCAGTCGGTAGAAAGCTTCAGCTAGAAACCAACAAGGTCCCATGTTCGATACTAGGTCGACAAATCAGCGATATAGCACAGCGATCTGCTGCGGTAAAACTAAGAGCTGATGTAAGATGTGCGCGTTCCCCTCAGACGCTAATGATCTCCTTGGATCTAGCCGCTTGTGGAAAGGGTGTAGACTCCCTTCATGATCTAGCGTATCGTAGACCATCTATCCCGGTGATTATATATATTTTATACAATAGATTTTATCAATCGAGATGAGATTCGTTAACCTTGGCCTAGCGTTGTGTAATGGTTAGCGAGCCAGGCTAGCAATACTAGTGATTGTGGGTTCGATTCTCATTGAATGCCCGTACTTCTTGCCTTATGCCACATCTAAGTTTTATAATTATACTATACTTAGTACAAGCAATTTAAGATAGAGACAAGCTAGATTTATAGATAAACATGTCACATCGACACCTGAGAGTTTAGAGATAACAATTAAAGAAGGCCGTATGACCTGGCGCCTCCTCGTCAAACAAGGAACGAAAGGAGTGAAAAAGAGAGGAAAGAAACCGCCGAAGAAAAGAGAGTCAAAAGGAAGGAGAGACAACAGCAACTCCAGCAAGCATCACTGTTTTTTTGTTTGCAATCACTGCATCCAGAGATTGCCATTCAAAAATTGGTCTGTTCAGCCACTAGCGCAGTTGCAGATAAAAAGTGGAGACTACGGCATCGTCTTTAGTAGACGGAAGGATGCCAACAACTACACCAAGTTAAGCATTAGTGTCACGTCACACTGACGTTAAGCAGTGATGAGCCTGTTCAATACTTAATTGGGTAACCACTTAAGCAACAGCAGGTACAGTAAGCAACCTAAGTCCTTTGTTTATCAAAATAAATTGATTTGGCATTAAATGACCCGAAAAGGGTTGGTATGCCGTAAAACAAAACAACAACCAACCAAGTTAAGCTTAAGAAATATTTGAGCTCTGATCGTAGAATAGGTTTTTACCCAACCCGTTCACCACGGGGAGTATGTCACTCAAGGTAGCAAGTACGGGGTCAGCCAGCGAGGATCGAACACGCTATTCAGTAGTAATAGATCTGCGAGACTAGATTGCCAACCAGTACACTGTCGGTAGAGTACTTGTCTAGGAATCGCAAGGTTCCTGGTTCGATACCGGTCCTCGCCAACTCAGCATATGAGTAGCACAGGGAACTGTGCGGTAAAGACAGAAGCTGATGGTAGGTGTGGCGCTCCACCTCAAACGCTAAAACAATCTACTTGGTCTAGCGCTAGTGAAAAGGGGATAAACTCCCTCACTGTCTGGCTGATACCATCATTAGGCCACCTCGTCGACTTTACGTACACAACGATAGGACGCTCTTGCAATGATCGTAGAGTAATCGTTAGTCAATTAGTTTTGCAGTTTATCCCTTGTGTAGTGAGATCGATTCTCACCGGGTGTCCCAATATCATGGCCTTGTGCCAGTCAAAGCTAAGTCTAGTATATGTGTGGAAGCCGGGCATAGAATTACGGTTAGCAAGAAAGTGAATGTTTTGTGTAAATTTGATTCTCACAGGGTGCATTACGATTGTTATTCTATGATAAACTTGATAAATATTAACGTGTATCAAAATTAACATTTTTAAAAAAGGATTTTTACTTCACATGTCATTTTACATCCACATTAAAAACAGTATAATTATTATTACTAGCAAATACAAGCACCCTCCGGGTGCAAGTATTTTAGTTTTAACGTAACAAAATATTGTATTAAATTAGAAAGGCTAATGTGACTAAATAAAATGCAGATAAAAAGATTTTAAACAAAGTGGGGCATAATCGGAAAATAGAACAACTGAAACTTACTCTTCCATCACCCCCGTCTTTTATTGCTAAATTTTCCTAAGTTAAATTTATTTATTAAAATAGGAAGTAAAGAATAAAAATTAGTTATTTCTTCTTGTTAATGGATTTCTTTTAAGATTTATCCTCAAGATTCTTTGCTCATAAGATAAAACCAAACAATAAGAAATCAAAATACTAAAGCAGGTATTTATTAAAATCAAATTTTTTTATAAATATGCAAATTAGCCTTTCGTTAACCCTGTAAACCGTTATTTTGTTGTTATATAATACAATTGCATGATGTTAGTACGTGGGTAAGGCTTACAGAATTAATAATGTGGAACAATTTTATTAATAATTGAGGTTTTAAATAAAAACAAATCATGGAGAATGTGACATAAATAACAAAGGGAATTTTGACATTGAGTAGTGATATAGTTTCGGTTACAGACACAACACTCAATCTCCATTATATAAGAAGATATCAATTCATTGTGGGTTTATTACACCATGCATATACCATTTAGTTGTATGGTGAAAATTTAAATTTCTGTCCAATTCCAATAGATTACCTTTCCCAGTTGTGCCTAAATTAATTATTTTATTAATTATTATTATTATTATTATTAATTATTATTATTATTAATTTACTCCTTTTGATTTTCACATCAGCGTCAGTGATGGTCTTTCACTGGAGTCTGAGTGACAAGCAAGTATCCTCAGGTCTCCAGGATCTTTTGGGTATTCTGGCAGATTGCAGCAGTGCAGTGTTTTAAATGGTATCAAATCCTTCTCTGATTTCCAAATTTTCCAAACCCTTTTCCAATCCTTTGGGACCGTTCCAAGTGCAACCAACTACAATTGGTATCACTTTGACATTCATATTTCCATAACTTCTTCTTCTTCTTCTTCTTCTCTTCTTATTCTTATTATTATTATTATTATTATTATTATCATCATCATCAATCATCATCATGAGTTGTAGTTGCTGTTGTAGTAGTTTTGGTAGTATTTATGTTTCAGGTTTTCTTTAGCTTTCTCACAATCCGTCACGTGGTCTTTAATCTTTAATTTTAAACGTAGGCAATTATTATATGCATCTGACGTATTTAAGTCTTTCTTTGTTTTTTTCTCTTTTGGGTGTTAATTATCCACTGATATATATTTTCCATTGATATATAAGTACACATTGCAGGATTTTAAACGCACTAATAACATTGGCTGTTTTGAGGAAATCTAACTAGATTTTCGTAGATTCGTTAATGAATAAGATTTATTTCATGTTTCAGCTTTGTAATTTTTGTCATGAATCTACCATATATATTCATGGATGGATCGAACCCCTAATTTGTGGTTGTCAAAAGTGGGTATTTCCGGTTGTCCACAGATAAGTAGTATTATAATCTGACTACTTACATGACCTATTCGAACATAACACCCTGCTTCCAAATATTGGATCAAGAGCATTTGCCATAATGTGATGCATAATGCTAAACATAAAATAAGGGTTGACGTACATATTCGTAAATGAGCCTCGTAAAATTAATGATATGAGAAGTTTCGTAAAGTTTCAATTTTCTGTATTTCATATATAAATTGGGAGTGACAGGTATCTTGTTAATGTTTTATCTGTGGCGATAACTTGGAAGTCGTGGTCAAAATTAAAACGGAAAATTTTTAAATTAATTTTAAAATCTGATTCAAAATACATGACTTAATTTTGGTAAGTCAGGTTTGTAAAATTGTTTTTATTTCATTTATTTAACGAATCTTGACTATTTTCTAAACTATATAATATATATATATTATATATATATATATTATAATATAAATATTATATAATATATATATATATTAATATATAGTTTGTTTATTTTAAATATACATTATTTTTATAGGGCCATCTATCCAGGGTTTCAAAAGCTTTTTTTGGGTAGATGCCCTAAAAAACAATTAATATTTAAAATTAAAGAAATAAATAAAGCTCCTACAACTTGTGGTTGAGCACTGTGATTTCTTTGTTTCATCCTGGAAAAAATTAAATATCCCTCTCTCTCTCTCTCTTGCTCTATATATATATAATATATATATATATATAATATGTGTGTGTGTGTGTGTGTGTGTTTGTGTGTGTGTGAATAAGTTTTCTATTTCACAAATACACATCAGACAGTCTCACCCTTCCCACCAGACACCGATTGCTTGGGAGAAAAACATTATTCACACCACACACACACACACACACACCACACACCTAAAACACACACACACACACACACACACACACACATATATATATATTATATATATTATAGTATATAATATTATTACATATCATGTGTTGCA
>CM042150.1:36378034-36399853 GCA_023376005.1 Doryteuthis pealeii | reverse complement strand
GGAGAGAATTAAACGAGTTCAAATCCTGACGAGGTATTTGCATTTTACATAGCACTAATACCTTTGGGAAAAGTATGAATCCAGGTAATATGAACTCTTGTTTAGTAAATTAGGGTGTCCAGAAAACCAGAACTCAAAATTTTGTAATAAAACTGTTAATTTAACTAGGGGGTTTAGGGTTAGGGTTGGGGTTTGGGTTAGGGTGGGGTTAGGGTTTTAGGGTTAGTTTAATGGAAAATAAATAAATAAATAATTTGGGTTGTTTTTCCTAGGTCATCCTGTAGAGGGTGACCCAGGAAAAACAGAAACCCTAACCCTAACCCTAACCTCAAACCCCAACCCTAACCACCAACCCCAACCCAAACCTAACCTAACCTCCTAGTTAAATTAACAGTTTTTTACAAAATTTGTGGTTCTGTTTTTCTGGGACCGCTAATTTACTAAACAAAAGTTCATAATTTACCTGAATCAACTATTCTCTCCAGCTATAGTAAATAGCAAGGCAGATGGAGAAGGAAAGCTCTTTCTACCCTTTTTCTACTATTTTACCCATAGCTGGCGGGAGAGTAATTGGATGCCTACCTTTCCAAAGAGTATTAGCGCTATGTGAAATGTAAGCAACCTATTCAATGATATAAGTGATTTATACTCGCAGTAAAATAAAGGGACTTAGTGGTGTGGCGGACTGTAAATAAGAATACTTGATAGCATATAACAATGTTAACAGGAAGCGCGTGGTGTAATGGTTAAAGTCATGGGAAATGGAGTCGTCGCTCCGAGTTCAAATCCTGGACGTGGTAATTGCATTTCACTTTGGGAAAGGTATGGATCCTATTTTCCCTCCAGCTATGGGTAAATGGTAGGACAGAATGGACTCTTTAACCGGTCTAGGAGAAGGAAAACTCTGAATTCAAACCTGTTAAACTCCGCTTAAGAAATTGATCCTGTTTCGCATCCTGCTCGTGTGGAGGGGTTGGTAAATATATATAACAGTGTGTAAATTATTTCTAATAAGAATAGTAACTTGAAACCATCATCATCATCATCATCATCATGTCGCGCCAGCCGCATGGATATCCATGACAATCTCTGGCCAACCACCCCCATCATCCATTGACCTTAAGTCGGTATCAGCCAATCAGCGAGGGAGTGTGTTCCCTTTTCACTAGCGCTAGACCAAGGAGATTATTTTTGCGTCACACCTCCCATCAATTCCTTACTTTACCACACAGATTCCTGTGCTACTCATACGCTGAGTTGGCGAGGGCCGGTATCGAACTAAGAACCTTGCGATTTCTAGCCGAATGCTCTACCGACTGAGCTATAGTAGCGGGGCCTTCTACTATAAGTGTTTACAATTATTAGTCACTTGGTTTGGTTTGTTGGGTTTTACGGCATGTCAACCCCTTGGGTTATTTTATGCCAAATACTTCTATTTGTAATTTGGTATTCAAAAATGTTTAATACCGACAAAATTTTGAAATAAATTCATTTTTAATGGATAATACAATTTCGTTTATGAACTCGTGTTTTCTATTTAACCCATAGAAAGGACACTAACATGTACTACCACTCCGGGTCAGAGTGGACCAGGGAGCAATGGTGATGAAGGGGTGCTCCACATTCCCCAAATCTCCAAAACTGGAACCACCGTCAGATAGAGTTTAACGTCATTCCCAGGACATGTAGACCCTCAGTCACCGCCTTCTAGCACTCATATGATAAAAAGGGACTGGGGCTTGCCATAAGGGCAATAGGGTTATGTATATTTACCAACCACTCTGTGCGAGTAGAATGTTACACAAGGTCAATTTCTTAAGCTGAGTTTAACAGGTTTGAATTCAGAGTTTTCATTCTCTTAGATTGATTGTGTAAGGTTAAAGAGCCGAGTTTATCCTACTATTTGCCCATAGCAAGAGGGAGAATAGTTGTATGCATATCTTTCCTGTGGGTATTAGCGCTATGTGAAATGCAACTAGCCCTGTTGACGATCTGAAATTATCTCGCCGTATCCAGTTTCCACAACGATCACCATTACTCCACACGCCCCCACAAGATACTACTACTAGATACCATATAACTGTGTGTAAAGTATTTGTATTACGATTAGTTACTTGCAGCTATAATTTTTTTACTAAAGATTATCATTATTAAGTAACTTGAAACGATATCCTTTTGCAAATAAATGATTATTATTAAATAGATTATTCAACTATATTATTATTAAATAGAAATAACTAAAAAATTAAAATTTAATTATGTTTTAAATTTTAATCAGCAATTTTAATTTTAATTATATTTTAATTATAATATTCTAATTCTAATTTTAATTTTAATTAGCAATTTTAATTTTAATTCTAATTATTAATTGAATTTTAATTTATTAATTTAATTTATTAATTTTAATTAGAAATTTTAATTTTAATTATATTTTAATTATAATATTTTAATCATAATTTTAATTTTTATTAGCAATTTTTTAAAATGTTTATATATTATTATTAGATAGAAATAACTAAAAAAATTTTACTAAAGATTATCATTATTTAGTTACTTGAAACGATATCCTTTTGCAAATAAATGATTTATTATTAAAATAGAAATAATGAGTATGTATTAAATAGATATTTAACTATATTATATTAAATAGAAAAATGATTAATTAAGTAGAAATTATTATTATTAAATAGATATTTAACTAATTATAATTAATAGAAATAATGATTATATTAAATAGAAATAAATGATTATTATTAAATAGATTATTAATATATTATTATTAAATAGAAATAAATGATTATTATAAATAGAAATAGTTAGCTGAAGCATCTAATTGTTTATAAAATTGTAGCATTAGATTATAAACGGCAAAAAGAATGGAATCAGTGAACCAGATTTCAATTCCAACTTTAACATTGTGCATTCACTTCCCATTAATGCTTTTGGGAAAAACATAAATCCATTTCTTCTTTTTCCAGCTATGAGCAAAATAATAGGGCAGATATAGATGAGTGCCTTGCTGCTTATTTTCTTCAATTTTGGAGGAAATACTCATAAACTCTGATTATTTATGTAGGGTAATGAAGGTTCAGGCTAATGTTGGATCAGAAAGACTTTACCTCCATTTCCAACTTTTTATACATGAGTAGACAGAAATTCCTAGTAATTTGTTACAGGAATAAAGCTGACATGTTGGCATTGCAGGAATACTGATCTCTTTTCCACAACTGAAGATCTATTTCTGTGCACCTTTACAGTCAAAAATAGTAGGGAAGGCTGGGTTCTTTAGACTTCATAATGCAACCAATACTTGAAATAATACAAATATATTTTTTGTTCTTGTTTTACGGCATATCAACCTCAATGGGTCATTTAATGCCGACTACGTTTTTGAAATGAATTGGTGATAATGTTTAATTTTCTAAAGGTTTTTTTTTTTACATATTTTTTGTGAATGAAACTTTTAGATGATTTTTTTTAACATATATTTTTTGTGTTTTCCTTTTTCTTTGGAAGATTTTTAGATTTTGTTGTAGATATGTGCTTCTTTTGTTTAATATCGACGTCCCCATATCGGGGACGTATCAGATATTAAGCTGATAAGAACAGATACTACACTTTGATCTTAGCCAAGAAATTATTTGTATTTTATAGGAATACTTGATGTTATATAACTGTAAATTATTTGTATTCAGAGTGGTTACTGGAAGCTATAACTGTTTACTTAGGATTATTATTAGTTACTTGCGAAGAAAAAAAACCCTCCGGGCGTTGTAAAATAATTTTTTGAAGGATATGGCCTGAGGGCGGTTGAAAATTAAATAAATAAAATAAAATGTTTAATATTTGAAAATAATATTACTTACTTAAAAAGCATCATATTTACCCCATTCCACTGAGATATTTGTTTTGTTTTACAACAAATCTGATTTAATTATTCAGACTCTTATCTTACTAGAAAATTTTTAAATCGTACGAACAAGAATACTTGATAGTATATAACAGTGTTAACAGGAAGCGCGTGGTGTAATTGTTAAAGTCATGGGAAATGGATTCGTCGCTCCGAGTTCAAATCCTGGACGTGGTAATTGCATTTCACATTGGGAAAGGTATGGATATTTTGCCCGAATTCCATAAAATACAATCAGGTGGTGGTGGGGCGGAGGTCGATCTAACAAAAAAATATTTCCCCTAATGATATATCTGGGGAAATATTTTTTAGGAAAAAAACTATTTTAAACATAAATTCATCTAAAGGTGAATAAGTATAAAAAATTTTTCGTTAAAATTTGACTGTTAATTGATTATTCATAGAATTTTAAAAAGAATTACTGGGACGCAATCAGTGACGTAGTTTCGGTTACAGACAAAACGAGACCGAATATTCATTATATTAATAATGGATATCAGACTTTGAAATCATATAACTGTGTGCAAACAAATGACTAAGCTTAAGTTTAAATTTATTACGCCAAAGAAAATATTATTTATAAAGAAATAAACATTAAAACATATTACAGAACATAATTCATTACATTCTATTTTATTATGTTTTTACACAATATGTAAGATGAGAGGGTTCATATTTTTCCTATGGCTAATATACACAGAATTTGATTATTTCTTCTAACCAGCTTTTGATCTTGAATTGAAAGCAACTTAAATATTAAACTATATTCTACTCTTCTCTAGGAATAGACATGGCCAAGGGTGAGGTACAAATTAACAACAGTCCTGTCGGCTGGGGCTTTAGAATACACCGACTGCACATCTGCAGAGGGGTTAAACCTCCCCAATGATACAGGGTGATAAAAAAAACCAGGCCTGATTTTTAAAAAAAAGTGTGTTTTTTGGATCACCCTACATAGCCAGGGTGGAATTATCCATAGGTTAGATTTAAGGGCATGTAAACACTTGGATTTTTATGCTGAAGACGTTTTTGTTTTATTTATAAAATTTTTAAACGCATATTTTGCTCTATTTTGCTCATAGATGGAACTCTAACAGATATTACCACTCCGAGTCAGAGTGGACCTGGGAGTAATAAGGATGAAAGGGTACTCCACACTCGCTAGAGCGACAGAATTGGACTCTCACCACTAGATAGAGTTTAACCTCATGCATAGGACACTAAGACTCTCTGCCACCACCTTCTAACACGTATATGATAAAAAGGGCTGGGGATATGCCATAAGAGTAATAGAGTCAGCACAAATATATAGGTGCTAGGACTTGACGTGACCAGCCGATTGATCGGAAGAGGTTTCTCTGACCGCCCATCTAGCCTAAGTAAGGACCAAAGTTGAGTGTTGCAAGTCATGGACTGCTTAGCAACCAGGATTATGTATGTAAGCATCACGAGTCGCAACGCACAGTCAACAGTTGGCCCAATTCGTGGGTGGATGGTTAGTTCTTACCCCTCCGCAGAGGTTCAGTCGGTGTATTCTACAGCCCCTTCCGACAGGGCTAGCCGTGTTTGGAGCTGTTGAAATTGTATATTATCAAAGACACACATGTTACATCATAGATCTTCGAGGATGTATTCTTGATGCAGTAAAGATTCCATTATAACTTATCCTCTTGGAGCAGAGGAACTAAATTTTCTTTTTACTCCTTATGGTAAGTAAGCAAAACAAACACGGTCTTGCAGAAGCTTTATTCTACATAGAATACAGTGGTAGATTTTTGGACCAGTTTTATAGTTATTAGAAGGGTAGGGAGGTAACTCAGTTACTTATTACACTCCTGAAATTAATCTAGCTATTAATTCTGGTTCATTGAATTCTGATAAAAGACTATTTTTGACATTCTGTGTAGATTTTTTAGGCTAAACTTGCAAACGGCCTCAAAATTAAAACGTAAAATTTGAACGACGATTTGCAACACATCAAACTAAAGTCAGGTAAATCAGGTTAGTAATTGTTTTATTTCATTTATTTAACGAATCTTGAAATATTTTCTAAACTGCACATAAATATTTTAGTTTAGAAAATATTTCAAGTTGACGACGATTTGCAAGTTTAGCCAAATTTTGACGACGAGTTGCAACACACCAAACTAAATTTTGAAATTAAAATTAATTCTAAAAATCCGATTGAAAATACTTGACTTTTTTTTGGTAAGTCAGGTTAGTAATTGTTTTATTTCATTTATTTAACGACTCTTGAAATATTTTCTAAACTAAAATATTTATGTGCAGTTTAGAAAATATTTCAAGATTCGTTGAATAAATCAGATAAAACAATTACTAACCTGACTTACCTGACTTTAGTTTGATGTGTTGCAAATCGTCGTCAAAATTTTCCGTTTTAATTTTGACGACGATTTGCAAGTTTAGCCTTATCTGCCCCTTTCTTGATCATACGCAGCTACATTTCTATTTCCAGGTCTTTGTTTTTATATATTTCATCACTTGGGAGGCTTATACATTTTTTCAGTGACGTAATCTTTGTTACAGGCAAAAACCCGAAGCGAATCTCCATTATTAATTTTTATTTATTTTATATTTTTCTTCCAAATAACAAACTTAATTTTACCTGACTAATCCTTTGGAAATAGTTTCATCTATCCGAGACATCAAACATCTGCACAACAGATGTTTAATGTTTATACCATTTGGCAAGAGAGACTGAAGACATGCCGCATCGACATGACACGTGGGAGGCTGTGGAAGAAGACGTGCAACCTGGCGTCTTCTCGGCAAACAAGGAACAAAAAGAAGTGAAAAAGAGAGGAAAAAATCTGCTACAGAAACAGAGCTAAAAGAAAGGAGAAAGCACAAGCACCCCAACACCTACAGAAAGCATCACCTTTTTGTTTGCAGCCACTGCACCAGAGACTGCCATTCGAGGATCGGTCTGTTCAGCCACTCACGTAGTTGTGTGTGTGTGTGTGTGTGTGTTGAGAGAGAGAGAGAGAGAGGGGGGAGAGAGAGAGAGGGGGGAGAGAGAGAGAGAGAGAGAGAGAACTACACCATCGTCTAAAATAGACGGAAGGTTGCCAACCATTTAGTTAATATGTACAAGACTAATTAACAAAGGAAAAAGTCTGACTTAATATAAAGCCCAAAGTTAACAAGCCACACCTGTTTGATCTTTAAAATGCACTAGCAAATATATGCACCCTCCGGGTGCAAGTATTAATGTAATAAAATATCATATTAAATTAGAAAGTTTAAATAAACTAAATAAGAATGCAGATAAAATGATTTGAAACAGAGAGGGGTATAATCGAAAATAAAACAGCTGTATTCCTTTTCCATCCCCCCGTCTTTTCCTTGCTAAACTTTTCTAATTTAACTATTCAGTAAAATAAGAAAGTAAAGAATTAAAATTACAGTTATTTCTTTTTGTTAATTTATTTCTTTTAAGATTTATCTCCGAGATTTTTGCTCATATTCATTAAGATAAAATCAAATAATTAGAAATCAACAATACCAAGCACATATTTATTAAAATCAAATTTTAAATATCAATATGCAAATTAGCCTTCCCATTCACACAGTAAACCACTTTTTGTTGTACATATAAATACAATTGCATGTTATTAGTACGTAAATATGACCAGCAGTATTTATAATGAAAAACAATTTTATTAATAATTAAAGCTTGAATAAAAATGATTCATGGAGAATGTGATGTATAATAACTAAATGGATGGTGACTTGAATAGTGATATAGTTTCGGTTACAGACAAACAAACACATAATCTCCATTATAATAAGATATCATAAATCCATTTAGAAATAGCAGGTATCTTAAGTATTTTGAGGTATGTGTACGATGCAGAGCTTCGTAGATTATAGACAAAAGTACTTAATTAGTCATAAAACCTAACACACAGAAATTTAATCTGTTTTTTACAATGGCTATAAAAGCAATACTGCTGTTTGGCTGACATTATAAAGATAAGTCGCTGGACATCTCTTCTATTTTTTGTTTCCTATTTAAATTACAAAATGCTTTCGACTCGGAGATATTGTTAATATTGTCATTTATTTATTGTCATTTATTCAAGTTGAAGTGACAACAAAGAAGGAAAGAAAGAAAAAATATAAGAACGAACTCTGATGTAGGTTGCGAGAAAAATAATTGAATTACCGATAATCTACGAGACAAAGTTATATAGAAAACTTTTATTCACTTGCGAGTTCTAAACGCAAAATGAACGCCCCTGGTTTTGTCACAAATAACAGACGCACAAAAGCCGAGGTATCAACCACTTAAAAGCGGTAACTCCGTAATTCAAATAAAGTATGGAAACTAAATTAAAAACAAATAAAAACAAAAACAAAAAAAAAAAAACAAACAAAAAAACAAAAAAACAAAAACCCCTAAAAACAAAACAAACGATATCGTATCTGTTATATCACGGAGATAAGACTTGCTTTAGCAATAGTTACCGTTTGTTAGTTACCTCGTTAAGAACATAAGTGGCGCTGTCTGCCAATGGAATAAATAAATAAATAATAAATGGGAGAAGAATAAAATAAGATAAAATAAAACACTGCAAGATAAATTAATAATAATAATAATAAAATAATAATAATAATAATAATAATAATATATAGTGATAATAATAATAATAATAATAATAATAATAATAATAATAATAATAATAATACGTATAAGTAAAGGGGATTGTAACAGTTTTGACATTAAAAATGGTCGCCTGTAGTGTTTGTTAGCAGATGTCACAGGATCTCTTTTTATAACTTGTTCAGGGAATGCGACAAGAAATGATTCGTGTAAAGAGACTTACACACACACACACACACACACACACACACACCACACACACACACATATATATATATATATATATATATATATATATTATATTATATATTAAAGTGTGGGAGTGTGTGTGTTAACTTACCCAGTCGAAACGGCATACCTCAGTGTGATTTTTTAAAAAGTAATACAATTAACATGTTGGGTTATTTTATGCCGAAGACATTTGTTTTATTCATTCTTGTCGGGTATTCATTTCTTTTAAAACTTATTTTGATATATTTGAGCAATCGTCGGGCAGCGAAATTTTGTTTTCGCTATCCGACGATTGCTCAGCTTAAACTTAGATAATGAAACAAGTGAATAATAATTTTGTGTTGTGCATCGATTTTCTCTAATATCATTGATTGGTTGATCATTGATTTTACAAAAATGTCATCAGATAATTTTATCTGAGAGAGGTGGGTAAATTGATTGATAGATAGATAGATAGATAGATTGATAGATATATAGAAATAGATTAAGATAGATATGGTAATCCCTCGAAACAAAAACGACTCCTTCCTCCAAATATATGAGGTTGATTATAGATCGATATTTAAACCCTGAGACAGAGATAAATAGATAGATGAAGAACATAGTCCACACAAAAACTCAGAAAGAATTAAGGGGCAGGGATACATGCTCTCATTCAAAGGTGGAACATTATTGCTGTTGAGACCAACGGCGACTATGTGGAGATGTAGGGATATGATCCACAGAGGAACAGCTTCATTTTGATGTATGATATGGTCCTATGCTGGTCACAGTACCAAATATGGTACTATTACATACCCACATTGACATCGGGCATACAATTGGTGAGAGTGAGAGTTCTTAGATAAGAGAGTTCTTCAGGGATATTGAGAGATATTAGAGAGAGAAAGATTAGAGACTTATTTGGTGAGGAGATCTTACTTGCTTCTTGCTGATCCTTCTATCATCTCCGCCGGCTGCCATCTTGTTGTCTAGTTGGGTTCCTCTATCTAACTTCTTTTTAAGGGAGGTGAGTTCTTCTAAGGGCTTCTGTCGGGATTTGCTTGTTTAAATTAAATGAATTATCAAGACATTTTTTGATCAAGTTTTTATTTTATCTTTATGCCCATCTCACCGCGCAGGGAGAATGATACTTGTTCCTGTGTTGGTAATTATAATAAGTAGACAAGGTTGGTTGGTTAAATTTTACGGCATGTCAACCCTTGTTGGGTTATTTTATGCCGAAGACATTTGTTTTATTCATTCTTGTCGGGTATTCATTTCTTTTAAAACTTATTTTGATATATTTGAGCAATCGTCGGGCAGCGAAATTTTGTTTTCGCTATCCGACGATTGCTCAGCTTAAACAATTAAATTTGGATAGCATGAAAACAATGGCAGCAGACTTGTTTCCATGCAAATATAATATATATATATATATATATATATATATATATATGCATAGACACACACACACACACACGCACACACACATACACACACACACACACACACACACACACCACACACACACACACACACACATATATATAATATATATATATATATATATATATATATATATATATATATATATATAAACAAAACAAAAATGAATTAATAAAACAATAGAAGAACTAAAGTAAAAATAACGAAATTGCTATAATACTAGACTAAACCCCTTCCGAGAATTTTACACAAAGTTAATTAGTTTTCCCATCATGCCTCTAAACTTTACAACCCTTTCCATGATGTACCACGTAAAAATATGAATCTCTACAGACTAGTATCATTTACACAATCCAAACGAAACGGATAATTCAGATGTATTTCTTGAATGTTACCTACCCCATTTGAATCCTTAGTTTCACTATTCTTTCATACCTAACCCCACAAAAAAAAACTAAAAACAAAAAACAAACAAAACAAAAACAACAAAAAACGGCAGATTTATTTTTTATAACCTTGACATCTTTTTATTCCTATTTTACTCATATATATATGATATTTGTAGTATATATATACAGTATATTGTATGAATATATATATATATATATATAATATATTATATATATATATAATCCAAAAGTCCAGAGAAGAAATCTCCTTACGACACAAGAGTTTTATTTAAAAAAGCCTGTCGCAGTTTGATAGCTCAATGTGTGCTCTTAATGTTAGAGTCACAAAGCAAATATATAAGTAAAGAAATAACAAAAGACTTAGAGATTTTGCATTGTAGTCTATTTCAGGGAACTTAGACAAAGTGTCTAACCCTCCCAACTCATCAGATGCGAATGATGAATTCTTTATTACTTTAAAGGCATTTGAAAACAGATTATACTAGCAAAAGTACCCGGTCCATGACCGAACTAAAAAAAAATAGAAACACCAGAGAGTGAGTGAGGAGAAAACGGGAGTAAGGTAGAAAATAATAGGAAAATTTTTTATCAAATTTGGGAAAAATCGCCGAGAATTTATATATTAGAATGTTTATTTGGGGATTTTTTTTCTTTTTGTTTACATTTATTTTAATTTTACTAATTGTATTTTTATAATCTATCTCTGCCTCAATCTTTTTCTTTCTGACTATTTCTTGCTCTCTATCTCACTATCTCTTTCTGTATCTTTCTCTCTCTGTCTTTTTGTATCTTTCTCTATCTCTGCCTCTGTCTATCTCTTTCTTTCTCTATCTCTTTCTTTCTTTCTTTTCTATCTCTTTCTCTTCTCTTTCTTTCTCTATCTTTCTCTCATTCATTCTGTATCTTTATCCTCTCTCTCTCTCTCTCTCTTCTCCTCTCTCTCCTTTTCCTTTTCTCCTCCTTAGTTTTTCATTATCTTGGACTAGTTGCGTGTGTGTAAGAGTATATATATATATATATATAATATATATATATATATTAATATATATTGTGTGTGTGTGTGTGCATATATATGGACCCAAAAATGTTATATGGGCCCCGGGTATGCATATGACCCTCAGTTGAGAACCACTAGTCTATATCTTCTATTATAGTGTTATATACTGATGTATATCATGTAGTATAAAAGGGGGGTGACGTTATTTCAATTAATTAGGGTATTTTTTCCATTAATTATAATTTAATAATAATACACACACACACACACACACACACACACACACACACACACATTTCACTTAGCATAAACGGGGAAGCTGTTACGTAGTTTAAAATTTAAGACGCTGATTTAAATAGATTTTTTCTTCCTCACATTTGAAAATCAACAAAAAAAAGAAAAAAGAAAAAAGAAGCCCAACACACTAAAAGCAGAAGCTCGCAGACTTTTTGTTTTCAGTAATTATTTATTCTTTCCTTAAACCAACGAAAGCCCTGATTGAAGGTCTATCTAAACACACGAACACTGCAGCGTAGGCGAAATAATCATTACTCGTTTATATGAAACGTGTTTTTTTTTTTCAATTCTTACAATATTACATACTCACATATAATACCCACATCATACGTCAGTTATATAAGAGAGAGAGAGAGAGAGAGAGAGAGAGAGAGAAGAGAGAGAGAGAGAGAGAGAGAGAGAGAGAGATGAATAGTTATGATAGGTGGTCTTACTTTTACACATCTGATTATTGACTCGTTGCTTACTGCTTCTACTTCTCGTTTAGGTCGCCAGCCATTTTCTCTAGGCTGATCTAGGAGCTTCTGTTAAGGATTGGTCTTCGTCATTCTTGTTTATGATATTCAATTAATAAAGCAAGTCTCGGATGTTTCTTAAAATAAAGCTTTATTCTCAACCCTGCCCATTTTGATTCCGCCGCTGGGAGACGGACCACGGGAGCTGACAACATGTCTATTCTCCTTGAAAGCCGGGTCAAATCTGCTAACTTATTTTTATGACGACCAATCGCGCATCTTTTTCAATGGGCCAAGGTTATTAACCTTCCATAATTGTCTATAAAGTTTACATGGACACCATGATTTTAAATTAACGGTCCTAATTAAAATTTCTAGCTACAGTTACGTTCATAAATTATGACTGCTCATAAATTACTTCAACTGGTGACCACATAGTAATATGTCGCATAGAGTTCGAGTTGTTGTAGTAGTCGTCGTTAGTAGTAGTAGGTTATAGACACAAAGGGTTGTTTATTCCTTCCATGCTCCTGGGTTCTTTTTCAAAGAGAAGGAAAGATAGATGGATAACATAGTATCATGTTCAGTATTACTATCCCAAATCCATATGGGGAACCGGGAGCCAGGTCTGACTCCCACTAGAGCCCAGCCGTAAAACCGGAAAGATTTTACTCTTCTTCCGTTTCTCGTCCCGGGGTTACATCCGTTTCCTGTCAAAACCCAGAACCGGTTTTATTTTAAAATCTATTTCCGGTGTCATTCCTCGTTCAATTACTGGCACCCCGTTGAATGTCAAATTTTAACCTTTGTTCTTATTTCTTTTTCTTCTCTTTCTCCAGAAATCCGAATAGCGTTTTATTTTTCAATTCCCGAATTCCCCGTAGATCATAATAATTACGCTACAAATATCAATACTGGTTAAGCGATTCCGAAACTGTGTTCTAGACTAAGTAAAAGATTAATGAATAATAGTGACTTATTTTGATTAGGACTCAGTCTCGCTTACAAAGTTGGAGGCTTGTGGTGTAATGGTTGCCGTCGTTGCAAATGGACACGGCGGCATGAGTTCAAATCCTGGATGAAGCGCTTTGAATTTCACCTAGCGACAATACCCTTGGAAAAGGTACGAATCCAACTATTCTTCCCCCAGCTATGTATAAATACTAGAGCGGACTGGGCTCTTTAACATTGGATAGGCAACCAATCTAGGAGAAGGAAAACTCTGATTTCAAACGAAAAGAGCGCTTCTCGTTAGTCAAAACTACTTTGAGAACCCCTCCTCCTGTAAACATTGATGCTGATAGCTTTTTGATTTAGTGCGTCCTGGGACGCACATATTTGCTTTAACTGAGTCCCCTGGAAAATTTATGGGTCCCAACTAAAGTTTCTTAATAGATTGTAGGGATTTATTTATGATCTGGGGAAACAACTAAAGCCGTATAACTCCCACCTTGTAACCTATCCTGTGTAATTCGTTTCAAAGAAACTATTGAAATGTATTTACAATTAGCTTGAAATGTTGAGGGAAGAAAAAAAGAAAAACACTAGGACGCATGGATACGAATTTACTGCGTCCTTTTAGATTTCTGTACGCCAGGGACGCAGGACGCGTACCTGTGAGCATTTCTGTGTAAAGCAGAAGACTGCTGAGCGAATTACTTGTGGATCGAGTCCACAGTTGTCGGCTAACTTTGTGCGAAGTCCTTTTAGAATGGCGGCTGTTCACGTGACTTTAGATCTTTTAGCAAGTGACGATGTACAAATAGTCAATTTTTTTTTTTAATGGGAAGCCATTGAAACAGATTAATGGAAATCTTTGCAAACAAAGTCGGTTTCAATCACAATGAACACGTGTACCGAGACAACACGCAGAGAGAGAGAGAGAGAGAGAGAGAGAGAGAGAAGAGAGAGAGAGAGAGAAGAGAGAGAGAGAACGTTGTGTGCATCTGTGTCGAATCCGAAATGGCGTAAGTAGATTTCGATTGGATAAGTTTCCCCGTTTCGTTGCGCGGGAAATAGGGGAAAGAAATTGAAGCGATTTTTTCCCGGGATTTTCACAGCGACTAATATCAGCCGCAAACAGCAAGAAAGTTTATTCAATTCTAGGTAATCGTTGCAAGCGACGTCCGGGCGACAGACATTTGGGGAAGATTCGGCACAGATAGAATAAGAGGGGAAAAACAGGTTTGTTTCTGGAAAGATACACAAGGAGTAGCGGTGAGAGGAGAAAAAAAGGAAAGGAGGAAACTAGGAGAGAGGGATTAAAAGAAGAGTGATATTTTAGGAAAGAGGAAAAAGAGAGGAGTAAAAGAGCAAGAAGAGAAAGAAGAGAGAGTAGAGAGAGAGAGAGAGAGAAAGAGAGAGAGAGAGAGAGAGAGAGAGAGAGAGAGAAGAAAGTAAAAAAGAGAAGGGGAGGAAAGGGAAGGGAGAAAGGTAAGAAAAGGAAACAAGAAGAAAGAAAGGAAATAAATATACAAGGTGTGTCAAAAAAGGCATCGAGTTTTTTTACTTTTTGAACACCCATTATTCTGGAAAAAAAAATACATTCCATTCATTCCTCATTTCTATCTCGGAAATACAGCTTTAAATGTACTTTTTGACCACCCTGTATCTGGGTTAGCACAGTCAGTAAAGCGTCCGGCAAGAAACCACAAAGTTCTTGTTCGATACCGGCCCTCGCCAACTCAAGTTGATCAGCATCAGAATCTGTACCGGTAAAGTTAAGGAGCTGATGGTAGTGTGGTCCTCCACCTCAGACGCATAAAACAATTCCTCCTTGGATCTAGCGCTTAGTGAAAAGGGATAGACTCCCTTGCTGTTATAGCGATACCGACTTTAGGCCACCCCCCCCCCCCCCCCCCCTTGATGACTTACATTTACTTCCTTTTGTATTCTGAAAAAATCAAAATGAATGGAAAAGTTCTTTTTTTTTCAGAATACAAGGTGTGTCAAAAAAGTACAAATTATCGCGATTTACTTTTTGGCTCATCTTTATTGCTCCTTTCTTTCTCTTTCTTCAAATACGAAGGTGTGTCAAAAAAGTATCGCGATTAATTTGTACTTTTTGACACACCTTGTATTCTGAAAAAAAAAAGAGACTTTCCATTCATTGATTTTTTTCAAATACAAAAAGGGAATGAAATGTACAAGTCATCAGGGTGGCCTAAAGTCGGTATCAGCCTATCAGCAAGAGTCTATCCCCTTTTCAACTAGCGCAGACCAAGGAGATTGTTTTCATGCGTCTGAGGTGGAGGACCAACACTACCATCAGCTCCTTACTTTACCGTTACAGATTCCTGTGCTGATCAAACTTTGAGTTGGCGAGGGCCGGTATCGGAACTAAGACCTTGTGTTTTCTTGCCGGACGCTGTACTGACGTGCTAACCCAAATACAAAGGTTGTCCAAAAAGTACGAAGTTTAAAGCGGTATTTCCGATGATAGAAGAGGAATGAATGAATAATTTTTTTTTCGAACTACAGAGGTGTGTCAAAAAGCTACAAAAAAACCTCGATGCTTTCTTGACACACCGTGTATATATTCCTTCTTGCTTTCTTGTTTCCTTTCTTACCTTTCCTTCCCCTCCCTTTCCTCCCCTTCCCTTTTATTTTCCTTCTTCTCTTCTCTCCTCTCTCTCTCTCTCTCTTTCTCTTCTCTCTCTCCTCTCGGCTCTCTTTATCTTCTTGCTCTTTTACTCCCTCTCTTTTCCTCTTCCTACAATATCACTTTTTCTTAACCCTCTCTCCTAGTTTCCTCCTTCCTTTCTTTTTTCCTCTCACCGCTTACTCCTTGTGGTATCTTTCAGAAACAAACCTTTTTTCCCCTCTTAGTCTATCTGTGCCAATCTTCCCCAAATGCTCTGTCGCCCGGACGTCGCTTTTTTGGCGCAACATTACCTAAATTGAATAAAACGTTTTTGCTGTTTGACGGCTGATATTAGTCGCTGTTGGAAAAAATCCCGGAAAAAAAAATCGCTTCAATTTCATCCCCTATTCCCGCCGCAACGACGGGGAAACTATCCAAGGCGAAATCTACTTACGCCATTTCGGATTTCGACACAGATGCACACAACGTCTCTCTCTCTCTCTCTCTCTCTCTCTCTCTCTTCTTCTCTCTCTCTCTCTCTCTCTCTCTCTCGCGTGTGGGTCTCGGTACACGTGTTCATTGGATTGAAAACCGACTTGTTTGCAAAAGATTCATTAATTGTTTCAATGGCTTCCCATACAAAAAAAAATTGCTATTTGTACATCTGTCACTGCTAAAAAGATCTTTAAGTCACGTGAACAGCCGCCATTCTAAAAAAAGGACTTCGCACAAAGTTAGGCCGAACAACTGTGACTCGATCCACAAGTTATTCGCTAGCATCTTCTGCTTACACAGAAATGCTCACAGCGTACGCGTATCCTGCGTCCCTGGCGACAGAAATCTAAAAGACGCGTAATCGTATCCATGCGTCCTATGTTTTTCTTTTTTTCTTCCCTCAACATTTCAAGCTAATTGTAAATACATTTCAATAGTTTCTTGAAACGGAATTACACAGGAAGGTGACAAGGTGGGGTTATACCGCTTAGTTGTTTCCCAGATCATAATAAATCCCTACAATCTATAAAAACTTTAGTTGAGCCCATAAATTCCAGCGGGACTCAGTTAAAGCAAATAGGGCGTCCCAGGACGCCACTAAATCAAAAAGCTACAGCATCAATGTTACAGGAGGAGGGGTTCTCAAAGTAGTTTTGAACTAACAAAGCGCTCTTTTCGTTGAAATCAGAGTTTCCTTCTCCTAGATTGGTTTGCCTATCCAATGATTAAAGACCAGTCCGCTCTAGTATTTATACATAGCTGTGGGAAGAATGAGTTGGATGCGTACCTTCTCCAAGGGTATTGTCGCTAGGTGAAATCAAAGCGCTTCATCCAGGATTTTGAACTCATGCCGCCGGTCCATTTGCAGAACGAGGGCAACCATACACCACAAGCCTCCAACTTTAGTAAGCGAGACTGATCTAATCAAAAATAAAGTCACTATTATTATTAATCTTACTTGAGTCTAGAACACACGTTCGGATCGCCTACCAGTATCTGATATTTTTAGCGCTAATTTTATGATCTACGGGGAATTCGGAGGAATTGAAAAATAAAACGCTATTCGGATTTTCTGGGAAAAGAGGAAGAAGAAATAAGAACAAAGCTTAAATGACATCAACGGGCAAGGCCATTATTGAACGAGGATGACACCGAAAAATAGCATCTTTAAAATAAAAAACCGGTTTCTGGGTTTGACAGGGAAACGGCATGTAACCCCGGGACGAGAAACGGAAGAAGCAGTAAAAATCTCCGGTCTTTTACGGCTGGGCTTAGTGGGAGTCAGACCTGGCCCCGGTGCCCCATCATGGATTTGGATAGTAATACTGGAACATGATACTATGTATCCATCTATCTTTCCTTCTCTTTGAAAAAGAAACCAGGAGCATGGAAGATATAAACAACCCTTGTGTCTTAACCACTTCTACTAACGACGAGCTACTACAACAACTCGAAAACTCTATGCGACCATATTTACATGTGGTCACCCAGTTGAAGTATATTTATGAGCAGTCATAATTTCATGAACGTAACTGCTGCTAGAAATCTTTAATTAGGACCGTTAATTTAAAATCATGTGTCCAATGTAAACTTATAGACAATTATGGAAGGTTAATAAACCGTTGGCCCATTGAAAAAGATGCGCGATTTCGTCATTAAAAATAAGTTACGCAGATTTGACCCGGCTTTAAGGAGAATAACATGTGTCAGCTCCCGTGTTCCGTCTCCCAGCGGCGGAATCAAAATGCGGCAGGGTTGAGAATAAGCTTTATTTTAAGGAAACATCCGAGACTGCTTTATTAATTAAACATAAACAGAAGACGAAGACCAATTCCTTAACAGAAGCTCCTAATCACCTAAGAGAAAAATGGCTGGCGACCTAAACGAAGAAAGTAGAAGCAGTAAGCCAACGAGCAAAATCAGATGTGTAACAAGTAAGAACCACCTATATAACTATCATCTCTCTCCTCTCTCTCTCTCTCTCTTCTCTCCCTCTCTCTCTCTCTCCTCTCTCTCTCTCTCTCTTATATAATCGTATGATGTGGGATATATGTGAGTATAATATTGTAAGAATTGAAAAAAAAAAACACGTTTCCATAAACGAGTAATATTATTTCGCCTACGCTGCAGGTCGGTGGTTTAGTAGACCTTCATCAGGCTTTCGTTGGTTTAAGGAAAAGAATAAATAATTACTGGAAAACAAAAAGTTGCGGCTTCTGCTTTTTAGTGTGTTGCTTCTTTTTTCTTTTTTCTTTTTTTTGGATTTTCAATGTGAGGAAGAAAAAATCTATTAAATCAGCGTCTTAATTTAAACTACCGTAACAGCTTCCCCGTTTTATGCTAAGTGGAAATGTGTGTGTGTGTGTGTGTGTGTGTGTGTGTTGTGTGTGTATTATTATTAAATTATAATTAATGGAAAAAAATACCCTAATTAATTGAAATAACGTCACCCCCTTTTATACTACATATTTAACATCAGTATAAACACTATAATAGAAGATATAGACTAGTGGTTCTCAAACATGAGGTCATATGCATAACCCGCGCCCAATAACATTTTGGATCATAAATGCACCACACACACACATATATATATATATTTATATATATATATAATATATATATATATATTATACTCTTACACACACGCAACTAGTCCAAGATAAATGAAAAACTAAGGAAGGAAAAGGAAAGGAGAGAGAGAGAGACGAGAGAGAGAGAGAGAGAATAAAAATACAGATGAATGAGAGAAGATAGAGAAAAAGAGATAGAGAAAGAAGAAAGATGATAGAGAAAGAAAAAAAAAAGAAGGATAGAGAAAGAAAGAGATAGACAGAGCAGGATTAGAGAAAGATACAAAAAGGACAGAGAGAGAAAGATACAGAAAGAGAAGTGAGATTTAGAGAGCAAGAAATATCGAAAGAAAAAGATTAGAGGCGAGATAGATTATAAAAATTACATTAGTAAAATTAAAATAAATGTAAACAAAAAGAAAAAAATCCCCAAAATTAAACATCTAATATATAAATCTCGGCGATTTTTTCCCAAATTTGAAAAAAAAATTTTCCTATTATTCTCTACCTTACTCCCGTTCTCCTCACTCACTCTCTGGTGTTTCTATTTTTTTAGTGTTCGTCATGGACCGGGACTTTGCTAGTATTAATCTGTTTTCAAATGCCTTTACATAATAAAAATTCACATTCGCACTCTGATGAGTGGGGGGTTAGACACTTTGTCTAAGTTCCCTGAAATAGACATACAATGCAAAATCTCTAAGTCTTCTTGTTATTTCCTTTTACTTATATATTTGCTTTGTGACTCAAACATTAAGAGCCACACATTGAAGCTATCAAACTGCGACAGACTTTTTTAAATAAACTTTAGTGTTCGTAAGGGCAAGATTCTTCTCTCGACTTATGGATATATATATATATATATATAATATATATAATATAATATATATATCAATACATATACTGTATATATATACTACAAATATCCATATGATATATGAGTAAAATAGGAATAAAAAGATGTCAAGGTATAAAAAAATAAATCTGCCGTTTTTTGTTTTTTTGGTTTTTGTTTTTGTTTTGGTTTTTATTTTTTTTTGTGGGGTTAGGTACTGACAAGAATAGTGAAACTAAGGATTCAAAGAGGTAACATTCAAGAAATACATGCTGAATTATCCGTTTCGTTTTGATTGTGTAAAATGATACTAAGTCTGTAGAGATTCAATATTTTTACGGGCCTACATCATGAAAGGTTGTTAAAGTTTAGAGGGCATGATGGGGAAAAAAATTAACTTTGTGTAAAATTCCGGAAGGGGTTTTAGTCAGTATTATACAATTTCGTTATATTTACTTTAGTTCTTCTATTGTTTATTAATTCATTTTTTTTTAGTTTATATTATATATATATATATATATAAATATAATTATATATAATAGAATATATGTGTGGTGTGTCGTGGTGGTGTTGTGTGTGTGTGTTGTGTTTGTGTATGTTGTGTGCGTGTGTGTGTGTGTGTGTCTATGCTAGTGACAAAGCAAGAAAAACAAGTAATATATATATATATAAATATAATATATATTATAACATATTTGCATGGAAACAAGTCTGCTGCATTGTTTTCATGCTATCCAAATTTAATTGTTTAACTGAGCAATCGCGTAACGAAAACAAAATTCGCTGCCCGACGATGCTCAACCAATATATCAAAATAAGTTTTAGAAGAAATGAATACCCGACAAGAATGAATAAAACAAATGTCTTCGCAAAAAATAACCCAACAAGGGTTGACATGCCGTAAAATTACCAACCAACCTGTCACTTATTAAATACCAACACAGGACAAGTATCATTCTCCCTGCGCGGTGAGATGGGCATAAAGATAAAAATAAAAACTTATTCAAAAAATGTCTTGAAATTCATTTAATTTAAACAATTCAAATCCCGACAGAAGCCCTTAGAAGAACTCAACCTCCCTTAAAAAGAAGTTAGTAGAGCGAACCAACTAGACAACAACATGGCGCCGGCGGAATGATGAAGATCCAGCAAGAAGCAAGTAAGATTCCCTCCACCAATACAGTCTCTAATCTTTCTCTCCTCTAATATCTCTCAAATCCCTGAAAACTCTCTATCTAAGAACTCTCACTCTCACCAATGTTATGCCCGATGTCAATTGCCGAGTATGTAATGTACCCAATTTGCTACTGTGACCAGCATTAGGACATATCATACATCAAAATGAAGCTGTTCCTCTGGATTCATATCCCTACATCTCCACATAGTCGCCTTTGGTCTCAACAGCAATAATTGTTCCACCTTGAAATGAGAGCATGACTATCCCTGCCCCTTAATTCTTTCTGAGTGTTGTGTGGACTATGTTCTTCACATACTATCTATCTCTGTCTCAGGGTTTAAATATCGATCTATAATCAACCTCATATATTTGGAGGAAGAGTCGTTTTTGTTCGAGGATTACCATATCTATCTTAATCTATTCTATATATCCTATCAATCTATCTACTATCTATCGATCAATCAAATTTACCACCTCTCTCAGATAAAATTATCTGATGACATTTGCTAAAATCAATGAATCAACCAAATCAATAATTAGAGAAAATCGAAATGCACAACACAAATATATTCACTTTTCATTATCTAAGTTAAGTCTAAGCAATCGTCGGATAGCGAAAACAAAATTTCGCTGCCCGACGATTGACTCAAATATATCAAAATAAGTTTTAAAAGAAAGAATACCCGACAAGACATGAAATAAAACAAATGTCTCGGCATAAATAACCCAAACATGTACATTGTCATTACTTTTAAAAAATCACACGAGTATGCCGTTTTCGAGCTGGATCTCTCTCTTTTT
>CM042150.1:36327416-36377934 GCA_023376005.1 Doryteuthis pealeii | reverse complement strand
AAAGAGAGAGATAGAAATCATTAACAAGGAAGAATAACTAAATTTATTCTTTACTTGAGCTATTACTAAATAGATTTAACTTAGGAAAATTTAGCAATAAAAGACGGGGGGATGGAGAGAAAGTTTCAGTTGTTCTATTTTCCGTTTATGCCCCCACTTTGTTTCAAATCTTTTTATCTGCATTTATTTAGTCACATTAGCCTTTTCTAATTAATACATATATTTTATTACGTTAAAAATTGCAGTAATAATAATTTATACTGTTTTTAATGTGGATGTAAAATGACATGTGAAGTAAAAATCCTTTTTAAAAAAGTTCATTTTGATACACGTTAATATTTATCAAGTTTATCATAGAATAACAATCGTAATGCACACTGTGAGAATCAAATTTACACAAAACATTCACTAACCATAATTCTATGCCCGGCTTCCACACATATACTAAACTTAGCTTTGACTGGCACAAAGCTATGATATTGGGACACCCGATGAGAATCGATCTCACTACACAAGGGATAAACTGCAAAACTAATTGACTAACGATTACTCTACGATCATTGCAAGAGCGTCCTATCGTTGTGTACGTAAAGTCGACGAGGTGGCCTAATGATGGTATCAGCCAGACAGTGAGGGAGTTTATCCCCTTTTCACTAGCGCTAGACCAAGTAGATTGTTTTAGCGTTTGAGGTGGAGTGCCACACCTACCATCAGCTTCTGTCTTTACCGCACAGTTCCCTGTGCTACTCATATGCTGAGTTGGCGAGGACCGGTATCGAACCAGGAACCTTGCGATTCCTAGGCAAGTGCTCTACCGACTGAGTGTACTGGTTGGCAATCTAGTCTCGCAGATCCATTACTACTGAATCCTCGCTGGCTGACCCCGTACTTGCTACCTTGAGTGACATCCTCCCCGTGGTGAACGGGTTGGGTAAATACCTATTCTACGATCAGAGCTCAAATATTTCTTAAGCTCAACTTGGTTGGTTGTTGTTTTGTTTTACGGCATATCAACCCGTTTCGGGTCATTTAATGCCAAATCAATTTATTTTGATAAACAAAGGACTTAGGTTGCTTACTGTACCTGCTCTTGCTTAAGAGATTACACAATTAAGTACTGAACAGGCTCATCGCTGCTTAACGTCGGTGATCTAGCTTTCAGTGTGACGTGACACTAATACTTAACTTGGTGTAGTTGTTGGCATCCTTCCGTCTACTAATGACGATGGCGTAGTGTCCACTTTTTTTCATTCCTTTTTTCATCTGCAACTACACAAGTGGCCGAACAGACCAATTTTTGAATGGCAATCTCTGGTGCAGTGATTGCAAAAAAAAACAGTGATGCTTGCTGGGGTTGCTGTTGTCTCTCCTTCCTTTTGGCTCTCTTTTCCGCGGCGGCGTCTTTCCTCTCTTTTTCACTCCTTTTCGTTCCTTGTTTGACGAGGAGGCGCCAGGTCATACGGCCTTCTGCATAAGCCTCCCATGTGTTGGTGTCGATGTGACATGTCTTCATGTCCCTCTTGCAGACATCTTTAAAGCGCAGGCGTTGTCTTCCTAATGCTTAACTTGCTGTGTACTAATGTAATAATTTACTAAACTTAGTGTGGCATAAGGCAAGAAGTACGGGGCATTCAATGAGAATCGATCCCACTATTACTAGTATTGCTAGCCTGGCTCGCTAACCATTACACAACGCTAGGCAAGGTTAACGAATCTCATCTCGATGATAAAATCAGTATAAAAAAGTAAAGTCACCGGGGTGGCCTAATGTCGGTATCAGCCAGACAGAGAGGGAGTCTACACCCTTTCCACAAGCGCTAGACCAAGGAGATCATTTTAGCGTCTGAGGTGGAACGCCACACCTACCATCAGCTCCTTAGTTTACCGCACAGATCGCTGTGCTACTCATACGCTGATTTGGCGAGGGCCAGTATCGAACATGGGACCTTGTGGTTTCTAGCTGAACGCTCTACCGACTGAGCTAACACAACGCTAGGCGCCCCTAATCGTTTGGTACGCACGGATATAAATTTATGAGTAAATGAACGAAAACAATTAAGGACCCTTTTCCAATGCGACTTTCATCCCCGTCAGGACATGGTAGAAAGAAAAAAACTACCTTCTTCTTAGGGAAATAAAATAAATATCTCCTTTCCCCAACCCTTCACAAAAAAAGTAAATAAATAAGTTGTTCGTTAAAATAATCTGTCTTGTAAAGACCCGGATGTTATTTTTTTTTCTCTCTGTCTTTTTTATTATTTGTGTCAATTGGGAATTTCAGCGGGAAAATTTAGTGATTTCATTTTTTTTTCTTTTCTATGAATTTTTTTCGGAAATACTTATTTGTTTGTTGGTTTGCTTAACTCCACCAATCCCCCTCCCACCTCTAATACCTCCGCCCCCTCCTCCCCCCCTTACTTCATCTTATCCCCCCCTTCACCCTAATTTATCTTCTACTTTTCTCTCTTCCTTTTGCCCTCATTTTGATATTCCTCTTTTTCCTTCTTCTTCCTCCTCTTTCTCTACCTCTTTATATATATCTCTCTTTCTCTCTCTTTCTCTATCTGTTTATGTATCTATCTATCTATCATCCGCTTCTTCCTATCTTTTCCTTCATCTTCTTTTTCCCTTTCTTTTATCATTCAATTTCTTCTCTTTCTCTTTCTCCTTCTCTACAATTCCTTCTTATTTTCCTTCCATTTATTTATCTCTTGCTCTTTCTTTCTCTCTTTTTTTCTTTTTTCACTTTTTCTCTTTCTTCTTTCTTCTCGTTCTCTTTTTCTTTCCTCTATCTCCTTCCCTTTCCTTTTCTTCTCTGCCTCTTTCTCTTTTTTCTCTTTTTTCTCTTCTTGCTTCTTTTTTCTTTTTTCTTTTTTTCTAGTTCTTATTTTTATTCCCTTTTAATCTCCTTCTTTTTATTTATTTATTTCTCCTGTTCTTTCTCCTCCTCTTTTTCATCCTCTTCTTACATATTCTTCACCATTCTCTTTTTCTTTCCATCTCTTAATTCGTCTTTTCTTTTCTCTTTCTCTCTCTCTCTCTCCCTCCCTCCCTTTCTCTCTTTCTTTCTTTCTCTCTCTCTCCCTCTCTCTCTCCCTTGTCTCTCTCTCTCTTCTTTCCCGTACTCCTACCTTCTTATTTTTTCTTCCTTCAATCATCTCTACCTATTTCTTTCTTCCTCGTTTTTCTGCATTCTCTTTTTCTTCTTCTCTTAATTCATCTTTCTCCCCCCCCTCTCTCTCTCTCTCTCTCTCTCTCTCTCTCTCTCTCTCTCTCTCTTCTTTCTCTTACTCATATCTTCTTATTTTTCTTCCTTTAATCATCTCTACCTCTTTCTTTCTTTCTTTCTCATTTTCTGCATTCTCTTTTTCTTCTTCTCTCTTAATTCATCTTTTCTTCCCCCTCTCTCTCTCTCTCTCTCTCTCTATCTCTCTCTCTCTCTCTCTCTCTCTCTCTCTCTCTCTCTCTCTCTCTCTACTCCTACCTTCTTATTTTTCTTCCTTTAATCATCTGTACCTCTTTCTCTTCTTCTTTCTTCCTCATTTTTCTTAATTTCTTCTTCTCCTCTCTTAATTCGCCCCTCTCTCTCCTCTCTCTCTCTCTCTCTCTCTCTCTCTCTCTCTCTCTCTCTCTCTCTCTTATTTTCCTTCCCTTTTTCTCCTCCCCTTCCTATATATTATTCATCACCCACCTCTTCTCTTGATGATTTTTATTTTTTTTATTTAAAAAAAAAAACTTACTTTATACGAAAACCTAGAAACAATTCACTAGTCATGTAAAATAAGAATCCGTGCCGCAAAAAGTATATGCAGCCGTGTGCGTATACGTACATGTATGCATATGTATATGTGTGTGCACGGGCGTGCTCGTTTGCACATGTGTGGTTTGCACACCCCTCCATTTATGTGCAGTCCCCCTGGCGGTGTGTCGATGATAAAATTTGGCCAACTTAATCGTAGTGAGTTTCGGGGGCATTTATGTACAAACTTTATATTTTTGTACCTCCAGCTACTAGAGATTTCCCCAGCCTATTATTTTGGTAATAAACCTGATTTCCCTTCAGTATTAACTATCCACATTTTACGTTTCAACATGGCTGCTTTTAACACTGAAGTATGGACTCGTCTCTTTCTAATCTTTTTGCTTTTTTATTTATTTATTTTTTTGTTTATCTATTTATTTATTTATTTATTGTTTTCCTACATCTAACCCTGTTTCTTTTTTTTTCTCTCTCTCTCTCTCTCTTTCCCAGTTGCAGAGACTTTTCATGCCTTCTAGATATGTAATTTTCAGTTTCTTTATATTGTTCACGCTCATTTAGACTGATTGTCTGTTAAATTTTGTCTTACCCTCCATTACTGATATTTATACGATCAAAAAGTTTCGAGACTCTCCCTGTGTAACATTATAAGCGAATGGTACTATGTGTTGTGTAATGGTTAGAGTCGTAGGAAATCGACCCATCGACGCGAGTTCAAATCCTGGATGAGGCATTTCATATAGCAATAATGCTCATGGGAAAGGTATGCATCCAACTACCCTCCCTCCAGCTATGGATAATTAGTAGGGTGAATTGGGCTCTTTACTTCACCCATGCTCATGTCACTCGTGCTGACCAATCTGGTTTGTTTAATTTCCCTATCATCAACACTGTTAGTTTTGGGCATAATTCGATTCGTTTTAATGCAATTAATTCCTGGAATACTGTTCAGTCGTTATTTTTTGATAAAGAAAAGATGAAGCTTGTTTCAGTAAATTATTTTGTCCTTAAAACACTTGTGAAAAATCATTTTATTGCCTCTTATAAACAACAGATTTGCATTTAGATTCTCACACGGCTAATTTGTCTCATGATATATATGTATATGTTTACGTTGTGTGTTTCATGTATCGTTTCCTGTGAGCGTCCAAGGGTGGTCATGTCCATGGGATTAGCTTCACGCTATTAGGCATGGCCTCCCTTCAATAGTAGTTTAAACCAATAAAGTTTTTCCTTTACTTATATTTTTTTAAATAATTTGTACTACTATTGATTAATAAATTTCTTATTTCTTATTTCTTATATTTAACCTTGATTAGGCAACCAGTCTAAGAGAAGGAAAACTTTGAATTCAAACCTGTTAAACTGCTTAAACTGACCTTCTGTCACATCCTGTTCGTGTGGAGGAGTTGGTTGGATAACACATATATACAGATATAATATATACACTGAAAATTACTCATCATATAATACGATTCTTAAAATGGAGAGGAGAATGAGGAATGGATTCTTCACTGTATTTATTTCCCTATTTGTATAACGTAATGTCTTGCCTAACCAAGGTTAAAGAGCCCAGTCTGCCCTAATATTTACCCATAGCTGGAGGGAGAACAGTTTGATTTATACCTTTCCCAAGTGTATTAGTGCTATGTGAACTGTGGCTTCGTCCAGGATTTGAACTCGGGTCGACGAGTCCATTTCCTACAACTCTAACCAGTACACCACGCGCCTCTCAGACAAGATGTGTTACACGATGTGCTTGATTTTGCCCCTAGAACTTAAAATAGCAGTTAACCGAGACATGTAGATGTCACCAGACCCGATCGACTATCTGAACCTGTTAGGGTCCCATCTATGGCTTAAATAGAAAAATGTATTTATAAAAGAAAGTGCATTATCCATTAAGAATTGATTTATTTCAAAACTTTATCGGCATTAAATGACCCACTGAGGTTGATATGCTGTAAAACAAAACAAGCCAAACCAAACGACTATCTGAATGATGGCAATGGTTGGCTACGGGAATGCTTGTCAACTACTACCCCAGCCTCCAAATGGGAGCAAGTTTCCTTCTCTTAGAAGAAACACATCGATTGAAAATAGCAGTTACCCAGTCTGCCCTGTCGGCGGGGCTTAGAATACGCTGACTGTATCCCCTACAAGGGTGTTAACCCCACCAACAAAAAAAAACATTGCGGGTATATAAACAAGAGTGATAGAGAGAGTCTTCGGGTGATAGAGACAGAGACAGAGACAGAGACTTACTTGTTTGTTCTTCATTCTTTCTTTCTACTTCGTCTAGTCGCCATGTTTTCGTTTCCTTCTTCATCTTTGGCCGGTCATTCTGTCGTCTCTATTATAGATGCTTACCATGTTGCTAAGGGCTTCTTTCGGGGCCAGCTCTTTTAAAGTCATGTAAACAATCAACAAGACTTTGTGTTTCTCTGATCAAAGCTTTATTTCTGTATTGCCCATTTTCACCGCGCGACTGAGTTCAACCTCAGTAGAACACGTCTGTTCTGCTTGCCATTTAGGTTGCAATTGAATACTTAACCAGTCAAATCAGGTGACGTGCGAGATTCTCGCCTACCAACGGTCTGGTATTTTTCCAACGGAAACTTAACCGCCTACGTTCTGATTTGAAGGTCAATGGCCCCTTTTTCTAAAGGTGTTTGTCAATAATCTATGCTACAACATAGATTATGTAACACAAGGCATGACACTAAACAGCATTTGATTGTGAGGCTCCAGTTCTGGATATCTGTGGAGTGTGTACTTCTTCATTGTCATTACTCGCAGGTCTACTCTGACCCGGAGTGGTAGTTTCTGTTAGGACCCTTTGGTGAGTGGAGGGAAAGAAAGATATATTTTATGTGCAAGAGAAAGATTTCAACGAATTCAATTCGATGGCAAACTCCTACACTCGGTAGAACAATTGATGTACCTAGGCAGGAATATCTCATCCATAGAAAGCGATGTTAATGCACTCATAAAAAGTCATGGACCGCTATAAATAAATTATCAGTCATATAGAAACTCAAACCCACAGACAAGTTAAAGAGACAATTCTTCCAAGCTGTTGTCGTGTCAGTGCTGCTGTACTGTTGCACCACCTGGACGTATAATGATGCGCCTATAGAATAAACTAGATGGGAGCTGCACAAAAATGTTGTGTGCAGTCTTAAACAAGTCGTGGAAACAACACCCCACGAGAAAACAGCTGTATGACCACCTGCCCCATATCACCCAAACCATCCAAGTAAGACGGACAAGACACGCAGGACACTGCTGGAGAAGCAAGGACGAAATCATGTGACGTCCTCCTGTGGAAGCAAGCACATGGGAACGCCAGTGTGGGCCGGCCAGCAAAGACGTACATTGATCAGTTCTGTGTGGATACTGGATGCTGCGTAGAGGACCTCCCCAGAACAACGAGTGATAGGGATGGCTGGAGAGAGAGTGTCATGGATATCCGTGCTAATGGCGCGACATGATGATGTTGATGATGATGATGATGATGATGATGATGATGATAATCTAAAAATTATTCGTATTTGATAGTACTGCGTGCAAAAAAAAAGAAAGAAACTACATACAAATGTAAATATGAACGTACAATAAACTCGATTCTATAACCTCTTGGCAAAAAATAACCCTAGACGAATTGAGATGCTTTTAAAATCATTCAGTTAACCAGTATTTTCCTAGGACACCAGTGTTCAGTCATCCAATATGGGGTCCAGGGCTGTGCGGGTGATGTCACTCACGCGAGGAAAAGGTAGGAGTTGGGTGTTCTGTTAACCCTTCTCTCTCTCTCTCTCTCTCTCTATATATATATATATATATATATATATATATATATATATATAAGACTAGAAGCGGCTACCTGGCATTGCCAGGTTAGAGCGGAGAACGTTAGTCTTACATATCCATTATTACTGAATCGCAAATTAAATACTCGCTGGAAACTCCATAAAAATCCCTGCGTAAAAAATAAACCCTGTGTTAATCCGGCCTGTTCCTAGTGAATTTATATATATATTTACTTTGTCGTTAATTGTTTTATTTTCGTAATTTCCCCCCCCCAAAAAAAAATATATATATATATATATATATATATATATTATTTATATTTTGCTTGAAGGCAACCTCAATGCAAGTATCGCATAAAATTCGATAACCATAGAAAATAATCTTGACAAGTGAATCCCGGCAATATATATATATATATATATATATATATATATATATATATATATATACACTAACTGCCCTTTATATTCGAGGGTTAATCAAAAAAGTATTGGCATTTTTTAGGACAGGTATAATTACTAACACAGGAACATGTATCATACCTCAAAATGAAGCTGGTCCTCAGTGGATCACATCCGTACTTCTCCCCATAGTCCCCATTTCTCTCAATAGCAATGTTACACCTTCAAATGAGAGCATGTATCCCTGCCCCGTAAAATTCTGTTGACTGTTCTTTGAGCCACTTCTTCACTACAGCTTTCACTTCCTCGTCACTGGAATAATGTTTGCCTAATGCAATCATCTTTTCGGCCCCTTGAAAGAGGTTTGAGAGGAACGATTTAAATATACGAGAACTAGTTCCAATGTGTTTTTATACATTTCTACCTGCATCTGACGGTGGGGAGATGGCGTAGTGGTTAACGTGTTGGACTGTGACATCTTAGTAAGTGAGTTCAGTCTCCAGTTGCGTAATTACGTTCACTTTCGAACTATTTATCTTGAGAAAGGCATGGGCGCACTCATCCTTCTAGCTATGGATTAGATAGTCCCACTATTGTACTTCTACAAGGATGGCTTTGGCATTAATCCAGCCTGGTCGTAGTGAATGTCTCTATATATTTACTTTGTCGTTAATTATAAAAGAAAGTTTAACTGTCATTAAACAAAACCAAACAAAAGCTGTTTCCACGACCTCGGAAACTGAACGAAGAATAAAGCAAGGGAGGTCCTAACTCTTGAGGCATGTGTGTGTGTGTGTGTGTGTGTGTGTGTGTGTGTGTGTGTGTGTGTTTCTCTTTTCCCATCGGAAGATTAACTAACACCGTGCGGTAAAGTGAGGAGCTGGTGGTAGTTGAGGTTCTCCACTACAGACACCCCAAACAATCTCCTTGAGTGAAAAGTGGATAGACTCCCCACTGTCTGGCTGATACCGACTTTAGGCCACCCGAAGATGATTTTATTAGTAAAGGCAGTAGATTTATTGATTAATTTCAATATTGCATTTTTGTCTGAAAATTTTGAACTGAATTTGTACTTTTGACCAACTATTGGAAAAGGAATACTTATCGTATGTTTTTGTTTGTTTTTTGTTTTATTTTATTGGTTTTTTTTTTTGTTTTTTGTTTGTTTGTGTGTTTGTGTTGAGAATTTTTCCAATCACTGGCAGTACTCTGCTGCTGAAATAATACTTAATGTGAGCATACTGAGCATACTGGCCATAATTACTTTGAAGCTTCGTGGACGACGGACCTCATGGGATTATATCACTGGACCTTTGACACTACGCAGGATAGGATTTATTCACTTACCAAAGGATTCCATAACTCAGGACTTATTCACTTACCAAAGGATTCCATAACTCAGGACTTATTCACTTACCAATTCCATAACTCAGGACTTATTCACTTACCAAAGGATTCCATAGCTCAGGACTTACTTACTTTAAGTCCTTTTCAACTGGCCAAGGATGGCGTTCAGAAACTTAACAGTTTGCCTTTTGTGAAGATTTCAAGACATTTCACTAAAAAGCATCTGATAGTGAGGTTTCAGTTACTGGACCATACCGTCTTGGTATGTTAGTACATGTTAGGATTTTATGGATCAGATAGATCTGTTTATAGAGTATATGTATTCGATATGACTGCGTGCAAAAAATCAATCTCCTAACCTCCAAGCATAAAATAACCCTAGACGTGTTGACGTGCCGTTATATCAGTCAATCAATCAATCAACATTTTTTATCTTTTTTCTTTCTTTCTTTTCATTGTTTGTTTGGTTGTTTTTTATAAGTAAATTAAATAAAGTTGTCGGGTTGGCCTAAAGTCGGTATCAGCCAGACAGCAAGGGAGTCTATCCGCTTTTCATTAGCGCTAGACAAAGGAGATTGTTTTGGGCGTCTGAAGTGGAGCGCCACACCTACAATCAGCTTCTCACTTTACCACACAGATCCCTGTCCTACTCATACGCTGATGTGGCGAGGGCTAGTGTCGAACTCAACCTTGTGGTTAGTATTTTCTGTGTTATTCTGACTATTGTCCTCGTCTTCATTGCCATCAACACAACGTTTCGGTCGATATACCCTCCGGCCTTCTTCAGGTATTTCTTGTCGGACACGGGAACCTTTTTGTCGTAATCGGAAACCTTCTTGTCGTAATCGGGAGCCATCACGGAACTTTGAACCCAACCCTTTAATCAGTCTACAGGGGTATCCTATTCTCATTCCGCTAACCATACCATGGGGTAGAGGCGTTAAGCTGTGTTAATTATTATTCTATGCTACTGCTGCCCTTGGCCAGGATTGAACCTGCAGTCCAAAGATTCCGATTACGACAAAAAGATTCCCCAGTCTGACAATAAATACCTGAAGAAGGCTGGAGGGCATATCGGCCGAAACGTTGTACAGATAATAATAAAGATGAGTATAATAGTCCGAATAACATAGATAATGCTAATCATTAAGCCTCGTCTCAAACATTCAGAGAAATCAACCTTGTGGTTCCTAAACCGACACCGTACCGACTTAGCTAAACCGGCCCTAATGTTTTGTCTTGATTTTTTGTTTTTTGTTTTTTATAATTTGAGCTATTATCTTTCGAGCAAAACAAAAATGTTCTTTTTAAAGCTTTAATTACGTTTTCTAAAATAAAGACCGAAAATTATTCTAAATTCCGCGTTTTTGTTTGACGGTCCGGATTTTTCATCTGAAGTAATAACAGATAATTATCTTTTATTTTCACCTTGAAGAGTTACCTCTGAACCTAATGAATAATGTTTAATTAAATATGAATAATATCAAGATAAATAATCGGCTATTTTTATGTCTTTTATCAATCAAACATTTATGCCGAACATAATGCTACAAACGCTAATTGTTACAAAAAATAAATCTAGATAAAAATATTTACGAATTATATCTTTTTTTATTATTAATATCTTAGGAAGTTAATATAATTATGTGAATAACATCAGAAAAACTCGTAAGGAATGATAAAATAATATAAGAAAATTACACATGAGATGACCTAGATATAACTGTAGGCGTTATTTTCGTATTCGCCTGGGGAGTTGTCTGCCCGTTTACTTTCGCTGGTTCCCGCTAGGGGCCTTTGATATTTAAGCGGCTGATTTGAACGTCTCTTGCTCTTTTCCTGTTGCTCGACCTACGAGACACAATGAGGTAGTCTTATGGCCACCCCCTTCTCGTTGGGGCTTCGGCCCTTAACACTGGCCACTCACTGCTAGTAAGTCTATTATACGATATATGACCATCCTTTAGTCATGTATCCGTAACTACGTTTTTATGTACATTTAGGTATCTCTTTGATACCTAAATATCTTGTATTTTACCATTCATGAATGTGTCATTATCTCTATTCTTGTATATGTATTTATATTACTTATGTATGTATGTTCATGTACACCTCTATGTATTATGTACCCTGTTAATCCATGTGCTGTATACCTATTAAATATTTTGTCTATCAACCTTTGTTGGAGTTTTATCTTCAAGTATTATCACTTTAATTCTTATATAACTAAGATGAAGAAACCTCAAGAGAGAAAATTAATCTCTATGTGAAATTTCCTTATATCATTCCTTGCGAGTTTTTTTTCACTCCAGCATTAGCTGGTAGCCTTCATCTGGAGCCTGAGTTACAGAAAGTCACCCCCAGGTCTCCAGGACTCTTCTGAGTATTCTAGCCGATCTTAACAATGCTGTGGTTTGGATGGTCTTGATTCTTCCTCTGATTTCTAATTCCTACAGTCTCCGTTTAAAAATGCTTGGGAGCGTTCTAAGGGCACCAGCTACAATTGGTGTCTACCTCAGCCTCATGTTCCACTTTTTTTTCAGTTCTCTGGCAAGGTCTAAGTATTTGTCTATTGTTTCGTTTCGTTTTTCTTTTTTTGGGGGGGGGGCTTCTTTCTTTTTCTTTTTTTTTTTTTCACTCTTAGATTCGTTGGTACGGCAAAATCCACTAGATGACAAGTTCTTTTTTTATTGATAATTAACATTAGGTCCGATCTTCTGGTCGGTATAAGGTGATCCGTCAGTATCTCAAAGTCCCAAACAATTTTATGCGTGCTATTCTTTTGGACGGATTTCATACACTAGGAATGATTCGTTCATTATTATTATTATTATTATTATTATTATCATCGAGTTTTTCACACCTGCTGTAGCCGGTGGTTCACTAGAGGCCGAGTGACAGCAAGTCTCCTCAGGTTTCCATGACTCTTCTGAGTATTCTAGCCGATTATTATTATTATTATTATTACTAGAGTTTTTCACACCAGCGTTAGCTGATGGTTTTTCATTGGAGTTTGAGTGATAACAAGTCTAATCCGGTCTCTAGGAGTCTCCTGAGTATCCCATATTATTATTATTATTATTATTATTATTATTATTATTATTATTATCACTTCACTCATTGAGACTTTTTCACACCAACGTTAGCTCGTGACCTTCCACTAGAGGCTGAGTGACAGCAAGTCTCCTTAGGTTTCCAAGACTCTTCCGAATATTCTAGCCGAACTTAACTATGCTGTTGTTTTGATGGTCTCCATTCTTTCTCTGATTTCCAATTCTCCCAGGCCCATTTTCCAAACCCTTGGTGACCGTTCCAAGGGCACTAATTACAATTGGTACGACTTTTGCCTTCATATTCCACAATCGTTGTTTTTTCTATCTCTCTGATTTTTTTAGACGAGGCTTGATAATTAGTATTATTTGTATTATTCGGACTATTGTCCTACAGATCTGAAACCAACCATAAACAAGTTTATATTAGACAAATGGCAGAAATCATGGGACAATCTGACTCAAAACAAGCTCCATGAAATACAAGAAGTTATTGGAGAGTGGCCGACGGGCCTCAGAAGTATTAGAAGAGAAGAAGTAATACTCGCCAGATTGCGTATTGGGTACACCCACATTACCCATTCGTACCTGTTAAAAGGGGAGGGTGCCCCAGTGTGCCCAACATGCAAAGTACAACTTACAACCAAGCATATCCTTCTAAATTGTAACAGACTTAAACATATCCGCGCAAATTACTATCAAGCTAGAAACCTGAAAGACATCTTCAAGAATACAAACCCTGAAAACATTTTAAATTTTATTAAAAAAAGCAACCTTTTAAACAAAATATAACAGAACATAACCAATTATCTCCATAGAACCACTACCTTAAAGTCTGAAATCCAAAATAACCTTTTTGGCATTAAATGACCCATAGAGGTTGATATGCCGTTAAACAAAACTCAAACTCAAACTCAAACTCATCGTCATTGTTATCTGTACAACGTTTCGGCCGATGTGACATCCGGCCTTCTTCAGATATTTCTTGTCGGACTCGGGAACCTTCTCGAACTCGGGAACCTTCTTGTCGTAATCGGGAACTTCCTTGTCGTAATCGGTAGCTTTCACAGAACTTTGAACCCAACCCTTTATTTAGTCCACGGGGATATCCTGTTCTCATAGCTGGGGTATAGGTGTTAAGCTGTGTTAATTATTATTCTATGTTACTGCTGCCCCTGACCAGGATTAAACCTGCAGTCTAGAGATAACTGTCACTTAGAACTTTCTTAACCTAACTCCTTTATCCACTAGGATATGTGTCCAATTGGACAATCCAGTGTGAATTTTGAGAACTTATAAACCTAATATCTTGTTTTGCCTACAATATCTACCTATTCACTTATGTATGATTTTTTACCTAGACTCATATTGGGTGTTTTTTTTTTTTTGCTTTTGTTTTTTTGTTTTTTTTTTCGCTTTCTATCATTTTCACTCGGTGATCCGCCAGGACGGCAAAATTAACGATATGACAAGTTCTCCTTTTCTTGTTAATTAACACTAGGTCTGCACTTCTGTCCAGAAGTAGATGATCCGGTTGTACCTCAAAATCCAATGAAGTCGTATTACTGTCCCTATCAATCAGCATCTGTTCTTACTGAATCTTCTGCATTCTGGTTTGTTGGTTGGATTTTACGGCATGTCAACCCTTGGGTTATTTTATGCCAAAGACATTTTGTCCAATTTGATCTATTTAACTCATAGACGGTAACCTAACAGGTACTACCACTCCACATCAGAGTGGACCTGGGAGTAATGGCAATGAAGCGTTATTCCATAAATATAAACAAATTTACAGTAAGGAGTCGTTTTTCTGCCTCTATCAATCAGCATAGGTTCTTAGTGAATCATTCTGGTTGGTTGGTTGGTGGGCTGGTTAGATTTTACGGTGTGTCAACCCTTGGGTTATTTTATGCTGAAGTCATTTTGTTTGATTTTAGAGAAAAACAATTTGATTTTTTTAAAAACTTATTTTTATATGTTTAACATAACAGGTACTACCGCTTCGGTTCAGAGTAGATTTATGTATCTTACTCTCTAGAACAGATTCCAATTTGAGCATATACCATTCAGTTGCATGGTGAAAATTTAATTCCTTGCATAATTCCCAGTGAATCACCTTTCCCAACTAGCCATGCCTAATCTTATACTCTTCTTGTGATAGTTTGCGGAATTATTTTTATTATATGATCAACTGTTTTATCTTTGCCTTTACATATTCTACACTTGCTATTCTGTTGCGTCTTATACATTTTTAACTTGATAGTGTTTGTCTTTGCTGCAATTATGAGAAATTCGGTTTCTCTCTTGAGGTTTCCCTTTCTTAGCCATATCCAGGTTTTCTCATGTGCTATCAGTTGGACATTTTTATATAAGGTGTGCTCCAATTCCCACCCTGAATTTATAGACTAAGCGAGGTCACGTGGTCTATTCCTTCGCCAATCAGCAGCCATAATGTTCGGCTGATTAACTACTTAAACACTGATTCTTTCACAGTATACTTGCGACCATTGACGAAGGAATTTACAATACTCAGGATTCTTTACCAGAGGGTTACCAAAGGATTTCTGCTGGACAAGCGCTCTTGCTTGAAGGCCAATGGATGGTCCATAAAAACTTAACACTATCTTTCTAGTTTTTGTTGTATTTCTGATTGTCCATATGTTGCAATTGCTGTTTCTGTCTGTTGCAATAAGTTTTCCTTTGCTCTTTTTTGATGCACCTTTGCAGAGGGTTAAAATCACCCCCAATGGGGCCACATATTGCCCTCATGGCAAATCTCCAACCCTTTTTATCATATATGTACTAGGAAGTGGTGGCTGAGGGATTTAGTTTCCTGGGTATAACGTTAAACTGCATCAAATATTGAAGTTCCAAATCTAGAACTCTGGGGAGTATGGAGTACCCTTCATCGCCTTTACTCCTATATCTACTCTGACCCGGAGAGTTAGTACTTGTAAGGGTCCCATCGATGGGTTAAATAGAAAAAAATGAATTTAGAATAATGTGTTTAAAAATGTTAAATACCCACCAAGAAAGATTAAAAACAAAACATCTTCGGCATAAAATAACCCAACAAGAATTGACAGGTCGTAAAACCCACCCAACTAAACAACATTCATTTATAAATCGTAAACCCAATCCCCCAAAAGCCCAAATCTCTACTAAAGCCGGCTAGGATACTTATAAGAGTCCTGGAGACCTTTTTTTCTTTCTTTTTTTTTTCAAGTATTGTTGAATTTTTATTAATGGCGAATTTATTGAACATGGAACATATATATATATATATATATATATATATATATATATATATAGGTATATGTAAAAACAAATTTTTTTGTGATGAAACAAAGAAAATACAGTGCTCAATCACAAATTGTGAGAGCTAATATTTATTTATTTTACAGAGTTTTCACAGATCAATGTTGATTGCCCCTTGGCATGAAACCTGGGTCGCTGTTTATAATGAACATTGATCTGTGAAAACTCTGTAAAATAAATATATATATATATATATATATATATATATATATATATATATATATATATACTTGCTATTTTTTGTAAGTAAAGAGAGCTCAATTTCATCGATAGAGTATATATATCTGAATTAGGGTAGCGAAGACATAAAGTCAACGGCGCTTAGAAACTTAGATTGAAAATCGCATAGGCAAGAAACTGACAGTTACCCAGACTTTTTATCATCGCTACCCTAACTTACACACACACACATATATATATATATATATATATATATATATATATATATATAATTTTGCATTTAATTTAAGTGTTGTACACTGAATTATACATATGAGCGTGTATTGACATATCAGTATATATGGAAAAACACAAACACAAATATTCACTTGGTTTGAAAATCGCATAGTTGAGAAACTATCAGTTACCAAGCACCGTTGACTTTATGTCTTCGCTACCCTAACTTACACACACATATATATATATATATATATATATATATATATATATATATTAAGATGTGTCAAAAAAGTATCGAGATTAAAGCTGTATTTACCGAGATGGAAATGAACAACGAATGGAACGTTAATTTTTTTTCAGATACAAGGTGTGTTATAAAAGTGCCGTGTTTGAAGTTGTATTTACCAAGATAGAAATGTACAATGAATTGAAGTTTGTTTTTTTTTTTCAGAAAACAATGTGCTGTCAAAAAGTATACAAAATTTCGAAATTCTTTTGCCACACATTGTATACATAATTTGGCATTTAATTTAAGCTATATATATATAAGTCGTCAGGGTGGCCTAAAGTCAGTATCAGCCAATCAGTGAGGGAGTCTGTTCCTTTTTCACTAGCGCTAGACCAAAAAGATTGTTTTTGTGTCTGGGGTGGAGCGCCACACCTACCATCAGGTCCTTATTTTACCGCACAGATCTCTGTGCTCCTTATAGGCTGAGTTGTCGAGGGCCTGTATCGAACTAGGAACCTGGTAGTTTCCAGCTGAACGGTCTACCGACTGAGCTAACGCGGCCCTTTATTATATATATATATATATATATATATATATATATATATATATATAATATATATATATATATATAATTTGGTATCCAATTTAAGTGTTTTGTGCCTTAGACAAGTTAGAAGTGTTGATTGGGGAAGTTCTTTTGTGAAATGATAGCCCCCTAAACAAATGATAAGTTCTGTGCATTTTAAAAAGCAACAAAATCCTCTTTCTCTCATTACGAACAAAATGCCTGGCAGTCAAAACATCTATACACAAACTGTAATAACAAGGCATCATCCACATCTCAAAAAGCAATAGGAACTGACCACTGAGACTATTGTTAGCGCCTTTTTCAATTGAGTGCCCGTTGTTCATCTAACAACACTAAGTCTATTAATGTTGTATTATCCGTAGGGAAAATGTCGAGACTATCAATGAATTTTAGTTAAAAAGCTAAGAACGTTGTAATTTCTTTTTGAAGGAGTTAAAAGATAAATAGGTTTCTGATTATTGTTTACTTATAACAAATTAGTTTTTCATATATTTTTTGTTTTTTGTTTTTTTGTAATTGCGCTTTATGTGTGGAACTAATAACAATGGTGAGGCAGTTGCTATATTCCACAAAGGACTGGATAGATAGATAGATAGATAGATAGATAGATAGATAGATAGATAGATAGATAGATAGATAAGACCAGACCAAGATAGATAGATAGATAGATAGATTGATAGATAGATAGATAAGACCAGACTAAGATAGATAGATAGATAGATAGATAGATAGATAGATGAGGATAGACATAGATAGATAGATAGATAGATAGATAGATAGATAGATAGATAGATAAGAACAGACCAAGATAGATAGTTAGATAGATAGATAGATGAGAATAGACAAAGATAGATAGATAGATAGATAGATAAGAACAGACATAGATAGATAGATAAGAACAGACAGAGATAGATAGAGAGAGAGAGAGAGAGAGAGAGAGAGGGTGAGAGAGAGATAAGACCAGATAAATATAGATAGATAGATAGATAGATAGATAGATAGATAAGAATAGACAAAGATAGATAGATAAGAATAGACAAACATAGATAGATAGATAGATAGATAGATAAGAACAGATAGATAGATAGATAGATAGATAGATAGATAAGACCAGGCCAAGATAATGGATAGATAAGATAGATAGATATAGATAGATAGATAGATAGATAGATAGATAGATAGATAGATAGATAGATAGGTGTGGCTAAAGTCGGTATCAGCCATACAGGAGGGGTGTGTATCCCCTTTTCACTTGTGCTAGACCAAGGAGATTGTTTTTGGCGTCTGAGACGGAGGGCCACACCTACCATCAGCTCCTCACTTTACCGCACAGTTTCCTGTGCTACTCTTTCACTGAGCTGACCAGAAAGAAAGAAAGAAAGAAAGAAAGAAAGAAAGAAAGAAATGAACAGTGCGAGAGAAATGGATAGATAGTTGTTGTTAGAGTTGGTTTTTTTTACGGGATATTAACCCTTTTTCGGTTAATTTATTGGTAAATCAATTTATTTTCATTAGAAAAAAAAACAGGTTGCTTACGAGACCTTGCCATGACTTAAGGGGTCGTTCAGTTGAATAGGCTCATTACTGCTTGCCTTTGATGATCTAGCGGGAACCGGTGCTTTCAGAGTGGCTTGACCGATGTGATAGATAGATAGATAGATAGATAGATAGACTGAAGCTCGGCTTAACACAAAGGATCTCCGCTGGAGAAGCGCTCTTGCTTGAAGCATAAGGATGGCCCATAAAACTGTAACAGATTACACCACGATAGTACGCCCAAAGTAGCTATTTACCAAACCCGTTTGCCACGGTTAGCATGTGACACAAGGCCACAAGTATGGGGCATCCAGCGAGAATCGAACTCGCTATTCAATAATAGTCTATCCTGCCTGATTAGCTTGCTAACCATTACATCACGATGGTACACCCTATTTACCCAACTTCTTCGCTACGGGTAGGATGTAACACAAGGTCGCAAGTATGGAGCCTCCAGTGAGGATCGAACTCACTAATCAGTAGTAATTGATCTGCAAGACTAATTTGGTAACTATTACAACACGATGGGATGTCCAAGGTATTTACCAAACCCGTTCGTTACGAGTAGGATGTCACGCAAAGTCCCAAGTATGGAGCATCCAACGAGGATCGAACTCGCTAGTAATTGATCTGTGAGACTAGATTGCCAACTAGTACACCACGATAGGACGCCCTGGGGCGTCAGTCAACTAGATTTGCAGTCAACCTTTGTGTAGTGAGATCGATTCTCACTGGGTGCCTCAATATCGTAGCCAGGTGCCAGCCTAAGCTAAGCTTAGTATATGTATGGAAGTCGGCAACAGTACTACAGTATACTACGACCTATTTTGCACATCTGCTGGCAGGATAAAGTGTCCAACACAGACGTGCTAGATTGTACCAACACGAACACCATGTTCTCCACCCTCTGTGAAGGCGCCTTCCTGGCTTGGGCAAGTCAGGAGGGGAAAATGGAAAGACCTTTTGTGTGGCGAATTAGTAAAAGGCTCTCGATCGGTAGGTAGATCACGTCTACGCTTTAAAGATGTCTGCGGGAGAACATGAGGACACGCCACATTGACACAAACACCTGGGAGGTAGATGCAGAAAATCAAATGGCCTGGTTAAGCAAGAGGTGTGAGACGGAGAGGAGAGGAGAGGAGCCTCGATAGCAAAGAGAGCCAGAAAAAGGGAGAGAAAACAGCAGCTCCAGAAATCTTCACAGTTTGTGTACAGTCAGTGCACTAAAGACTGTCACTCAGGGATAGGCCTGCACAGCCACTAGATTTTTATTTATTTTCATTTTTTATTTTGGACACTACGCCATTGTCCTTAGTGAAGCGAAAGGTGCCAACAACAAAAAGATACCCCGATGGATCGTCATGGACCTGGAGTAATGATAACGAAAATATAATCACCATCCCACCCCTAGATTTCATGACTTGAGCCTTACCACCAATGCATTTAGTGTCCTACCCTGGACATCTTTAGGGCGGGCATCTTTTTAGGCGTAAATGTTAAAATATCTCCCGATTACGACAAGAACGTACCTAGCTCAAAAAGAAGGTTCCCGAGTGAGATGGTTCCTGAGACAAGGTTCCTGTTATGTTTTTAACATACAGATAAAAATACGGAAGATAAAATGATAATGCAAGACCAGGTTGCTGTAAAATTAACAAGGTTTTATTAACACAGGGTAAAAGCATTTTCTACCCTAAAAATGACTTAAGTAGCCCAACCGTGCTAACGCACGTGGTCACTAGTTCAACTATGCTGAACGCTCGTCCGTACAGTCCAAACCCCAGTCCAAAGTAACATGGCGGAATTCCCATGTCCGGGTTCCGTCAGTCCCTTACTTATCAAGGGGAGCAACTTATTTTTGTTAGGTCTTACTAACTGTTCCCGAGTCTGACAAGAAATACCTGAAGAAGGCCGGAGGAGACATCGACCGAAACGTTGTACAGATAACAATGAAGATGAGGACAATAGTCCGAAATAATCCAAATAATACTAATTATCAAGCCTCACCTCAGAAAGGAGGTAATCTTTTTTAAGTTAAAACCGCATGCGACTCATCACTGATTAAAAGTATTGAATTAAATGTTCCATTTCGGAAAATTTTTGAAACCCCGAATGAAAATGAAAGATGCAAAAGTGACTGATTCAATGGAATCTCAAAAGAAAACATTGCGATTAGTGAAAAAAGAAGAGTATTTTAATTCCCCATTGGCTTTTTTGATTACCAGTTTGTTAATTGGACACGAATGTATCTCGCTTCTGATTGGTTACAAAGTTGTTTGGCTGTTTCTGATTGGTTTAAAAAGATGACTGGTAAAATTCAATTCCTGGTAAGCTGCAATCATAATACATATATATATATATATATATATATATATATATAATATATATGTGTGTGTGTGTGTGTGTGTGTGTGTGTGTGTTTTTTCCATCCCGTTCCCCATGGACAGGATATATATCTTAAACATACACACACACACACACACACACATATATATATATATATATATATGCCCATCCTTTTTACCACGGATAGGATCTCTCTCTCTCTCTCTCTCTCTCTCTATATATATATATATATATATATATATATATATATATATATATATATATATATACTCTAAATAGATGCTGTCCCCTACAAGTTAGTGTTTGTTTGCATGTTTTTAATTTTGTATTTTGTTGTGTTTGTTTTTGTTTTCGTTTTTGTTTGTTCTTTTTATAAATTATTTCCGTTTCTTTACTCATTCTGAATTCTTTTCCTGATCCGTTTCTCAGAAAATATGCAAATTTGAATTCAATTATTTCTTCCCGTTTACTGTAACAAAAAAAATGTTGTCTAAAAGATTCCAGGTCTATTCTGATCTGGGGCTCTCAAATTGTCACGATTATCGTCATAGGACACGGTGACTCGAGTTCAAATCCTGGTTGAGGCTGTTTGCTTTTCACAGCCCCTAAAACCCTAATACTGTTGGGAAAGGTATGAATCTAATTATTCTCCCTTCATCTATGGTCAAAAGAGTAGGGCAGACAGGAAAATTTAACCTTAGTGTGGCAACCAGTTTATGAGAGGGAAAACCTGGTTCAAACCAAAGGAGTTTCATCCCGTTAGTTAAAGTACTTTGAGTACTCCTATTACTACTGGCAAGACTACGAATCATATGTAAATTAGATGAACCAAAGATTTAAACTTAGAAATCTATTCATATATAAAGGACAGTTGGTGTGTATGCATGTATGTATGTATGTGGAAACTACGAAAATAAAACAATTAACTACTAAGCAAATCTATATATATATATATATATATATTATATATATATGTGTGTGTGTGTGTGTGTGTGTGTGTGTGTGTGTGTGTATGTATACCAACCCTCAACACGAGCAGGATGCGACACAAGGTCATTTTCTTAAGCAGAGTTTAACAGGTTTGAATTCAAGAAGTTTTCCTTCTCCTAGACTGGCTGCCTAGCCAAGGTTAAAGAGCCCGTTTTCCCTGCTAGTTACCCATAGCTGGAGGGAGAATTGGATTCATACCTTTCCCAAGGGTATTAGCGCTATGTGAAATGCGAACAGCCTCGTCCATGATTTGAACTCGGGTCGACGAGTACATTTCCTACAACTCTAACCATTACACATCCACCTTCATGTAAACCTATAATATATATATATACATATACACATTCCCTATCGGAAGATCTTGCTTTTTGAGCAAAAATAAGATTTGATTTATATTCGTGAAGATAATTTAAAAAAAGAAATTTAAATAGTAACAGCATGGATTTAATATTTTAATTAGGAGACATTAATTTTTTTCTTTTCTTTCTGACGTTTCACCAGGCCGAATCAACGCAAGATTTTAATGGGGCATCCTGTGAGGATTAACTAGTGATTCAGTATTAATGGATCTGCGAGACTAACTTTTTTGCCCCATACTTCTGGCCTTGTTCACATCTAAGCTACGCTTAGTAAATAACTATAAGCAGAATAATATTACTCACAGGCTGCAGCGTATAATATATTTTTCAAATGAAGATTGGAAAACTGACTCACCCAGACGAGGCAGGGCAGCCACTTCTAGTTAATAATTAGAATTTCAGAAAATTTCGATTTGATTTCTTTGCTTAAGTGCATATCAACTTACGGGGTTATTTATAACCATTATTGTAGAAGGACATGGGTAGTACTATTTAAACTATAGCCGAGGGATGAGAGGTTCATATATTTCCCAAGGGCATTAATCCAAAAGTTGAAGGTGATATGAAGTGAAACTAGTGTGTGGGATATTTTAAGTGGAAACAGGCTGCACAGACTCCAGTCCACTATTTTGACAGTCCAGCAGTTAAGATCTGGCCTCCAGCTGACAGGGTTGGCGAGACGCCTGCCGCACAGGAGCTAAGTAGCTCAATAATGAGATAAACAGGACTGCAGAGCGACATCTTCGTCATCATGAACAACCAAATGTAGATGGGAATTTCCCCTGAAATGTGTGTGACCGCATCTGCAAGTCCAGAATTGGACTAATGAGCTACCATAGGGTCCACAAACGAAGACATGGAGTGATGTCATCATCCAAAAGTGAACGTAATAACACGACTGGAATTCGAACTCGCTTATTACGATGCCGCAGACCAGAACGTTATCCACTACGCTACTGCCTTTAGCTACTAGTTTTAGTCGTCGGGTGGCCTAAAGTCGGTATCAGCTAGACAGCGAAAGAGTCTGTCCCCATTTCACTGGCGCTAGACCACTTGGCATGGGCCGGTATCGAACCAGGAATATTGTGGTTTCTAGTCGGACGATCTACCGACTGAGTAGAGTAGACGACTGATGTGACAACTGAATGTCTTTTTATGGTGCCTCGCGTCGTGTCATGGTGAGCGAGCAAAACCAATATGCCATGGAAGCTCAATACTTCTGACCTTGTTCCAGACTTAGGTAAGCTAAGTAAGTCACTACTTCGGCTCGCAGATCATTGTTGGCAAGTTGGATTCTACTAGCTTAAACTAAGTTCAGTAAATGTCAACTTTTCCATTGTATTTCGGCCTTCTGTGGTTTAATTCCTCTGACCCAGACATTGATGTTTGTTTGTTTATTGACTTTAACGGCATATCAACCCATCTGGGGTCGTGTCATGCCTAACGGATAGGAAGTAATATATGTTGTTTATTTATATTTATACTTTTTAGTAATTGGTTTTAACCATGTGTTAGCACCATTGTGGATCATGTTGTATGGTATTGATTAAGTTCATGTCTATATTCTATGGTATAATGTTATTTCCCTAAAAAAAAAGACAGAATGTCCTCCATGTTGACATTTTCAAATAGATCTTTCATATTGTTTGCATAAAAATAACGGTTTCTGATGAGTCAAAAACCTGCATTCCATAAATAAGTGTTTGGCATGTTTCACATTGTGGTTGTTGTTCTTGTTTGAGTATATAGGAGTGCGTTAGTCTTGTGTGGCCAATGCGTAATCGGGACACAATGACTTGTTGCTTTCTAGACTTCCTTAAAGTTGGTCTCCAGTCTCTCAAAATGGGTTTGATTAGGAAGAGTTTATTGTGGATGTTGTTATTCCAGCGTTGTTGCCATTTTGTATGAAGGAATCTGTTCATTTTAGGTTTCAAGTCAGTATATGGAATCTTGAACTTGTCGGGGATCAAATCTAGAGCCGATTTAGTGGATGTATGGTTGGATAGTTGTATTTGACGGCATATCAACCCTTGTTGGGTTATTTTATGCTGAAGACGTTTTGTTTTATTCATTCTTGATGGATATTCATTTTTTTATTGTTTTACAAACTCATAAATTGGTTCGGTTTGTTTTACGGATATCAACCTTGGTGAATTTTAATGCAACAAAATTTTTAAATAAATACATTCTTAATGGATAATCAAATATTGTTTATAAACTCATATTTTTTTCTATTTAACCCATAAATCGGACCCTAACAGGTACTACCACTCCGGGTCAAAGTGGATCTGAGAGTAATGACAATGAAGGGGCATTCCACATTCCCCAGAGCCCATAATTGAAACCTCACCATTAGATGCAGTTTCGCGTCAGATACTAATGTTGGATTATTTGGTGATATACGGTGTGCTACAATACCCCACCTAAATTTATAGACTAAGCGAGATCACGTGGTTTAAACCTCAGTCAATCAACAGCCCTAATGCGTGGCTGGTTGCCTACTCAATCACTGATACTGAGAGACGCCCATTTGCAATCATTGACGAAGGACTTGCAATATTGAGGAGCACCAAGGAACAACCAAAGGATTCTTTACCAAGGATTCCTGCTGGACAACCGCTCTTGCTTGAAGCCTAAAGGATGGCCGATAAAATCGTAACAACTAAATATGTAGAAAAAGGCTCATAACCATTCATTAATTATCGTTCAAATTGAACGGTTATGAGACTTTTTCAACGTTTCCAACTCAAATCATTCAAAAACATCCATTACCTTTTAAACAACAAATGATCTTTTTCTCTCTTCTTTTTATTATATTGTCCTGAAGAAGGTTTTATATAAACCGAAATGTTTAAACATAAACATGATAAATTCATCTTTTTGGAGAAGATTTTGTTTTTCCTATTTGTATATATCGTCGGATTCATATCCACATTTTCCTCCCAATATGTATGTGAAGAACCACTTAATCGCCATTACTCCCAGGTCTACTCTGAGCCGGAGTGGTAGTACCTGTTAGGACCCAATCTATGTGTTAAATAGAAAAAAGAATGTAAAAATATGTTTTTTAAAATTTAGAAAGAAAATGTTGAATACCCATCAAAAATGAATCAAACAAAATGTCTTCGGCATAAAATAACCCAACAATGGTTGACATGCCGTAAACGTAAAATCCAGCCAACCAACCAAGCAACCAAAATGTCTTCGGCATATCTCTCTTTTGTCCTGTCTTCATTTAACGGTCTTTCTTTCTTTCTTCCATCCTTTCATTCTTTCTTTCTTTTTTAGTTCTCTCTCGTTTGACCACTTTTCTTTTCCGTCTTTCTTTCTTTCTCTCTTTCTTTCTTTCTTTCTTTCTTTCTTCCATCCTTTCATTCTTTCTTTCTTTTTTAGTTCTTTTTCATTTGTCCACTTTTTTTTCCGTCTTTCTTTCTTTCTTTCTTTCTTTCTTTCTTTCTTTCTTTCTTTCTTTTCTTTCTAACCTTTATTACCTTTATTACGAGTCTCACTTTCATCCAGTCTTCTTTTTTTCTTTCTTTCTTTCTTTCTTTCTTTCTTTATTCCGTTCTTTCTTTCTTTCTTTCTTAGTTCTCTCACATTTGTCCACTTTTCTTTTCCTTTTTAATGTTCTTTCTTTCTTTCTTTCTAAACCTTTATTATCTTTCTTACTGGTCTCTCTTTTGTACAGTCTTCTTTTACGTTCTTTCTTTCTTTCTTTCTTTCTTTCTTTGATCGCACTCCCTTTCAATTATATTTTCTTCACCCGCTTTCTCTTTCTTTTGCCTTCCTTGCGTTGACAAGAAACAGAACAAAACAAAAAGCATTGACCACATTATCCTTAAGTCGACACTGATCGGCCTTATGAATAACACATTCACAATAGTCACGGTAAAAGAAAAGAAAAAAAGATCTCAACAATTATGACGAAGCCGATGACAACATAATAATAATAATAATAATAATAATAATAATAATAATAATAATAATAAAGAGAAGAACAAGGAGGAGGAGAAAAAGCTACCTTAAAAATGAAACTAAAACAACAGTAGCCTCCCCTTTCCATTTAACTCTCTAACAAAGAGGAACGATCACAAGAAAAAGAACCAAAAAAAAAAAAAAATAAAAAAGCGAAAACAAAATAAAAAGAAAGACAAAAAAATGCGAAGACGGTAGATCATTTGTCGAATTACGTTTTTGCCTTTGACACAATTAGTGACGCGGAATGGTAAAAGTGATTAGGCCGGTGCTCTGTAACTGGGGCGGAAGGTGACGAATTGAGCTCTCCTTCGGTCTACGGCGTTGGGTTGTGACGTCCTTGACAGCGAACTATTGAGGATCCTCCTCAAACTCTCTGTCTCTCCTGATTAGAGACCCGCTTCACACCAAACGCCCAGAAATCTGGGATTCGACGTCCCTGAAGTAATCAAAGGGTCCCCGGGGGACGCAAAGGTCAGAATACAATGCGAAAGATAAGGAATACGAAATTGGATTCATATAGAAGTCGCAGCAAAGACGTACAGACCTGCCTTTGTCAATTAGAGATCCAGACAATTTGCTGTTTGTTGTTGATGTTATTGGCATCCTTCCGTCTGCGAGAGACGATGGAGTAGTGTCCAGTTTTTTATTTATTTATTGGAACTATGTATGCCGGGTTCATATGGAGGATGATCTGTTGCCCAAGCAGAAATCCCCTTCTTCACACTGTCAATGCAGTTTGGCAGGGGTAGTGTCATGGGAGTTGCTGGGTAACACTGGATTTCAGTATCACACCACCTAAGGGACTCCAGCTCCTGATTTGTATTCGGGGTTTACTCCCCTAGCCTGTCCTTGGTAGGCAGTGAAGGTTTTGTATTAAAATTGATATTGATCAACATAAGGTATTTTGTGCACTCGTTAGCCTTGGTTGGCAACCCATCTAGGACAAAGAAAAGTCCGATACAAAACCTCTGATACAAAACCTCCACTGTTTGTATGACTGCAGATTAATTAGGAGTACTCGGCTTCAGTCGATGCTTGCATAAAAGTTCTTTAAGACGCAGGAATGAAAGTGATTTATTTTGGTTGGTTGTTTGGTTTAATAGCATATCAATCCTTATGGGTTATTTTAAACCAGATATTTTTTTAATTATATATGATCTGTATAGGTGTCACTCTCGGAGCAGGGGTCCAGTGGCTTCGGCCCTGGACCGTACAATATAACATCATTGATCACAGGAGGCCATTCCTCCAGGCAACACCTGTTCTATTAATCTAAAGGGACAGGGCTGGGTTTATTGCCCAGTGCCTTTGCCCCCCCCCCTTGAGGGGAAATGCGACGGAATCTACGCATTTTTTGCACCACTACCTATGAGTCTCGGCTTGTGGGTGGTCCCACATTAATAGGGCCTTGTGCCTAACCCGTACACCTGGGGTACGTGGTAAATATAGTATAGGTGTCACATAATGAATAGGCATATCGTATCATTTTTGTAATGGAGTGTAAAGATTGATAGAAATGGTTAGTTGTTTGGTTGGATTTTACGGCATATAAATCCTTGTTGGCTTATTTCATGCTGAGGACGTTTTATTTTATTCATTCTTGATGGGTATTCAATTTTTATAACTCAATTTTTTAGCATATCTAAATATAAAATGCGGCAGGTCACTTCAAGCCCTAGCACCTATATGATTGTCCCGACCCTATTGTCTTTACGGCAAACCCAAACCCTTTTTTATCATATATATATTTACCAACCTCTCCACAGGATGCGACACAAGGTCAATTTCTTAAGCAGATTTTAACAGGTTTTGAATTCACAGTTTTCCTTCTCCTAGACCGGTTGCCTAACCAAGGTTAAAGAGCCCAATCTGCCCTACTGTTTATCCATAGTTGGAGGGAGAGTAGGATTCATACCTTTCCCAAGGGTAGTAGCGCTAAGTGAAATGCAATTACCACATCCAGGATTTGAACTCGGGGCGACGAGTTCATTTCCGATGACTTTAATCATTACACCACGCGCCTCCCTTTTTATCATATATGTGCTAGAAGGCAGTGGCTGAGGGTCTTAGTATCATGGGCATAACATTAAACTGCATATAATGGGACTTTAATAGGTAGTACCACACCGGGTTCGAGTGGATCTGGAAGCAGTGGCAATGAAGGGTATTCCCCATCACCCCACTACCTCACAACCTAACCACCGGATACAGTTTTTGTCTCATACGCAGGAAACCACTTTTTGAGATACCTTACCCCACGGTAAAGAATGTAGTAGATGTATTGAATATTTTTACTGAATTTTTATTAAATGTTTTTACTGGTCGGCCAACACTGGTGTGTCCATGTGTGGGATTCCATCGGAGAACGTCACTTATAAGTTCGTTCCTACTTCCCTAACAGTGCCCAGCATGACATTTTACTTTGATGATTTGCAAATTTACAGCTGTTATTCTGTAGGGTGTTTGTTCTGTAGGATTTGTTCAAAACAGCATACAGCATCCTTGTTCTCCAGTAGTTTCGTTAGAGCCTAAGTGGTGCAACCATACAGTAGTTCCTGACACGGCCACATCTTGTATATACCACGGTAGCAATATCTCATCATCTGAAAGCGATGTCAACTTACGCATTGGAAAAGCATGTACTGCTATTAACAGGTTAACGAATCTCATCTCGATGATAAAATCAGTAAAGTCACGCCAAATGTCGGTATCAGCCAGCCAGAGAGGGAGTCTATCCCCTTTCCACAAGCACTAAACCAAGGAGAGTATTTTAGCGTCTGAGGTGGAGCGCAACACCTACCATCAGCTCCTCACTTTACCGCACAGATCCATGTGCTACTCATACGCTGAGTTGGCGAGGGTCGGTATCGAACAAGGGACCTTGTAGTTCCTAGCTGAACGCTCTACCGACTGAGCTAACTCAACGCTAGGCGTCCCTAATTGTTTGGTACGCGCGGATATAAATTCATGAGTAAATTAAAGAAAACAATTAAGGACCGTTTTCCAATGCAACTTTCATCCCCGTCAGGACATGGTAGAAAAAAAACTATCCTCTTCTTAGGGAAATAAAATAAATACCTAGAGCCGATATTGAACCAGGAATCTTGTGTTTTCTAGCCGAACGCTCTACCGACTGGGCTAAACCGGCTCTACAGTTGTTATGTACCCGTCTAACATACTCTGGTATATAATGGAGAGACAGACAGACAGACAGATAGGTAGAGTAGATGATGGAAGATAGTCTTACTTGGTAACTTCTCTTCTTGTTGGGCTTCTATTCAGGGCTTCTGCTGGGGTTCATTCTTCTTTGTTGATTTTTTTCTTCGTGCTGGGCTGGGCTGGTCATTGTTTTTAATATTCAATTAACAAACAAGACTTGGTTGTTTCTTAATAAAGCTTTATTTCCAGGACCCAGCCCGTGATCATCCGTCGTGGTGAGAAACGACATCAGAGCGGGGACCCACAGATCCACGCGCTCTGAAATCTGCGTCGCATCTGTCTAAACTAAAACTTGTTCTCACAACGCCCAATCGCGTGCTTTCAAGGGGTCAAGGTTATTACCCGTCAATGTTCCATGTTCATTTTAAAAACGAATTAAAATTAAAATTAATCAAATCTATTATTTAAGGCAATTTACCATTAGATGCATTAGATGGCCGGTTTGGCTCAGTCGGTAGAGTGTTCGCCTAGGAATCTCAAGGTTCTTGGTTCGATACTGGCCCCTGCCAACTCAGCGTATGAGTAGCACAAGGATCTGTGCGGTAAAGTAAGGAGCTGATGGTAGGTGTGGCGCTCCACCTCAGATGCTCATATAATCTCGTTGGTCTAGCGCTAGTGGAAAGGGGATAGACTCCCTCGCTGATTGGCTGATACCGACATTAGGCCGTACCGACGACTTTACTTATATATATATATATATATATATATGATTTGTTTCTTGAGTTTCTTGATTAATTATGGTAAGAAAAAAAAGGGACAAAAATGGACACAAAATTTACAACGGGGAAGTTCAATACTACCAAATATCAATATGATATCAATGTTGGATTGATCAGAAGTTCGATAATCGATTGAATACCATCTGTAACTCGTGTCTCTTAATCCATCTTCATTGGTTTTTCCTTTTCAATGGTTTTAGTCTGTTGTAATTTATTGAGTTATTTCAGTAGATACCGAGTAATATCTAAGCAATGTCGACGTTTCAGAAACCTCTGAGGGCCAGTTAATCTGCGTTTCTTCGGGTTGGCTGTGGCGAGGCGTCACTGCGCGGCTGGAAGAGGGGGGAGGGGGTAAAAAGCGGGGGGTCAGGGCAGATGTGGGTAGCAGCTACAACACCCGCAACCTTCGTCAGCAGAAGTGAAAGAAGGGACGAGTGAATTTCACAGCCCACATTTTCTGGCGTGTAATATTTGTCCCCAGGTGTAATCTCGAAATTAGATCAGCCATTGTCAGCACCAGCGATATTTGAGTGTAGAGAAAAATGGCGGCGTTTGTGGAGTTTGGAACAGAGGGAGGGGGAGCTAGTCGGACGAAAGGAGTGGGGAGGAGGAGGAGGAGGAGGAAGAAGAAGAAGAAGAAGAAGAAGAAGAAGAAGAAGAAGAGGTGAAAGGCAGTAAAGCAGACAGAAAGAAATAGAAGCGAAGAGTTATTTAAGAAGAAAGGAAAAATTGCAATACAAAAAAAAGATACGAAACTATGTTTGTAAGTACACACAACACATACACACACACACACACACACACACACACACACACACACATATATATTATATATATATATATATATGCACAGGGTGGTGCAAAAGTATGTATACAAGAATAAGATCAAAACTTTACCTGCAAATAATAGAAGGTATACATTAAGTATTATACCACTATTATATAATTCATTTGATAATCAGAATGCATTTAATTATTAAAATCATTATTGATATTTTTTACTTTCATAATTTTTATCATAATACTTCTTTTTTGCAGGTAAAGTTTTGTTCTTATTACCTACATTTGCACCCCCTGTATATATATAATATATATATATATATATATATATATATATATATATATACGAGGTAAAATATGAGAAAAAATTCAGACATATTTTACCTCATTCTGTCGGATTCATTCCAACCTCCCTTTCCTCATATATATATATATATATATATATATATATATATATATATATATTATTTGGATGTTTGGGGTTTTTTTTAGAAGCATTATTGAATAAAGTATTTATTATATTTTTACTTGAAGGCAATTACAATGCATGTATCGCATAAAATTCGATACTTTTTTCTGATAGAAATGAACTTGATGCGTGTAATCCCGGCAAAGGATCGTCGGTGTGTGAATATCGTACATTGTTTCGACACATTATTCAGTATACTAACACACAAATTTCGCATAGATGGACAAATTGATATTTTTAAAAAGTGAAAAATTGACCTACCCTATTGGATAGAGCAAATTTCAGCTACGAACACGATTTGATAAAATAAAAGAAAAACACCTATTATAGTAGTGGCGTTCTGAATATGATACTCACACTATTTTCCACATAAGTTTCAACAGATACAGAGAACACAATGACACAGTTGGTTGGTTGTATTGTTTTACAGCATATCAACCCTTTTCGGGTCATTTATATTACCAAATCAAGTCATTTGGCATGATACACAGAAAGCCATGAAACTAGATAGTATCATATGGAATAAAATTTTAAAAACTGCTCTCATTGTTGATGTAGCTATCCCAAATGATATGGCCTCAGTAGAGCTGAGCGAGAAAATTACAAATAAAGACCTCAACAATGATCTAAAAATAACTTGGTCATTGAAAGAAAGAAATTTCATACCCGTTGTGATAGGGGCAACTGGGTTGGTGAAGCAAAACTTGAAAAAATACCTTGAAACAATACCAGGTAAATCAAGCTGATATGAAGTACAAATAGCAGCTATCAATTCTATGCTCCATCTAAAACACTCCTTAGGATACAAGTATTATTTATAAAGGAATCAAGTGTTAGCCCAGGAGGGGCCCCTTGACTTCTAGAAATGTTAAAGGAAAATAAAACAAAAAAGGACGCAGGCTTCAGATTGCTTACAGTAACTGCTGCTGCTTTAAACGGCTGGTTTGGTTTGGTTTGGTTTGGTTTGGTTTTACGGCATATCAACCTCAGTAGGTCATTTAATGCCGATAAAGTTTTGAAATAAATCAATTCTTAATGGATAATACAATTTTTTTATAAATACATTTTCTATTTAACCCATAGATGGGACCCTAACAGTTACTACCACTCCGGTCAGAGTGGACTAGGGAGCAATGGTGATGAAGGGTGCTCCACATTCTCCAAATCCAAAACTGGAACCTCACCACAGATAGAATTTAAGTCATTCCCAGGACATGTAGACCCTCAGTCACCGCCTTCTAGCGCCCATATGATAAAAAGGTTGGGGCTTGCCATAAGGGCAATAGGGTTGGGAAAATCATATAGGTGCTAGGGCTTGACGTGACCAGCCGATTGATCGGAGGAGGCCTCTCCGACCGCCCGTCTAGCCAAATAGGGCCAAAGTGGAGTATTGCAAGTCATGAACTGCTCATCCACCTGGGTTCTATCCTTAAGCATCACGGGTCACCACCCACGACTAACAGGTGGCCTCATTGGGGGAGTTTTACCCTCTGCAGAGGTGCAGTCGGTGCATTCTAACGCCCTAGCCGACAGGGCGGTTAAACGGTTGGATAGAACAAGTTTTCAACTGCAAACACTATTTGCGAATAAAATAAAAATGCTTTTATTATACTAGCGGCCGTCTAAAAATCACAACTGCATTTAATTTCCACATAAACTACAGCAGATAGAGTGACACACGATAACACCGTTGGATAGAGCCAGTTTTCAGCTACAAAATTATATCACTGTAAAATAAGAGGAACGTTCCGAAAGTAATGCCTCAGCTAATTTCCATGGAAACTACAACAGATGCACTGAACACAATAACACCGCTGAATAGGGCAACTTTTCAGCTACAATATATTATCATTTCAAATAAGTGAGGCGTTCTGAAAGTAATGCCTCCAGCTTATTTTCATGGAGACTACAACAGACAGAGGGAACACAATAACACGGCGAGATAGAGCAAGCTTACAGCTAAAAAAAAAAAAAAAAACAATTATTTCAAAATAAGAGGAATGTTCTGAAAGTAATGCCTTAATTGATTTCAATGGAAACTACAAAAGATGAACGAAACACAATAATACCATTGGATAGGGCAAGTTTTCAGCAAAAAAAAGAAAAAGACTTTTCCCCTATAATCTGGTTTGGTCATAGAGGGCGCTTCTTCTGCAGTGTGTCTTTGGCAGAAATAGCATGGTGGGGGGTGACGCCCCCTTCAGTTCTCGTTTAAATTCAACTTTCCATCTATACAGCTTGCTACGATAGACTTACTTCAAGATGATCAACTTAGGTACCCGTCGTGTCATCATTATCGTCGTGGGGAATGGACACGGTGACACGAGTTCAAATCCTGGCAGGTTGCATTTCACATCCCCTGGGAAAAAATATGAATTCAACTATTCTCCCCCAAGCTACGAGTAAATAATAGGAAAGAGTAGGCTCTTTAACCGTGGTGTGGCAACTGGTCTGAGAGAAGGAAGACTCTGATTTCAAATCAGTTAACCCTTTGCTTACTTTAAACCGCTCTCAGCGGCTCTCTTACCACCCCGAAAGCGAAGTACAAAAACTAATAGTTAGTTCTTTAAAATTAAGCAGAAGGACTCAGATTACAAGAATATTAGGATTTTATTTGAATAGAATCCGTTATGAGGTGAATAGGTACTGAACTTTGAAATATTCTATCATACAAATAAGAAATACAAAAAAATTTGGTACAACCGTGGGGGAAATTTGGTAGGCAAAGAGTTAAAGAGTCCAGGCTGTCCAAATATTTAACCATAGCTGGAAGGAAAATAGTTATATTTATACCTTTCCCAAGGGTATTAGCGTTATGTGAAATACAAACAGCTTTGTTCAGGATTTGATCTCGGGTAACCGAGTCCCCTTCAAACGAAGATAACCATTATACATCGAGCGCATCAAAGTTAACAGCAACAAACAATTTTTTCTAATGAAATAAAACAAGATAAAACACTTTTATTATGCTAGCGGCGCTTGGACATCCCATCGTGGTGTAATGGTTAGGAAGCTAGTCTCGCAGATCCATTACTACGGAATAGCGTATTCAATCCTCGTTGGATGCCCCATACTTGCGACATTGTGTCACATCCTGCTCGTAGCGAACGGATTGGGTAAAAGTAGCGATCCGGCTATGATTTAATGGTTAGCAATCAAAAATCAATTACTACTGAATAGCGAGTTCGATACTCGTTGGATGCCCCATAGTTCTGACCTTAGGTCACATCCTGTTCGTGGTGAACGGGTCGGGTAAATGCTTACTAGCTGCGCTCTAAAAATATTGCCTCTTACTTATTTCCATAGAAACCACAGCAAATACAGAATACATAATAACACGGTTGAATGAAACAAGTTTTTAGTTATAATCACTATCGCTTTTATTCTACACGATGAAACACATTCTACACGATGAAATTATTCGTATACCTATGAATATTCTACACGATGAAATTATTCGTACACCTATGAATATTGACAATTTGGACCCATTTCTTAGAATTTAATGCCAGTATGATGCCAGACTTTTTATATGCTATTAAGTACGAAAGAGAAATATAAAACTCAATTTTGAGAAGAATAGGTTAAATGTACTAAATATGAGAAGAAAAAATAAACAAAAAAGGAAAAGACAGAATTATTATTTGTACAGTATGAAAAATAGAAAAGTTTTAACGAATTAATTATAGTATGGTCTCTGATCTTTATAACTTGCTGTAATCGTTTTCTAAAGTTTTGATGAATTTAAACAAGTTTTTCTGGAAGTTTCTTCGATTCTTCAATGATTACATGTTCTATTTCCAGAAAGTTTTACAGACGGACAATTTACTTGCCATATCAATAGGATTCAAGTCCTTAAAGATGTTGAGAGAACTGTAATCTTCTTTTTTCTGAAGCCACAGATTCACTAATTTAGACGTAAGTTTAGGATCATTATCTTGCTGGAAAGTAAATTTCCGACCTAGATCAAGATTTTGCGCTGATAACTGTAGATTTTCATCCAGAATTATGATATAGTCTTCAAATTTCATTATTCCTCTTATTTAGATGAAACAACCCAAAACCTCATCGATCCTCCTTCCATGTTTTAATATTGACACTTTTGGAGGAAAGCTTCACCTTTCTTGTCCAAAATATTCTGTACATCATTATGTCCAAAAAGCTTGATTTTTATTTCATCGCTTCATATTGTTCTCAAAAGCAATTTTCTTCTTCAAAAACAGTTTTATTTTATATCTATAATGTATCGTGTCCGTAACGATTTGATATTATTTGTCTGAATTTTTAGAATAAGGTTTGATGTGTATAATTATAAAGGAAAATCCTACACATCAAGCCTCTTATCAAACATTCAGATAAAGTATTTAAAATAATGGCCTAATTTTCATATTTCAACGATAGAAACATGCTTTGGTGATGAAGAAGTTATTTTTCTGGACAATAATGCATCTTGTCACATTGATAAAATAACGGAGCAGATTGTACTCGTAAATCTTTTCCGGTAACAAAACTAAGACTCTAAATTTAAGACTATGAATACTCACTCTTTCCTAAATAGAAGCTTCGATATTATTATGGACCGCTACTACAATGGAGTCCCATAGGATTTCGGGGTTGTCTAGTGCTTTCGTAAAATTGGTGGCGAATTAGTTCTTATTATATATCTTGTTATATATCTTCGAAACATTAGTATACGATTTGTTTCATTCTTTATTAAGACGCCAACTTGCACTTTCACTTTTACTTTCATTTTTCCCTTTTACTTTCACTTTCACTCATTTTCATCTTTAATTTCACTTTCATTTTTACTTCTACTTTCTCTTTTGTTTCTACTTTCACTTTCACTTTCACTTTCATTCGCACTCATTTTCATCTTCAGTTTCTCTTTCATTTTTACTTTTACTTTCTCTTTCGTTTCTACTTTCACTTTCTTTCATTCGCACTCATTTTCATCTTCAGTTTTCTTTCATTTTTACTTTTACTTTCACTTTTTTCACTTTCATTCGCACTCATTTTCATCTTCAGTTTCTCTTTCATTTTTACTTTTACTTTCTCTTCGTTTCTACTTTCACTTTCACTTTCATTCGCACTCATTTTCATCTTTAGTTTCACTTTTATTTTTACTTTTACTTTCTCTTTCGTTTCTACTTTCACTTTCACTTTCATTCGCACTCATTTTCATCTTTAGTTTCACTTTTATTTTTACTTTTACTTTCTCTTTCGTTTCTACTTTCATTTCACTTTCATTTGCACTCATTTTCATCTTTAGTTTCTCTTTCATTTTACTTTTACTTTCTCTTTCGTTTCTACTTTCACTTTCACTTTCATTCGCATTCATTTTCATCTTTAGTTTCACTTTCATTTTTACTTTTACTTTCTCTTTCGTTTCTACTTTCACTTTCACTTTCATTTGCACTCATTTTCATCTTTAGTTTCTCTTTCATTTTTACTTTTACTTTCTCTTTCGTTTCTACTTTCACTTTCACTTTCATTCGCACTTATTTTCATCTTTAGTTTCACTTTCATTTTTACTTTTACTTTCTCTTTCGTTTCTACTTTCACTTTCACTTTCATTTGCACTCATTTTCATCTTTAGTTTCTCTTTCATTTTTACTTTTACTTTCTCTTTCGTTTCTACTTTCACTTTCACTTTCATTCGCACTCATTTTCATCTTTAGTTTCACTTTCATTCTTACTTTTACTTTCACTTTCACTTTTATATTTTTACATAGAAGAAATACTTTATGTTTTCTTTTTAGGCACATCTAAATTGCCAACATCTCTACTTTTACACTTAGAAACCATTATTAGATAAAATCTTATGAATTGTTTATTGCAGGGATTGACTGCGGGTAACTAAAAAATGCGTATAAGAAGGAACACGGTGTAAAAAGTATGATATAAAACACACATACACACACACAAACAAATAAACACACACGAACACACACAAACACACGCACATACACACAAATGGATAGGCATAGATGTTTACAGTGTTCTTGACGAGACTGTTTGCGTTTCACTAGCGAAGGTATGAATCTATCCATTCTGTGTGGACATGGCTAGTGCGTACCACTCTCGAACCCGTCAACTGGGTAGGGAGGTGAAGTATACTTTGGGGCCTTGGAAGTGTAAAATTCATAAATTCTAGTATTTTATGAAAATTGACATGTAGTAGCGTGGTGGTTCATATATTTTCCATATTTATCAACCACTCCACAAGAGCAGGATGGGGCACAAGGTAGATTTCTTAAGCGGAGTTTTACAGGTTTGAATTCAGAGATTTCTTTCTCCTAGAATCGTTCCCTAGCCAAGTTTAAATAACCCAGTCTGCTTTTTTACCCATATCTACAAGGAGTATATTTAGATGCATACCTTTTCGAAGGGTATTAGCGCTGTGTGTAATGTAAGCAACCTCGTCCAGGATTTGAACTCGGTTTCGTTGTGTCCATTTTGCTACAACGATAACCATTAGATTACGAGCGCCTTGAATATATTTCTATGAATACTACTTAATGAAAATCGACATGTAGTAGAATGAGGGTCCCGTAACATAGATTAGGGTCCAGTGTATATAATAAATTAAGAACATGAGACCTAGTACTGGCGCTATGTGAGTATGTGTGCGTGTTAAAGAAAGAAAGAAAAAGAGAGAGAGAGAGAGAAAAGAGAGAGAGAGAGAAAGAAATGGAGATAGAAAGAGGTCTTCTCTCTTTTTTATTTTTTAAATCAAAAATTCGTGAAAGGTGCCAATATACATAGAAGTGTCAAAATCAATCTGGTGTCGATAAATGCAAACAGTGGCCAACACACTTTTTGGTGACGTAGATTTGAATATTGTTTTGGTTTTATTTGGGGTCGCTGATTTCGAAAATCCGTTTTTGTGCTTACCACGTTAATTTTTCACACAATGGCACAGCCCTAATTTGAAAGTAAGCCAAATATTCTCTCTTTAATTAAAATCCTTTGGCCCGGTATAGCAAAGCTTCCACAAATATAGCAAAAATAATCTGGGCGATTCAAACAGTTTCTCCTGCTAATTTATTGTATTATGTTGGAACAAAAATAAAAAGGTAGTAAGTCTGTAAAAGTAAAAGTCGACGGGGCGGTCTAATGTCGGTATCAGCCAGACAGCGAGGGAATCTATCCCCTTTTCACTAGCGCTAGACCAAGGAAAGTACTAATGTAAGAACCTTCGGGTGATTCATTCACCAATTCCACCCTGATATAAAAAAAGATGTCCAGACAATTGGAAAGTATAGAAAAGAAACATGTAAGAAAAAGAAATGTCCGTTGAGTTCAACAAAACAACCACAAAAGAAAGAACGCTGCCAAAATGTACTTACCACAAGGTTCCTAGTTCGATACCGGTCCTCGTCAACTCAGCGTATGAGTAGCACAGGGATCTGTGCGGTAAAGTAAGGAGCTGATGGTAGGTCTCCTTGGTCTAATGCTATTGAAAAGGGGATAGACTCCCTCGCTGACTGGCTGATACCGACTTTAGGCCGCCCCGTCGACTTTACTTTACTTATTATATATATATATATATATATATATATATATATATATATATATATATTGAAGAATGATGAGTGAGAGTGAAAAATAGAAATAAGGATGATTTATTGATATTTGAAAAAGAATATATCGACACTTAGTGTTTCGATTGGTGATTTACAGTATCGAACGAATATTTAAAATAAATATATATCAGAAGTATGTTTCCAATCTTCATCAGGATAAAATACAAACACACGCATACACACACCAGCATCGCCATTAACATTACCTGTGAATTACCGTCATCCACAGATTTCATAATCTTTTTAAAAAATAAAAAATCGAGAAGGTGGAAACAGATAATGGACAACTGTTCAGATTGGATAAATAAATTATTAAAAATCATTTTCCTCACACACGAAGCAGATGGAATAAAACAGTGTAAAAAAGGAAGAGATGTGAGTGGGGGAAAATCAAAGAGGCTCTTGACGTGGTTTAAGGAAAGGGTGATAGATGTTTGATGCAAATATAAAGGAATTAATTAAAAACACTAGCGGGCATATACAGCTAGGTGGTAGAGCAAAGAACTAAAAGCTAAGAGGTTGACATTTTTTATTCCAGATGGCTGGACTAAAGCTTCCATAATTAAACTTATAATTAATTAATTAATTAATTAATTATAGAATCGAAAGTTCTGACTACAGTTCAGAGCAAGTGGCTCATATTCAATATGGTCAGTATAGTATATATATATATATATATATATATATGCTAGATGTGTCAAAAAAGTATCGAGATTATTTGTACTTTTTGACACACCATGTATTCTGAAAAGATTAAGTTCCATTCATTATTTTTTTTTCAGAATACAAGGTATGTCAAAAAAATACCGAATTTAAAGCTGTATTTACCAAGATAGAAATGAAGAATCAGTGAAACGTAATTTTTTCAGAATACAAGGTGTGTCAAAAAATATAAATCTCGATATTTTTGACACACCTTATATATATATATATATATATATATATATATATATATATATATATTGGTAAGATCTCCCCCCCCAAAAAAAAAAACGGGTGTCGCGGGTATTACACTATATTTCATCAGATGGTTAGGTTCCATTTTTTTAATCTAGAGAATATGGAGTACTTCTTCATTGCCGCTTTTTCCAGGTACAATATGATCCGGATTGGGCTGGAAATCAGAAATGTGTGGAGTACCACTACATTGGCATTACTCCCAAGTCCACTCTAAACTTGTTAGTCTCATCTGTAGGTCAAATATATCTGATTTGAAAAAAAATAAAAAAATATGTATATATATATATATATATATATATATATATATATATATATATATATATATATTCCAAACTTAATATTCGATTTAAGTTTCGTTAGGAATTCCCCCCCCCATAGTACATCATCTAGGGTATAAATTACAGTCGCATTTCGTAAGTCTTAAACTCACTATTTTCGTGTTTTTTTTTTTTTTTTTTTTTTTTTCGTACAAATACTAAACGAAGCTTAACATCGTTTTTTTTGTTTTGTTTTTTTTTTGTTACCCTCTTTATCGAGTAGATAAATTGATATTTAGCAATGTTAGTTATTTTAAACCGATCAATTTATTAAACTAGTTTTCAACCGTATATAGATATTTATAGACATTAATTAGAATGTACATATATTTTACGCAATTTTACACCTTTGACAATTTTTTTTTTACCCCCTTAACTACATGTATATATTTCTAGTCATTACCAGCACGAAAAAAAAAAAAAATAGCTTAAATTCCGTATTCAACTTCAACCAAATTGAATATGGAGTAATTTGTATATTGCTATTATAGACCCCCCCCTAAAAAAAAAAAAAAAAAAAAACAACAAAAAACAAAAAACTTCTCAATTGTTACAACTTACATTCCTTTCAGTCTCATATATCCAACGTGTTTTTCTTCTTAGTAACATCCTAGCCATGCCAATGCATTTATTAAAAGAAAATGTCTGAATCGCGCGATCCTGTTTATATCAACTACTCTTATCATTGATTGGCTGAAAAAGTAGCCATTCAGATATAAAGAGTTCGAGGATCGCATTGTCGTAGTTTAATTTTTTTTTTCTTTGTTGGCGTTGCACAAGGGTGGCGGGTTGGAGTTTGATCGGCTCCAACGGGGTCTGGCTGGCTGAGGGGGGTATTATGTTGAAAGACCCGAAAACCCCCCTATGAAGCTTGCCAATAACATAACTGACGACGCCACCTTGCGCTAAGTCTAGCGTATTTCAAACATATATATATATATATATAATTTTTTTAATCATATATATTTGACCCACAGCTCTGATGATGATTTTTATAATCGAAATATTGTTCAATATTAGCTATGAAAATGATATAAAATATATTAATTTTAAACAATATTGTGCGTTTTCATACCTTTTTATCTATCTATCAATCTATCTATCTATCTCTCTCTCTCTCTATCTCTCTCTCTCTCTCTCTCTATATATATATATATATATATATATATATATATATATATATATACTGAGAGAGAGAGAAAAATTGTCGTAATTTTAAACAATTAATTTCGCGCGTGCGTCTTGTTCTTTTCAGGTTTTGTCTACTGTGCATCAAACTAAAGTCAATTAGGGACTCTTTGTGAGTGAGACAGCATCATGACACAACTACAGAATTTTGAATCGGCATGCTATACTGTTTGCCATTTACGCCGTAAGCTCCAATACGAAGATTTCAGAATGTTTGGCTTTCAATCTGAGGACAGTACAGACGATTCGAAAACAGTTTGATGAATCAGATGGTGATTACGAAATCACGGCAGCTCGGATGTCCCACTTGGATCGTCCTGATAAAAAAAAAGATCTTCCGAGTTTGTTTCTGAGATTCAGGCCATGATTGTCAACGGGTAAATCAGGTCCATAGCCTGAGACATGAGAATGTCTGAGTTTCTTATCAGGCAAGTTGTGCATGAAAACATTTGCTATCTTCATACAAGATGAAAAAGTAGCATGCGGATTATTCGGACCATTGCCCTTATTTTTATTGTTATCTGTTAAACGTTTCGGCCGATGAGCCCTCCCGCCTTCTTCAGATATTTCTTGTTGGACTCGAAAGCCTTCTCGAACTCGGGAAGGCTTCGAGTTCGAGAATACCAGAGAATGGGACGCTGTGTGATATGGATCAAATAAATGCAAACCATTTTGGAGTTCCATGAACGCTTCTTATTATGAAATGAAGAGTCCCAAGTGTTTAATATGAAGACAAATCGAAATAATACACAGTTAATTTTATTTTATTTATTTTTTAATGTGGGTAAATATGCTTGTTTCAGTGTGATTCTATCCAATAGTAGCTATTAAATTTATATGTAAATTTCACGTACCGAATAATTTTACTATTATGGGATACATAGCGTAGTGGATAAAGACGTTGTGTTAAGACAATTTTAAGTGACAGTCATTTCTAGGCTGCAGCTTCAATCCTGGTCAAGGGTGACAGTAACATAGAATGATAATTAACACAGCTTGACACTTGTACCCCAGCTATGTTTAGCTATGGTTAACTATGGTTAGCGGAATGGGAACAGGATATCCCCGTGGATTGAATAGAGGGTTGGGTTCAAAGTTCCGTGATGGCTCCCGATTACGACAAGAATGTTCCTGAGTTCAAAAAGAAGGCTCGCGAGTCTGACAAGAAGGTTCCCGAGTTTGAGAATACTCCTGAGTCCGACAAGAAATTCCTGAAGAACGCCGGAGGGCACATCGGCCGAAACGCTCTACCGATAATCATAAAGATGAGGGCAATGGTCCGAATAATTCAAAAGATGAGGAGAATAGTTCGAATGATCCAAATAATACTAATTATGAGATAGAGGTAGTTATTTTTCTATTGGCAAGACTACCCGGTGTTGCCTGGATTTAAAATGTTAAGAATAAATCTCTATATTCATATAAAGGTTAATAAAAATTATTTCCAATATATTTGTTTTATTATCTTTTATTCTTAGTATATTCTTGTTTTCATGTTTATTTTTATTATTGTATTTTGCAAATAGGCAAATAAAAGAAAAAGAAAAGAATGTTTGTATTTTTTTGTCTATTTGCTTTTCATTGTTTTGTCCTTTATTAAATTGTTTTATTTTTCATTCATTTTTTTTTAATTGATTTTTTAATATATCTTCGATTTATACCCATATTATATTTTTATTTGGCTTTTCTAATGGAAAATGAGGGGTGAAGAAAATGTTCAATTCCATCTGGGACAAAAATAGGGGATGGATTTTATTCAACTTTGGTCTTTTCTTTGCTTTGTTTAAACAGACAAGTTTAGAAATCTTTCGAAAAAATAAACATAGCTGTTATGTTTTTGGTGAGAAAAAAAACATATTTTAAACACATAAAAATTTACCAAACAAATTTTTTCCCCAAAAAACATAACAGCTATTCTTATCTTTTCAAAAGATTTCTAAGCATCTCTGTTTTAAACAAAAAAAACTTCCTTTCAAATTTTTAAAACATAAACTGTCAAAAATGCCCATATTTTAAAACCAAGATTTTTTAAAATCGTTTATCATGTAATCAATTTCGAATGTTTTTCATGTATGACTCCTTTTTTAAAAAATCGAAATACTCTGTATCCTGAAGAAGATCTTTGTTTACATGCCTGATATTTTGTTTTAATATTTATTATTTTAACGAGAGATTCTGGGGAAGCCAGCTAGTGTAGTGGTTAGAATGTCCGCCTGACAGCCTGACAGGTAGGGTTCGAATCGCGCACAAAGCACTGCCCTGTCAATAGCTCTGCTGTTGAGGCCTAATGGGCTGAAATGTACATACAGAGATCGACTTTTTCTCGATTTGTTTGCGCTTTACATTTAAACCGATATGCACGCCTAATTCATTTAATTATAATTAATTAATTAACAAATTAGGTATGACTTTAATTAAGCACATAATCTCCCTAAAAAAGTATATATTAATACAATTGCATGTTATGAGTACTTAGATAATACCAACAGTATTAATAATGTAAAACAACTTTATTAACAATTGAGGTTTAAATAACAATAAAATAATAGAGAATATGATATGAATAACTGAGGGGAGTGTGACTTGGCTAGTTATATAGTTTCAGTTACAGACAAACACACAATCTCCATTATAATAAGATTAGATAGGAATTATTGAAACCATATAACTGTGGTACAAAGACATTATTATTATCATCATTAAATAGGGATACTTTTTTAAAAACATATTGTGTATACATTATTTGTACTAGCAAAATAAAAAACGCCCTCTGGGCGACGTAAAATAAATATTGCCTGAGGGGATGGGAGTTGAAAATTTAATATCAGAGAGTTTGTATCATAAGTAAAGCAAAATCATCAAATTCATTAAAGGAGAAAAAAATAAAATAAATTTATTAAAGGAGTAAAAAATAAAAGAATTGAAATAGAAACTTAGTTCTGATAATTTTAAATATATATATATATTTTTAAACTATATATAGATAGATAATACCAGGTATGTAGTTATTAAAACTTGTTTAAAAAAAAACAATAAGGACTGTTTAACATTATATGCTCAAATTTTAAGTGTATTCTATTTATGACGATTTTAGGCAGTGTGACATAAGCAGTGACGTAGTTTTTGTTTCAGACAAAAACCGGAAGCGAATCTCCATTATTAATAAGATTGGTTTTATATATCAAATAATTTCAAATAGAATATTCCATATATATGAACGGTATAAGTAGCACAGGGTTCTGTGCGGTAAAGTAAGGAGCTAATGGTAGGTGGGGCGCTCCATCTCAGACGCAAAAAAACAATCTCCTTGGTCTAGCGCTAGTGAAAAGGAGATAGACTCCCTCGCTGTATGGCTCATACCGACATTAGGCTTCCCCGACGACGACTTTACTTATATATATATATATATTTATAGAATTAGATTGCATTTGGGTGACATCATAGTCTTATGTTGATCAATTTTGTTGTGCTATTTTCTAATATCTTACAGACAAAGATATTCAGAGACACAGAAAGAAAGAAAGAAAGAAGAGGAAAAGACAGACAGACAGATAGATAGATTGATTGATTAATAGATAGATAGATAGATAGGTAGAATTCTCTGACATTTTATTTTTTATGTCACTCTGTACACAGTCAGTCGAGTACTCTGATTTCTTAACCAATATACATATATATATATATATATATATATATATATATATATATATATATATATATATATATATATATATATATATATATATATATATATATATATATATATATATATATATATATATATATTTGGGAGATTATGTGCTTAATTGAAGTCATACCTAATTTGAAAATGTTTAATTAGTTATAATTAAATGAATTAGGTGTGCATATCGGTTTAAATGTAAGGCGTAAACAACACACACACACACACACACGCACACATATATATATATTATATATATACATATATATATATATATATATAAGGCGTAAACAAACACATATATATATATATATATATATATATATATATATATATATATATATATATATACTAACTGAGCTACCCTACGTTTAAAAACATAAAAATAAATATTTTATCAATATTTATATGTAGATTGATATAAATTCTTTTTCTATATATTTGTTTTATTATCTTTATATATATATATATATATATATATATATATATATATATATATCTTATTTTAAGTTGTTTTCCTTTAATATTATTATTATTGTTTGTATTTTTTCTTTTGTTTGTTTGGGTTTTTTCTTTACATTTTATCATGTTTTATCCTTTATTAATTTGTTTGATTGTTTTAAATCATTTTCTTAATTAATTCTTTAATATATAATTAATTTGTACCCTTAGTATATTTTTTATTTAACTTATCTTATGGAAAATGACAAGTACAAAAATGTTTAACCCCGGACAAAAATAGGAAATGGATTTTACTGAACGTTGGTTTTTACTGGTCTCCACACATTTTCTATATAAATGACGCGGACTCGGTCGTTGTACAAAGAAACATACATACATATAGACATACAGATAGACATACAGAATCTCTATTATATATATATATATATATATATATATATATATATATATATATATATATGAGAGTAAACAAACAAATGTGTTTATTTGATATGGCTTTTTTTAGCCGATAATTTTTGGAGGATATGTGCTTAATTGAAGTCATACCTAATTTTGAAAATTAATTAGTTAATAATTAATGAACTTAGGCGGGCATATATGTTCAAATGTAAGGCTAAACAAATAGACAAAAAAGGGATTGACATTTTCTCGATTTGTTTTGCCTTACATTTGAACATATGTGCCCGCCAAAATTCATTAATTATTAACTAATTAATGTTCAAAATTAGGTATTACTTCAATTAAGCACATATCCTCCAAAAAAAAAATATATATATATATACATATATATATGTGTGTGTGTGTGTGTGTGTGTGTATGTATGTGTGTGTGTGCGTGTGTGAATGCGGCATGTGCGTGTATGTGTGTGTGTGTGTGTGGCATGTGCGTGTATGTGTGCGTGTGTATGTGGGCGTGCGTGTGATACCAATCTCTCTCTCTCTCTCTCTATATATATATATATATATATATATACATATGCACACACATGCATACACACACACACACACACACACACATATATATATATATATATATAATCGCATTCTCTTTTATATAATTAGATTTAGGTATATTTTATTCATTTTACGCATATATGTGTGTGTGCGTGTGCATGTGTGTGTGTGGGTGTGAGATACCAATCTCTCTCCCTCTCTCTGTCTCTGTCTCTCTCTCTTTCTCTCTCTCACTCACACACACTCTCTCTCTCTCTCTCTCTCTCTCTCTATATATATATATATATATATATATATATATATATATATATATATATATATATAATCGTATTCTGTGTTATACAATTAGATTTTGATAGATAGATATGAACATACACCTTTCGTTTTCTTTCTTTAAGATAGATAGATTTAATGTTAATTTAAATCATAGTTTTCAGCTGTGAAGTTTATTTTTTCATGTTATCTTTTGATATCATACAGACAAAGAGGATTTCGTCGTCCCGGGATGGAAAATCCAATAATTAATGATTATATCACTCGGTTATCCTGATTTCTTTTTCAAATAGAAGATTAGCCGCAAATGGTGCTTCAAAAAAAAAAAAACGCTTCAGTATGAGCTTTCACTTTCCTTAATGGGTTGTGGTTAACGAGTATCACCAACTCGATACCGGGCACAGGGAAATGTGACCTCTAGCCCTAGGGTCTTCCTTTTCACACCCAGGGACAAAGGCGTTTTCTTTTATAACGAAAATTGAAATGAGATCAACTGCACCCCGAGCGATTGAATCAGCAATTTTGCAATCGTGATTTTGCAGTTGTAGACACCACCCCCACCCCATCTCTCTCTCTCTCTCTCTCTCTCTCTCTCTCTCTCTCTCTCTCTCTCTCTCTCTCTCTCTCTCTCTCTCTTCTTTTTTCTTTATTTCTTTTTTTTTTCTTTTTCTTCTGAGAGGTGCGATTTTCTCAAGTGTGACCCTGTATAATTATGCAATAGTCTACTTTCAGAAAATCTCTCTCTCTCTCTCTCTCTCTCTCTCTCTCTCTCTCTCTCTCTCTCTCTCTCTCTCTTTCTTTCTTTTTTCTTTCTTCTTTTTTTCTTTTTCTTTCTTAATTGTGTTTTTTCTTTTTCTTCTGAGAGGTGCGATTTTCTCCCTGTATAATTATGCAATAGTCTACTTTCAGAAAATCTCGCTGTACATACATCTAACGTGACATTACAACCAAATCACGTTTATAGAACCGCTTACCACGAGATCAATGGGGTTAAGAAGTGATGTTCCTACTCAGTACTTAAACGGTTAACCGACTAGGAATGGCGGGAACTTATGGCCTGATACCGAATAAAGCTAAAACCACTAAACAACTACGAGTATGTAATACTAATGAAGTAAAATATAAGCAGAATTAATAAATTTGAATATCAACATTTAACATTGATAAGACTCCTTATTTTATCAATAGGGGTATATTGATAGATAAAAAATGGAATATATATATATATATATATTATATCTTATTATAATGGAGATTGTGTGCTCTTTTGTCTGTAACAGAAACTATATTACTACTCAAGTCAATATTCCATTAGGTATTTATGTCACATTCTCCATGATTTTATTTTTTATTTAAACCTCAATTATTAATAAAATCCTTTTCCATTATTAATACGGTTGACCATATCTTCATACTATTAACATGCAATTGTATTTATATATACAACAAAATACCGGTTTACAGGGTGAACGGGAAGGCTAATTTGCATATTGATATTAAAAGTTTGATTTTAATAAATATGTGCTTAGTATTATTGATTTCTAATTGTTTGGTTTTATTTTAATGAATATGACCAAAAATCTCTTCAATAAATCTTAAAAGAAAGAATAACTTTGATTTTATTCTTTAGTTACTAAATTAAATAAATAGTTAAATTAGAAAAATTTAGCAATGAAAGACAGGAGTGATGGAAAATAATGGATGAGGTAGTTTCAAAGTTGTTCGATTTTTCGATTATACCCCCTCTGTTTCAAATCATTTTATCTTCATTCTTATGTAGTTTCATTAGTCTTCCTAATTTAATATATTTAATTATAGTAAAACATAAATACTTGCGCCCGGAGGGTGCATATTTTTGCTAGTATAAGTAAAGAAATAACAAAATTTAGAGACTTAGCATTATAGTCTATTTCAGGGAGCTTAGACAAAGTGTCTAACTCCCGACTCATCAGATGCGATATATATATATATATATATATATATATATATATATATATATATATATATTTCGCATCTGATGAGTCGGGAGAGTTAGACACTTTGTCTAAGCTCCCTGAAATAGACTATAATTCTAAATCTCTAAATCTTTTGTTATTTCTTTACTTATATATTTGCTCTGTGACTCTAACATTAAGAACACACATTGAGCTCTCAAACTGTGACAGGTTTTTTTTAATAAAACTCTTGTGTCGTAAGACTTTTGGATTATATATATATATATATATATATATATATATATATATATATATATATATATATATATATATATACGTGACTGTGGATAACTGATATATATGCTTCCCACTCCCATGTTTGAGCACTGTGGGGGGAGGGCATTAATTGTAACTTCGCCGTTTGGCATGAGCCATGACCCGTCTGTTTACAGATTAGAGTTCTCTGGTGATTGTAAAAAAATACCGCCGTAAAGTATGTAGCAATTAATTGTTCACACTAGACTAACGGCCCGCTGATAGCCGCAAGGGTAAGGAACTTGGTAGACGAAAATTCTGTCGGGTTTCGATTCCGGCTAGAGGTAGCTGTTAAAATGTCGAGCCGCACTGATAAGAAGTAAACTTCGAAACACGTGTCTGTTGATGACTTATTGTTGTGATGTTAATCCAACAGTAAAAAAGAAGTCAAGTCGAGGTAGGGTAAAATAAGACAAGTGTATTTACAATAATGGTACAGGGACGGCTAGCTTGCCGTTAACGGTAACAGTACAACCTTTTCACTCGGTGTCTCACTATTTATAGTGAGAACCGGTGTATATTCTCCACAGTAGGAACGGCCGGTACAACACTTATATATATATATATATATATATATATATACATAAGGTGTATCAAAAAGTATTAAGATTTTTTGTACTTTTTGATACACCTTGTATTCTGAAAAAATAATGAAGGGAACATTTTTTTAAGAATGTAAGTTTTGTCAGAAAGTACAAAGAATCTTGATATTTTTGACACACCTTATATATATATGTATATGTATATAGAGAGAAACAGAGACAGAGACAGAGACAGAGACAAAGAGAGAGAGACAGACAGACAGACAAACAGACAGACAGAAAGGGGAGGGAGGGGAAGAAATGTAAAACATATATATCCTTATTTCATTAATACGATTAGATAGATAAAGATATAGATGGCTAGAAGTCGAAGAAAATAAATCTTTATAAATATATATATATATAGAGAGAGAGAGAGACAGACAGACAGACAGACAGACAGACAGAGACAGACAGACAGACAGACAGAGGGAGTATTGAGAGAATATATATATATATATATATATATATATATAGAGAGAGAGAGAGAGAGAGAGAGAGAGAGAGAGAGATAGATAGATAGATAGATAGATAGATAGATAGATAGAAATGAGAGAAATAGAAATAAACAAACAAACAAAGAGAGAAATAAGTCAAGTAGATAGATAGATAGATAGATAGATTGATTGATTGATTGATAGCTAGCTAGCTAGCTAGCTAGCTAGATAGATAGATAGATAGATAGATAGATAGAAATGAGAGAAATGGAAAGAAAGAAAGAAAGAAAGAATCTTTGATAGTTGTTTTCCAGTTGAATAAAAATCTATATATTGTTTTTCCTAAAATAGAGAAATGAATATTCTTGATTATTATTAATTTTTTTTTTTTTTGTAAAAACAAATTTATTTCTCATTGCAATTCAAATATGATATTTATTTTTCATTTTTTTCAGGTGTAATAACTTGTTTATATCTAATTAATTTATATTTTGATGATTATGACTCGAATATAAATTACTGACAAAA
>CM042150.1:36302416-36317416 GCA_023376005.1 Doryteuthis pealeii | reverse complement strand
GGTGATTTCAAATGTATATATATATATATATATATATATATATATATATTATATATATACGTGTGTGTGTGGTATACATGTGTATATATATATGTGTGTGTGTATACGTGTCGAGTGTATATGTGTCGGGGTGTATGCATGTCTGTATAAATATGTAGGTGGTGTACATGTGTGTATATTATGTATACTAGTACAAAATAAAAAACGCCCCTCGGGCGATGTAAAAATAGATTTTTGAAACATATTGCCTGAGGAGTGGGAGTAAAAAATTCAATGTCAGTGAGTTTGTACCCTAAGTAAGTAAAACAATTTGAAATGTGAACTTTAAATATGTATTAAAATAAAACAAACTATATATAGATATATAATACCAGTCATATATTTATTAAAACTTGTTTTAAAAAAACATGAGGACTGTCTAATGCTGCATGTTCAAATTGTGAGTGTATTTATTCTATGTTATGACGATTTTGGCTAATGTGACGTAAAAAGTGACGTAATGTTTGTTACAGACAAAAACCGGAAGCGAATCTCCATTATTAATAGATGTGTGAGGATGTATGCGTGTATATAAAAGGTGTGTCAAAAAAGTATCGAGATTGAAGCAGTATTTAACAGGGCAGAATGAATGGAACGTTATTTTTTTTAATGGAACGTGTGTCAAAAAGTGTAAAAAATCTCGATACTTTGACCCTTGTATATATATATATATATATATATATATATATATATAGTATTACATTGTGTATAAAAACAACCTACTCGAGATTCACCATAAGGGACTTCAGGGTTAAATCCACTGAAGTATCCAAGATATTAACTGCGGAATTCAATAATTATGGCCGTTGAAAACAGTTTCGCAGTTAATGAACGCTGTTGCATCATTTTGAAAAATTGAATAACGGATTGAGCACTTTATATTTACATATAGTTATAACACATCGGATTTATCCGATTAATACTTGTAACAATCAAATATTGAGATTAACCCAATATTTTTTACCGGTAAGTCATTCCCTTTATATATGATGGACTCTCCCGTCGATTTCGACGTATGAGTGTCTAAAAGCAAAATCAGCTCGAATGTTTATGGCGATTGTGAGATTTCAGTCCGCTGTTAGACTGCCACACAAAGATTTGTCTTCAGTGGTGAAGGCTTGTGTAGCACCTTCCACACTTCTTGGAACTGCTGATAGCACACAGTCGGTGCAAAAGTTTGCAACAGACTACATGAACAACAGACCTCAGGTTTTACATCAGAGTTTTCCTTCTCCTAGATGCCTGTCTTAACAAAGACTGAGGGTCCATCTATCCCAGTGGTTTCTGCATCCCCACGTCTACATGCTAGATGGCCGTTGAGCAAAAAGCTTCCTCCGCCCTTTGACAAGTTTTGTTTTTTCATCCTGCTGGGTGTCTAGCCACCCTCCTCACCAAAAAAACTTGGTGGGGGTACCGGTTTAGTCGCCGATGACCCGACTATGACACAGGTAGTACAGGATTACATAGTACCTGTAGCGCTTTAAGCGACCTGACATTATCTTCAATGAGGATGCTGACTTTATATATATATATATATATATAATATATATATATATATATTATTATTATATTTATATTTTTTTGCTTGAAGGCAATTATAAATGCATGTATCGTATAAAATTCGATAATTATAGAAAATAAACTTGACAAGTAAATCCCGCAAAGGATGGCTCGCTATGCAGAACACCGTACAGACTGTTTCGACTTTATTAAGTCTCTTCAGCGATGTATACTAACGACTCCCCTCCGACAGGAATCGAAACCGGGACTTCACAGGCATAGTCAGAGACCATATCCGTTCGGCCGCCGGTACATAGAGCGGATGCGCGCGTGTGTATGTGTATGTGTGTGTGTGTGTGTGTGTGTGTGTGTATGAGGTTTATGCGTGCATGCATATTTGTATGTGGAAGGTGTATGCGCGTGTGAGTGTGCATGTATGAGTGTGTTGGGCTATAAGTATATATATATATATTTATATTTTTTTCATGTAGTTAAGATCTTTCCATGTGTGGTTTAACCAAGCTGATGCAGGTAGACCATAAGGAGAGCTCAATGTGCCAGTGAGTGGATGGACAGACCAAGATATTCAATAAATGAAGGAAAAAACTCTAAACTTGCTTCCTTACAATTATTTATTTCAACCGTATTACTACGGCATCTTCAGGTAATCTCGTTCATTGATTACCTGAGGATGCCGTAGTAATACGGTTGAAATAAATAATTGTAATAAATCAAGTTTAGGGTTTTTTTCCTTCATTTACTGTATATATATATATATATATATATATATATATATATATATTATATATATATATATGTGTGTGTGTGTGTGTGTGTGTGTGTGTGTAGAGAGAGAGAGAGAGAGAGATGTATGCATATGTATGTGGATGGATACGATGGTACAATCAATAAGTTTCCAACCTTCAGAATGAATAAACATTTACTTTACATATCACATTCATTTTTGAAACGATATTCTTCCTGGTCAATTCCCTTAATTCAGTGGTTCCCCCTGTCGGCGGAGCTTAAAATACACCAACTGAATCCCCTGCAGAGGATTAAGTTCCTCCCCACCCTAAAAAAAAGTGGTTGATATATTTACGAAACCAATTGAATACTTTTATGATCGCTATCGAGTAAATTATACCTGATCTTAGTGGGTAATATTTTCACTCTGTCGGCTGGGACTGCATCTATGTAGAGGAGTATTCCCCTCCCGCCTCAGCGAGTGTCCCGGATATGACATCAAACTAGCCAAAACTAAACTACCAACTCTAAATATATATATATATATATATATATATATATATATATATATATATATATATATATATATACAATATTCCCATTGAGAACTAGACTCATCAGATATACCAACAAATATTATTTCTCTATCTATCTATCTATCTATCTATATCTCTGTATATATATATATATATATATATATATATATATATATATATATATATATTCTGGAGTATAAACAAGCTCTGAAGGTGATTTTTATAAATCGAAATATTGTTCAATATTAGCTATGAATATGATATAAAATCCTTTCACTTTAACAGCATATTGTGTTGTTTTCATATCCTTTTATCTATACTCATATATATATATATATATATATATATATATATATATATATATATATATATATATATATAAGATTTTTGAATGTTTGTTTTATATAGAAGCATTGTTGAATAAATTATTATTTATATTTTGCTTGAAGGCAATTATAATCCTTTGCGGGATTTACTTGTCAAGATTATTTTCTATAATTATCGAATTTTATGCGATACATGCATTTATAATTGCCTTCAAGCAAAATATAAATAATCATTTATTCAACAATGCTTCTATAAAAAACAAACATCCAAAAATCTTATTCACTTCGCCGAAGAGCTTACGGCCGGGTTTGTTTACTAAATACGTCCACTTACCTACTATGGCAGGGGCGTGTAATAGTATCATTGACAAGGTTAATTTCGCAGGTTGTTCGCTATGTACCCGGCCGAACGGATATGGTCTCTGACTATGTCTGTGAAGTCCCGTTTCGATTCCTGTCGGAGGGGAGTCGTTAGTATACATCGCTGAAGAGACTTAATAAAGTCGAAACAGTCTGTACGGTGTTCTGCATAGCGAGCCATCCTTTGCGGGATTTACTTGTCAAGATTATTTTCTATAATTATCGAATTTTATGCGATACATGCATTTATAATTGCCTTCAAGCAAATATAAATAATAATATATATATATATATATATATATATATATATATATATATATATATATATGGGGGGGGGATAACAGGTTCAGAAAAATCCGACGAAATGTGAAACAGTATGTAGGAAAATAGAATAAGACAAAGAATCAATTCAATTAATATTTCGTCTCTGTTAGTTCAAAAACTTCTTCATAATGATACAAATTGGCATATAAATGAGGAAGAGGTAAACAGGGAGAGGGGGAGAGGGGAAGAAAGGTAGATGCATTGGGAAGGAGAGGTCAAAGGTCCGAACAGTATGAAAGGGGTAGAGGGTGCGGGGAATATGAGAAGGGAGGCAAGAGGAGGAAGTATAAATATGATCAAATGCGGACAGAGGTGAACGATCAATTGGTGAAATGGGGAAGAATCATGCGTCTTACTGTCTATGAATAAAGTGTATCATTGGTAGAGATAGGTAGCTAGTGTTTATGTATTAGTTTAGTGTTGTAGTTGGTACAATGGGTGGACAAGGATTGTGGAAGAGAGCTGTGATACGTAATTACTCATACGTCTTACTGTGTACGAGTAAAATCTATCATTGGTAGAGATAGGCCGCTAGTGTTTATGTATTAGTTTAGTGTTGGAGCTTGCACAATTGGTGGACAAGGATTGTGGAATATAGCTGTGATACGTAATTACTCATACGTCTTACTGTCTATGAGTAAACTATCATTGGTAGAGATAGATCGCTAGTGTTTATGTATTAGTATAGTGTTGTAGCTGGTACAATGAGTGGACAAGGATTGTGGAATAGAGATGTGATACGTAATTACTCATGCGTGGAAGAGAGCTGTGACGGATTTATGGAGACAGTTTTTTGAAAGTCTGTTTGTGAGGTATAAAAATGTTTTGTTTGATTTTTTGTGACTTCCTCATTTATGCATTTTGCTTTCTTTTCTGTTGTGTTTTTTTAATTTTTTTAAGGGGGGTTGTTTTTTGTTGTTGTTTTCTTTGAGGGGGGGTCAACAAAAATGTTTACTAAATGATATTCCCTCAGACAAACGTGTACTTATCCAGCCGACGGGCTTTTTTTTATTATTATTTCTTTACATACAATTATAAAAATCCTTCCCGTCTCCCAACGACTTGGAGAACGGAAACAAAATTTATTGTCGTGATAACATCAACAACAACAAAAAATGCAGATATTAATTAAGTTTTCAACAGCAAACAAGACTTGTAGAAAGTAATATTAAATTGCCACGTTTTCTATTTTCAATATCTTTTCTTTTATTTCTTTTCTTTTTCCTTTTTTTTTTTTTTTTTTTTTCTTTGTGATGTACGTCTATGAAGATAACTAAGATATTTATCTAATAAACCTAAAAAAAAAGGTAAGAGGGGGGGAGGTAATTTTTTGTTTGGCTGCGTGTAAAATTTGCTGAATGCAGCCTCTCCCCCCTCCATAATTTATTGCATTTTACCAATGTCTGTTGTTCATGTGTGTGAGGGGGGGTGCACTGGGAGTGAGCGTACCTCGCTTATCTACGCCTTTTATCTGATTACGTACCTTTGAAAATGTGCATTTAGCACTGTTTTTGTTAACGAGGCTCATTAACACTCACCCACCACACACACGTTTGCACGCATCACTCCCACGACTACACCACTGATATCGTTATTAATGTTGTTACCTGCATAGTGCCCATCAAAGATGACAGGATTTCTTCACCATGGATCAGCAATTTCTGTGTAATATATCCCTAACCCCTACCTTGTAACCTATCCTGTTTCTAAGAAATTATTGAAATGTATTTACAGTTAGCTTGAAATGGCGAGGAAGAAAAAAGAAAAACACGGGGATGCATGGATAGAATTTTACTGCGTCCTTTTAGATTTTTATGCGTCAGGGACGCAGGACGCGTACCTATCAGCATCTCTGTATATATGTATATACATATATATATATATATATATGTGTGTGTGTGTGTGTGTGTGTGTGTGTTGCTTTTAATTTGTCTCATGGCATATCAATCCATATATATACATATATATATATGTATGTGGGTGTGTATAAACACACACACACACCACACAAACACACGTACACACACACACACATATATATAATATATATATATATATATATGTTGTGTGTGTGTGTGTGTGTGTGTGTGTGTATGTGCGTGTGTGTGTATTGGGCAGCATTTTTTCATTTATGCATGTTGAATTAAACAAAAGACACATCTCCTGTTTAACAATTTTATTTGTGATTTTTTCATGTTTTTTTGCCAACTTTTTAATATTTGGGTGGAATTCGTGTATTAGTCCATCTAAGTTCATAAACATCACCCCTGATGATGGCACTTCGAAGTGCCGAAAGTACTCGGGACATGAACTTTGGTGGACTAATCCACGAATTCCACCCAAATATTACAAAGTTGGACAGAAAACTTGAAAAAATCACGAATACAATTATTAAACAGGAGAATTGTCTTTTGTTTCATTCAACATGCATATTATATATATATAATATATATATATATATATATTATATATATATATATATATATATAAAATTAATGCTAAAATCCCTTTTATTCGTAAAAATATTTACAGTGTTCCATGCACAAATATGCAGACCAAGTTACCGATAAAAATCGGGGGGAGGAGGCATTTAAAATATCTACATATATCTTATATCTCTCTCGCAAGTATACCAATGAACATTTCCTGTCTTTCTTAAACTAAACATATAAACTTATACGCAAGAATAATTGCAATTTTATCAAAAAAATAAAAGTACATGCATTGCTATCACTTTTATTCTTAAATTCCATTAGAATTTTTCACACTCGCCTTAGCCAGTGGTTCATTTGGAGGCTGAGTGACAGCAAGTCTCCTCAGGTCTCCATGACTCTTCTGAGTATTCTTGCCTATCTTGGTTCATTGGAGGCTGAGTGACAGCAAGTCTCCTCAGGTCTCCATGTCTCTTCTGAGTATTCTAGCCTATCTTGGTTCATTGGAGGTTGAGTGACAGCAAGTCTCCTCAGGTCTTCATGACTCTTCTGAGTATTCTAGTCCATCTTGGTTCATTGGAGGTTGAGTGAAAGCAAGTCTCCTCAGGTATCCATGACTCTTCTGAGTATTCTAGTTGATCCCAACAATGCTGTAGTTTTGATGGTCTCGATTCTTTCTCTGATTTTTAGTTGACCCAGATTCTTTTCCAGACCCTCGGGACCATTCCAAGAGCACCAGTTACAATTGGTACGACCTTTACCTTCATGTTCTAAAGTTTTCTCAGTTCTCTGGCAAGGTTTAAGTATCTGGTTATCTTTTCGCTTTCTTTCACTTTTATTAGGTGATCCATCGGGACGGCAAAATCCACCAGATGACAAGTTGTCTTCTTCTTGTCAATTACCACTAGGTTTGGTCTCCTGGTCGGGATGAGGTGATCAGTCTGTATCTTAAAGTCCCATATTATTATTTCACTCCATTCGAGTTTTTCACACCTGCCGTAGCCGGTGGTTCACTGGAAGCTGAGTGACAGCAAGTCTCCTCAGGTCTCCAGGACACTTCTGAGTATTCTAGCCGATCCCAACAATGCTGTAGTTTTGAAGGTCTCGATTCTTCCTCTGATTTCCAATTCATCCAGACTCTTTTCCCTGGGGATCGTTCTAAGGTCCCCAATTACAATTGGTACGACCTTCACCCTCATATTCCACAGTTTTCTCAGTTCTCTGGCAAGGTCTAAGTATTTGTCGATCTTTACGCTCTCTTTTATTTTCACTCTGTGATCCATCGAGATGGTAAACTCCATCAGATGAGAAGTTTTCCTTTTCTTGTCAATCAAAACTACGTCTGGTCTCCTGGTCGGGATTAGGTGATCCGTCTGCACCTCAAAGTCCCAGAGAATTTTGTGTGTCTCCTTCTCTAGGACAGATTCAGGCTTGGGCATATACCATTTAGTTGAATGGGGAAAATTGAATTTCTTGCACAGTTCCCAGTGAATCACCTTTCCCACCCAGTCGTGTTTAGTATTGTACTCTCTTTGTGAGAGTTTACTGCATTTGCTTATTATGTAACTGACAGTTTCGTCTTTTTCCTCATAACATTCTATACTTGCTATTCTGTTGCGACTTATCTATTTTTGCTTTTATTATTATTATTATTAATTATTATTAATTATTATTATTATTATTTCGGAGGTGTTTGGGTTTTTTTTTTTACACTGTAACACTTTTACTGGTTCTGAGTGACAGTGACAGCAAGTCTCCTCAGATTACCAGGACTGAGTATTCTAGGTGATCTTAACAATGCTGTTTTTTGTTTGGTTTCTATTCTTCATCTGATTTCCTATTCCCCCAGTCTGTTTTCTAAACTCTTTGGGGTTATTCCAAGGGCACCAACTACAATTAGTTTCACCTTCATTCTCATATTCCAGTTTTTACTTTCATTTAGTTCTTGCGATTTTTACACACCAGCGTTTCACTGAATTCTAAGAGACAGCAAGTCTCCCCAGGTCTCCAGGACCCCCCTGAGTACTCTAGCTGTACTTATCAATTATTAAGATTATTAGTATTCTTACATTGTAGGTTGAGTGACAGCAAGTCTCCTCAGGTCTCCATGACTCTTCTGAGTATTCTAGCCGATCCCACAATGCTGTAGCGTTGATGGTCTCGATTCTTCCTCTGATTTCTTGTTTACCCAGATTCTTTTCCAGACCCTCGGACCATTCCAAGAGCACCAGTTACAATTGGTACAACCTTTACCTTCATGTTCTAAAGTTTTCTCAGTTCTCTGGCAAGGTCTAAGTATTTGTCGATCTTTTCGCTCTTTTATTTTCACTCTGTGATCCATCCACACACACACACACACACACATATGAACTAAACTGACGTACGCGGGTCGTTCAAAAAGTTCTAAGCTTAACACAGAAGGAACTCTTCTGTGTGGTGTGTGTGTGTGTGTGTGTGTGTGAGAGAGAGAGAGAGAGAGAGAGAGAGAGGAGAGAGAGAGAAAGAAAGAGAGAGAGAGAGACTAAGCGTGTATGTGTGCGAGAGAGATAGAGATATATGTAGATATTTTAAATGCCTCCCCACCCCCGATTTTTATCGGCAAATCAATGTAAATATTTTACAGCCAACCTTTTAAGAAAGAGTGAGTGAGGGTTAAAGCAAGAGAGATTTCCTTCTTATAAAACTAAAACAGAAAAACCTTTCAGATTTCTGTCTTAATTTCTGTGCAGCTGATGTCCATCCAAAGGTACGAGGTGTGCGATAAATCTAAAAATGGACAAAAAATAGGCCAGACTAGTCACAAAGAATCTGGACGAGGCTTATAACTTTTTGAACAGCCCTCGTATACGATTTAACGTTCCTATGAGGTTAAAATGTTCGTATAACCATGTCTACATACCATAATTCAAGAATAGAGACTAATGGTTATATATAGATACACATAGACACATTTATGAACACCTATAGACAGAGAAAAAGAGAGAGGGGAAGAAGAGAGAAACGGGAAAAGAGAGAGAGGAGAGGGAGAGAGGAGAGAGAGAGAGAGAGGGAGAGAGAGTGTGTGAGAGAGAGAGAGAGAGGGAGAGAGAGAGAGTGAAATTCATATACAAAATGAGGAAGGGGGTTCTTGCGTGTAAATTCTAAAAAATTCCTGCGATGGTATTTTGGGCGTGTTTTAGCGCGAAATGTACACGCGCGGGAAACCAAAAGAATCTGCTAATGGCCAATTGAAAGTCTTGATAACATGAATTATGAGACGAATGAACACGGCGAGAGAAGAAAATGAAATAAACAGACAAAAGAAACGAAGTTACTTTTGAGAAAGAAAGAAAGAAAGAAAGAAAGAAAGAAAGAAAGAAAAAAATAAATAAATAAAGAGATTGAAAAATGAAAAAAGAAATAAAAAAAGATTGAAAAGAAAGAAAGTAAAAAGATAGAAAGAAAGAACGATTGAAAAAAGAAAAAAGAAAACAGAAAGAAAGAAAAAAGAAAGATTGAACAGAAAAAAAAAGAAAGAAAGACATTGAAAAAAGAAAGAAAGAAAGAAAGAATGATTGAAAAAAGAAAAAAGAAAGAAAGAAAGATTGAAAAACGAAGAAAAAGATAGAAAAAAGATTGAAAAGAAAGAAGAAGAAAAGAAAAAAGAAAGAATGATTGAATAAAGAAGAAAAAGATAGAAAGAATGATTGAAAGGAAAGAAAGAAAAAAGTTAGAAAGAAAAAAAGATTGAAAAGAAAAAAAGAAAGAAAGAAAGAAAGATTGAAAACAAAGAAACAAAGATTGAAAACAAAAAGAAAAAAGAAAGAAAGAATGAAAAAGAAAGATTGAAAAGAAAGAAAGAAAGATTAAAAAATGAAGAAAAATAGATTGAAAAGAAAGAAACAAAAAGAAAGAAAGAAAGAAAGAAAGAAAGAAAGAAAGAAAGATTAAAAAATGAAGAAAGAAAGATTGAAAAGAAAGAAATAAAAATAAAGAAAGAAAGAAAGAAAGAAAGAAAGAAAGAATGAATGATTGAAAAAAGAAAGAAAGAAGAGAAATAAAAGGAGATGACTAAGAAAGGTGGAAGGAGGAAAGGGGGAAAGGGTGAAATAGGAAAAGAAAAAGGAAAAGAAGAAATGAGATTGGGTAGGAGAATGGAGAAAGCGAATGGGTGAGGAATATAGCGAATAAAGAAGAAAGAAGGAGGGAGAAGAGAGTAAAGGAAATAAAAAGGAAGAAAGGAAAGAAGGAAGTTAGCGAAGCAAAAAGAAAGGGGAAAGGGTGAGAAAAAGAAAGAGAAAGAGAAAGAAAGGGAGAAAAAAAGAAAGATAGTAAAGAAAATAAAAAGAAAGAAGGGGAAAGGAGAGAACGAAGGGATAGGAATATAGAGAATAAAGGAGAAAGAAGGAGGAAAGAGAGAGAGGAGTGAAGGAACGAAAAAAAGTAAGGAAAGAGAAAGAAGTTAACGAAGGAAAGAAAAAGAAAGGAAGGAAAAATGATAAGAAAAATAAAGAGAAAGAAATAGAGAAGAAAAAGAAAGATAGCGAAAGAAAGAAGTTAACGAATGAAAGAGAAAGAAGTTAACGAAGGAAAGAGAAAGAAAGGAAGAAGAAATGATAAAAAAAGAAAGAGAAAGAAATAGAGAAGAAAAAAGAAAGATAGCAAAAAAAAAGAAGTTAACGAAGGAAAGAGTAAGAAAGGAAGGAGAAATGATAAGAAAAATAAAGAGAAAGAAATAGAGAAGAAAAAAGAAAGATAGCGAAAAAAGAAGTTAACGAATGAAAGAGAAAGAAGTTAACGAAGGAAAGAGAAAGAAAGGAAGAAGAAATGATAAGAAAAATAAAGAGAAAGAAATAGAGAAGAAAAAAGAAAGATAGTGAAAAAAAGAAGTTAACGAAGGAAAGAGAAAGAAAGGAAGGAGAAATGATAAGAAAAATAAAGAGAAAGAAATGGAGAAGAAAAAAAGTAAGATAGCGAAAGAAAGAACAAGGAAGAAAATGTAAAGGAGAGAACGAAAGAAGGAGAAATATAACGAATTAGGGAGAAAGGGGGGAAAGAAGGGAAAAGGAAAAAGAAATAATATTGCGAAGGAGAAAAGAAGTAAGGAATAAATAAGAGAATAAAAGCGAAGAAGGGAGAAAAGGAAAGAGGAAATAAGAGAGAAGGAAGGAAAAAAAGATAGTGAAAGAGAAGGAAGACTACGAATGAAAAGGAAAGATAATGAATGAGTCAAAGAATGAAGAAAAAGGTAGCAAATGAATATGAAAAATGAGAAGGAAAGAGAAAGATAACGAAGGAAAGAGAGAAATGAAGAAGAGGGAAGAAGAAAAATAAAGAGGCAAAGAAAGAGAAAAATAAAAGTGCAAATGAAGAAAAGAGACAGAAGAAAAATAGGAAATGATAATAAAGGAATGATAATAACGGAATGAGAAGAAAGGAATGAGAGAATAAAGGAATGAGAGAATAATGGAATAAGAGAATGGAATGAGAGTAAAGGAAAGAAGAAATGTGAGAGAATAACGGAATGAGAGAATAGAATGAGAGTATAACAGCTTGAGAGAAGAAAGGAATGAGAGAATAGTTAAAAGTGAAGGAATGTGGATATAACGAAAGAGGGGGTAGATAGTGACAAAGAGAAGAAAAAGAGTTTTAAAGGTGTGAAGGAAGTAAAGAAGAAAGAGAGAGAAGGAGAGATAAAGTAGTGGGGGAAAGGAAAATTAGAGAATGAAAGAATGAGGGGATAGTGAAGGAGGAGGAAGCGAGAGAGATGAGGAGAAAGAAAAGAAGTTTTACAGAGTGAAGAGGGGTAAAGAAGAAAGAGTTTTAAGGTGTGAAAAAGAAGAAAGAGAGAGGGAGACAGAAAGTAGTGTAAAAAAAGAGAACAATAGAGAATGAAGGAATGAGGGGAAAGAAGGGGTAGATAGATAGAGAGACAGAAAGAGAGGGGGTAAAAGAACATAAGCAGACAAAAAGAAAGGAGTTACAATTAAGAAAAGAAAGAAAGAAAGAAAGAAAGAAAGAAAGAAAGAAAGAAAGAAAGAAGCAAAAAGAAAAAAATATTTTTTAAGAGAAGAAAAAAGATAGAAAAAAAGAAAAGAAAGAAAGAAAGAAAGATTGAAAAAAGAAGAAAACAGAAAGAAAGATTGAAAAGAAAGAAAGAAAGAAAGAAAGAAAAGGAAGAAAAAGAAAGAAGAAAAGAAAAAAAAGAAAGAAAGATAGAAAAAGAAAGAAAAGAAAGATTGAAAAGAAAGAAAGATTGAAAAAAGAAAGAAAGAGAAAGAAAGAAGAAAGAAAGAAAGATAGAAAAAATTAAGAAAGAAAGATTGAAAGAAAGAAAGAAAAAGAAGAAAAAGGAAGATAGAAAAAAGAAAGAAAGAAAGAAAAGAAAGATTGAAAAGAAAGAAAGATTGAAAAGAAGAAAGAATAATGAAAAAAGAAAGAAAAAAAGATTTAAAAGAAAGAAAGAAAGAAAGAAAGAAAAATTTAAAAAGTAAAAAGGAGTATAGAAGAAAAAAGAATAATGCGGTAAGAACGAATTACAAATAAATAAATAAAAAAGAAAGAAAGAAAGAAAGAAAGAAAGAATATATGGTTAATCGTAGGATACACTAGATAGCGATAAAAGAAAGAAGAAAAACTGTTTTTAAGGGATAATAAGGGGTAATGAAAAAAGAGAGGGGGAAAGTGGGAGGAAGAGAAAAATAGAGAATGAAGAAATGAGGGGCTAGCGAAGGAGGTGGAAGTGAGAAAGATGAGGAGAAAGAAAAAGAGTTTTACAGAGTGAAGAGGGGTAAAGAAGAAAGAGTTTTAAGGTGTGAAAAAGAAGAAAGAGAGAGAGAGACAGAAAGTAGTGTGAAAAAGAGAAAAATAGAGAATGAAGGAATGAGGAGAAAGAAGGGGTAGATAGATGATGAGACAGAAAGAGAGGGGGTAAAAGAACATAAGCAGACAAAAAGAAAGGAGTTACAATTAAGAAAGAAAGGAAGAAAGAAAGAAAGAAAGAAAGAAAGAAAGAAAGAAAGTTTAAAAAAGAAAAAAAGATAGAAATAAATAAAGAAAGAAAGGTTGAAAAAGAAGAAAACAGAAAGAAAGATTGAAAAGAAAGAAGAAAGAAGAAAGAAAGAAAAGAAGAAAAAAGAAAGATAGAAAAAAGAAAGAAAGAAGATAGAAAAAAAGGAAGAAAAGAAAGATTGAAAAAAAGAAAGAAAGAAAGAAAGAAAGAAAGAAGAAAAAAAGAAAGATAGAAAAAAGAAAGAAAGAAAGATAGAAAAAAGAAAGAAAAGAAAGATTGAAAAGAAAGAAGAATTGAAAAGAAAGAAAGAAAGAAAGAAAGGAAGAAAGAAAGAAAGATTGAAAAAGAAGAAAAAAGAAAGATAGAAAGAAAGAAAGAAAGAAATATTGAAGCAAAAAGAATGAAAGAAAGATCGAAAAGAATGAAAAATTGAAAAGAAAGAAAGAAAGAATGATTGAAAAAAAAGAAAAAAGATTTAAAAGAAAGAAAGAAAGAAAAATTTAAAGAGTGAAAAGGAGTATAGAAGAAAAAAGAATAATGCGATAAGAACGAATTACAAATAAATAAATAAAAAAGAAAGAAAAAATATATGGTTAATAGTAGGATACACTAGATAGCGATAAAAAAAAGAGAAGAAAAACAGTTTTTAAGGGATAATAAGGTGTAATGAAAAAAGAGAGAGGGAAAGTGGGAGGAAGAGAAAAATAGAGAATGAAGGAATGAGGGGCTAGCGAACGGGGTGGAAGCGAGAGAGATGAGGATAAAGAAAAAGAGTTTTACAGAGTGAAGAGGGGTAAAGAAGAAAAAGTTTTAATGCGTGAAAAAGAAGAAAGTGAGAAGGCGAAGGGTCGAGGAGATAGAAAAGTAGGAGGCATGTAGCGTGCGAGAGAGAGAGAGAGGGGGGGAGATGAGAAAGAGTTTTAAAGAATGAAAAAAAAAAGAAAGAAGTGTAAAAAGAGTAAAAAAGAAGTGAGAAAATGGCAGGAAAAACGACAAACAAATGAAAAATATAGACAGATAGATATAGATATGAATAGAGTGAGCTAGCTAGCTAGCTAGCTAGCTAGATAGATAGATAAAGGAGGGGGAGATAGCGAGAAAGGAAGAGAAAAAAATAGTTTTTTTAAAATATAGACAGATAGATATAGATAGATAGATAAATAGGACTAGATAGATAGATAGATAAAGAAAGAAAGATTTATATATATTATATATATATATATATATATATATATATATAGAGAGAGAGAGAGAGAGAGAGAGAGAGAGGGGGGGAGAGAGAGAGATAAAGGAGGAGGAGAAAGTGAGAAAGGAAGGGAAAACATTTTTTTAAACAAAATGAAAGATATAGACATAGATAGACATAGATAGATAGATAAATAGGAATATATAGATAGATAAATAGATAGATAGAGAAAGAAAGAAAGAGATATATAGAGAGATAGATAGATATATAAATAGATAGATAAATAGATAGATAGATAAAGGAGGAGGAGATAGCGAGAAAGGAAGGGAAAGCAATGTTTTTAACAAAATGAAAAATATAGACAGATAGATAGATAGATAGATAGATAGATAAAGGAGGAGGAGATGGCGAGAAAGGAAGGGAAAAAAGAATTTTAACAAAGAAAAAAATTGACACATAGACAGATAGAAAAATAAATAGGAATAGATAGATAGATAGATAGATAGATAGATAGATAGATAGATAGAGAAAAAAAGGGGGAGAAAAAAGAGTTTTAACA
>CM042150.1:36274916-36299916 GCA_023376005.1 Doryteuthis pealeii | reverse complement strand
TAGATTGTGGCATGTATACGGAAAAGCATGTTTTAGTAGCAAAACAAAAAAATAATCAAAGGGGATGCCCTGGGGGCACATACCTCTACTGAATTTTCCCCCTTTTCGATTTCAATGAAATTTAAACTATCAAAAATTATCAGCAAGTTTCAATAATATTAAGACACATTGTGGTTAAACCTCTCTATATTGAAAATTCGCCTGTTCAATAACTAGGGTTTTTTGGAAATAAACTCCCAAATCATATATATTCTGAAACTATATTACCCAGGGCACTTGAATAAGTATATTTTATTTGAATCAAAAGCGCACATAGAAAAATAAAGTATTCTAAAAAGATGTTTTTTATGGTTAAGTCGACGTTAAAGCGTTTCGGTTTTGTTTTTTTTAATAAAACTTCATCAGAACATTAAGATGGAAATATTGTTGTCTGAACAATTTCCCAACTCCCATAATGATAGTGACCCCGAAAAAAAACTTTCTTAAAACAAAATTAACACCATACTACCTTGGAACAGAAGCCTGCCGTATTCAAACCTGATCGAGTATGAATGGGACATTTTTAGACCTCATTAAAATAGCCACACCCCAAAAGATCTTTTGTGTGGCGAATTAGTAAAAGGCTCCTGATCGGTAGATAGATCACACCTACGTTTTAAAGATGTTTGCGGGAGAGACATCAGGATATGCCACATTAACACCAACACGTGGGAGGTAATTGCAGAAAATCGAGCGGCCTGGCGCCTTAAGGTTAAGCAAGGCACGAAGAGGAGTGGGGTGGAGGGGAGAGTTGCCTCGACAGCAAAGAGGGCCAGAAAGAGGGAGAAAAAACAGCTGCCCCAGAAAGCATCACTGTTTCTGTGCAGTCAGTGCACCAAAGACTGTCACTAAGGGACATCACAGGCACTTGCTCAGATACAGAGAATTTATATATATATATATATATATATATATATATATATATATAGTGTGAGATGGTCACTGTTTTCAGCTTTTGCTGGAATGGCGTACCAAAGGCAGTATTATTGGTAGAGTGATCAATATAAAATAGAGCTGTTATATAATATAATAAAATAAATATATAAAGGTCGTGAATGTTCCTTTGTCACCTATTAAATAGATATGTAAAACCTTTATATATTTATCTTATTATATATACTAGCAAATATATGCACTCTCCGGGTGCAAGTATTTAAGTTTTAATGTAATAAAATATTGTATTAAATTAGAAAGGCTAATGAAACTAAATAAGAATACAGATAAAAAGATTTGAAACAGAGTGGGGTATAATAAAAGATTTGAAACAGAGGGAGTATAATAAAAAATGGAACAACTGAAACTTACTCTTCCATCACTCTCGTCTTTCATTGTTATTTTTTCTAATTTAAGTATTTAGTTATAAAAGGAAGTAAAGAATAAAATTACAGTTATTTTATCTTGTTAATGGATTTCATTTAAGATTCATTGAAGAGATTTTTGCTTATATTCATTAAAATAAAACCAAACAGTTATAAATCAATAATACTAAGCACATATTTATTAAATTCGATTTTTTAATATTAATATGCAAATTAGCCTTCCCGTTTACACTGTAAACCGCTATTTTGTTGTATATATAAATATAATTGCATGTTGTCAGTATGTAGACATAGTTAACAGTATTAATAATGTAAGACAATTTTATTAATAATTGAGGTTTAGATAAAAATAAAATCATGGAGAATGTGATGTCAATAACTAAGAGAATTGTGACTTGAGTAGCAATATAGTTTCGGTTACAGACAGAAAAACACACAATCTCCATTATAATAAGATATATATATATATATATATATATATATATATATATAGTGTACAATACATTTAAGGTGCAATTGTTACACTATGATAAATAAATACAAGCTCTTAAAAAAGTAATCGAGCACTTTATCCTCAATTCTCAATACTAACAAAGGACTAACATATATATATATATATATATATATATATATATATATATATATGTGTGTGTGTGTTGAAAGAATGGATAATATAGGATATTTTAATCAATATTACTTACACGTGTTTCGGTCAGGAGTTTATCCATGTGTACATTATTCAAACTATTATTATTTTTAAATAATCAAAAGAAATGAAATAATAATATATAAAAATAATAATAGTTTGAATAATGTACACGTGGGTAAACTCCTGACCGAAACACGTGTAAGTAATATTGATTAAAATATCCTATATTATCCATTCTATACTTTCTTTCCTTTATTCATTCTTTCAACATATGTCGGATTCACTTCCAGTTTCATTTTACACACACACACACACACACATATATATATATATATGTGTGTGTGTGTGTGTGTGTGTGTGTGTTTGTGTGTGTGTGTGTGTGTGGAGGCGCGTGGGCTAGTGGTTAGAATCGTGGAAAATGGACACGTCGGTTCGAGTTCAATTCCTAGACGAAGCTGTTGGCATTTCACATAGCGCTAATACCCTTGGGAAAGGTATGAATCCATATATTCTCCCTCCAGCTGTGGGTTAAATAGCAGGGCAGACTGGGCTCTTTAACCATGGGTAGGTAACCAGTCTAGGAGAGGGTTAACTCTGAATTCAAAATTCCTGAGGTCAGTCGTTGATTGGGTTCGTAGCATTCCTTGATGCACCAATTCTTTCCTATCGACTTTGCCAAAAAGTGTGGAATGGTTCTACACAAGCCTTCACCACTATAAACAAATCACTGTGCTGGTTGTTCACTGGATGAACACTCATGCGTCGAAAATCGACAAGAGGGTCCTTTTATATATATATATATATATATATATATATATATATATATATATTGGACACTACGCCATCGTCCTTAGTGGACGGAAAGATGCCAACAATATTCACTGGAGTCATACTAGAAAAAAAAAGAACACACTATTTTTACGGGCATCAGAAGCAACTAATTTTCTTTTTGTCGAGTAGATCTTTTTGCCGGGGAAAAGGCCAATCTTTGCAGTGTCAGGAAATTTGGCACATGACGCCTAAATCTATTAGGAAGCCATTTTTTCAAAACACATGGCCAGACTAGCTGTCAAGGATGGCGTTGATTGGTCAAAATAAACGCCTTTTTCACACACACACACACACACACACACACACGTACACGTACATAGACAGACCTTCAACAGATCTGAACGATTTGTCTATGGTCACAATTAACATAACACTCACCTCGATTAGTTATTACAAAAGGTTACTGGTATGTTCATGAATATTTTATGCCGAGGCTAACTGGAATTGCTTAAAAGCTACCCTAGATTTAGCTTTCAAATTTTAACAGGTAAGTAGATATTAATACATAGATGTCATTATTTATCAGACTTAGATGGAGTACAGGTAGCAGAGACTACCGTATCCTGGGTATGGCACTAAACTGCATCTGATGGTGAGGCTCCAGTTCTGAAACACACTGGGGGGGTGAAGTACTCTTTCATTAACCGCCCTGTCGGTGGGGCGTTAGAATGCACCGACTGCTCCTCTGCAGAGGGGTAAGACTCCCCCAATGGGGCCACCTGTTGGCCGTGGGTGGCGATCCGTGATGCTTAAGGATAGAGCCCAGGTGGATGAGCAGTTCATGACATGCAATACTCTACTTTGGCCCTATCTTGGACTAGACGGGCGGTCGGAGAGGCCCCCTCCGATCAATCGGCTGGTCACGTCAAGCCCTAGCACCTATATGATTTTCCCAACCCTATTGCCCTTATGGCAAGCCCCAACCCCTTTTTATCATATGGGTGCTAGAAGGCCGTGGCTGTGGGTCTACATGTCCTGGGAATGACGTTAAACTCTATCTGATGGTGAGGTTCCAGATTTGGAGGTTTGGGGAATGTGGAGCACCTCTTCATCACCATTGCTACCTGGTCCATTCTGACCCGGATGTTAGGGTCCCATCTATGGGTTAAATAGAAAAATGTATTCATAAAAAAAATGTATTATCCATTAAGAATTGATTTATTTCAAAACTTTATCGGCATTAAATGACCCACTGAGGTTGATATGCCGTAAAACAAAACAAACCAAACAAACAAATCTTTCATTAACTTCATGTGCATCATTAAAATCACCCCTAGATTTAGTCTTCAAATAGTGACAGGTAAAAAGTAAGTAAAGTCGTCGGGGTGGCTTAAAATCGGTATCAGCCAGACAGCGAGTGAGTCTATCCCCTTATCACTAGCGCTAGACCAAGAAGATTGTTTTTAGCATCTGAGACGGAGCTCCACATCTTCCATCAACTCCTCACTTTACTGCACAGATCCATGTTCTACTCATATGCTGAGTTGGCGAGAGCCGGTATCGAACCAGGAATCTTGAGGTTCTCAGCCGAACACTCTACCGACTGAGCTAAACCGACCCATTGACGGCTAGGTATATATTAATACATAGATCGGTAAAGCAGAGAACTGGTCGTAGGTGTGGCGCTTTACCTCAGATGCAAAAACAATCTTCCTGGACTAGCGCTAGCGAAAAGAGGATAGACTCAGTCGCTGCCCGACTGATAACGACAATAAGACTTTACTTTACCGTATCCTAGGTATGGCACTAAATAGCATCCGATGGTGAGGTTCCAGTTCTGAAACTTTGGGGAATGCGGTGTGCCCTTTCATTAACTTCATGTGTATAAGTTAAGCCTCCCTTATATTTAGCCTTCAAATTTAACAGGTAGGTTTGACATGGAATTACCCATAAGTCAAATTACAAGCTTCCCATTTTATAACAATTAGCAACTAAAATAAACACAATCACACAACCTTTCTTATATAAGGAGGCACGCTTAGCGTAACGGGTATCGTCATAGGAAATAGAATCGGTGACTAGTTCAAATCTTGGACGAGATTGTTTGCATTTCCCTTAACTTCAATGCCCTCATGAAAGTATAAATCCATCGGTTCACGTGATATTAATACATAAAGTTTTTAAAAAAGTAAAGTTGGCAGAGTGTCCTATTGTTGGTATCAGCCGGACAACGAGAAATCCGATTCCCTTTTCGCTTGCGCTAGACTATGGAGATTTTTCGCTGATGCAGAGCGCCACACCTACCGTCAGCTCCCCACTTTATCGCACATATAATATTCTCCAATCTGTGCTATTCATGCGCTGAATTAGCAAGGACCGCTATCGAACACGGAACTATGCGATTCCTAAGCGGCTGCTCTACCGACTGAGTAAAACCGGCCCCTTTATTTATACATAGATTTCATGGTTATTTCCTAGTTGACTAACATGAGTGACCCAGAAAAAACAGAACCCAAATTATCTATTTATTTTCCCATTAAACTAACCCTAAACCCTAACCATAACCCAAACCATAACCCTAAACCCTAATCCTAACACTTGTTGGACTTATACTTTAAAAAAAATCAAAATTAACAGTTTTATTACAAAATTTGTGGGTTCTGTTTTTTTCTGGGTTACCCTCTAATATTATGTTACTCAACTAGGTGGGGGTAGAGTTAGGGTTTAGGGGTAGGGTTAGGGGTTAGTTTTAGGGTTAGGGTTAGGGTTGGGGTTTAGGGTTAGTTTAATGGGAAAATAAATAAGTTGGGTTCTGTTTTTTCTGGGTCACCCTGTAATATCATGTTCCAGTTCTGAAGCTCTGGAGAGTGTGGAGTTACCCTTTCATTAACTTCATGTGTATCAATAAAATCACCCCTAAATTTAGTTTTCTAATTGTAACAGGTAGGTAGATATTAATACATAGTTCAGTCGGTAGAGTATCCGCCTAAAAACCGCAAGTATCCGTGTTCGATATTAATACAAAGATGTCGGGGGCGCTTGTGTGGTGGTTATCGTCGTAAGAAGTGGACACGGCGACACGAGTTCAAATCCTGGACGAAACTTTGATTTTCACATGTTCGTAAATACCCTTAGGAACGGTATGCATCAGACTATTCTCCCTCCAGCTATCGATAAATAGTAGGACAGAGTGGGCTATTTAACTTTGGTTAGGCAACCAGTCTAGGAGAAGGAAAACTGACCTTGTGTAACATCCTAATCGTGCATAGGGATTTGTAAATATGTAGATGTCATTATTTTAGGACCGGTTTAGCTCAGTTGGTAGAGTGTTCGTCTAGGAATCACAATGTTCTTGGTTCGATACCGGCCCTCGCCAACTCTCGCCAATATTAACAGATGCTGAAAAATTCTAATATGCTACCTCACATGGTGTAATGGTTAATAAGCTAGATTATAAAAACAACGAGGTTGATTCTCACTGTGTGCCCCGTATGAGTAGCACAAGGATCTGTGCGGTAAAGTGAGGAGCTGAAGGTAGGTGTGGCGCTCCACCTCAGATGCTAAAATAATCTCTTTGGTCTAGCGCTAGTGAAAAGGGGATAGACTCCCTCACTGTCTGGCTGACACCGACTTTAGGCCGAACTGACGACGACTTTTTTATATTGGGTACTAGTAGCAAGGAGTACCATATCCTGCTTATGATACTAAATTGCACCCGATGGTGAGGCTCCAGTTCTGAAGCTCTGGGAAGTGTGGAGCACTCTTTCATCAATTTTACTAGAACCCCCCAACCCCTCGGGCTGTGTAAAAGCATTTTTTAAAGATATTCCCTGGGGGGGGGGCCTAAATAAATAAAATAAACCGTTTAATATTTTCTTTAAAAATTAATTACTTATTTAAGTTATTTGTTTTGTTTTACGACGGTAGAAACTTCCAAAATGTTTCTAAAAAATTATGATTTAATTATCCAGACACTTATGTTTAAATCAAAATTTCAAAATCGTACGAGTAAAATATATTTCGTTCAGATTTCATAAAATTAAATAGGAGGTGGAGTCGACCTAGTAAAAAAATATTTCACCAAATATATTTTAGGAAAAAACTATTTCAAACATAAATTCATCTAAAGGGTGAATAAGTATCAAAATGTTTGTAAAGATTTGACAATTAATTGATTTTTCATAGAATTTTAATATTTTTATGTTGTAAAGATACTGGCTATAAATTATATACTCATTGATAAACTTATTTAATTCCTCAAATGACTGTGACGTAAGCAATGACGTAGTTTTCGTTACAGACAAAAAGAGAGCAAATCTCTATTATTAAAAGAGATGTGTATAAATAAATTAGAAGAAAAACATCATGTGTATTGATAAACTAATGATTGACCCTCAATCACCGCCTTCTAGCACCTTTAAGTTGGGAAGTGTGTGGGAAGGGATGATAGTTGTGGCAGGACAAATCGTGACTTTTTTTTCTTTTCCCAAACTAAAGGGGCTCATCAAGGGCATTCATTTTGAATGCGTTGAGGCCATCAAGAGGTCTGTAACGACGAAGCTGAGGAACATGCCTGGGAAATCCTTCCAGTAGAACAGAGAAGCGTGACAGAGAAGAATTTTAAAGTGCATTAGATTCGAGAAAACTACTTTGGAGGAGAAAACATTTAGTTTGTTGTTTGGATTTTAAATGAATTGTTTGTGACAAACAGTCTCATTACTTTTCAGACACACCTCGTAGGTACGAAAGCTTGACACGACCAGCCGATTTATCGGTTTAGGCCTCTCCGCCCGCACATTTAGCCCAAGGAAGGGCCGAAGTGGAGTGTTGCCTGTCACTGGACCACTTAGTATCTGATTCACGGATCGCTCAGCCACAAGGATACTGTCATCAGGTTTTATAAGTCGCCACCCACGGCCAACGGTTGACCTCATTAGTATAATTGACGACATATTCTACAGTCCCAACCAACAATTACTCCTAGGTCCACCCTGCTCCGGAGTGGTAATACCTGGGAGTATTAGATAGGAATGCATGAAACCATATGAGTGTGTGAGAATTATTAGTATTAGTATATAATACTCATAATTATATGGTTTTCAAGTAACTATTTAATAAAAGTCATTTATATGGTTTCAAGTAACTAATTTAATAAAAGTCAGTTATATGGTTATAAGTAACTATTTAATAAGAGTCAATTATATGGTTTCAAGTAACTATTTAATAAAAGTCAGTTATATGGTTTTAAGTAACTATTTAATAAAAGTCAGTTATATGGTTTTAAGTAACTATTTAAGAAAAGTCAGTTATATGGTTTCAAGTAACTATTTAATAAAAGTCAGTTATATGGTTTTAAGTAACTATTTAATAAAAGTCAGTTATATGGTTTTAACTATTTAATAAGGCAGTTATATGGTTTTCAAGTAACTATTTAATAATGTCAGTTATATGGTCAAGTAACTATTTAATTAAAAGTCAGTTATATTCTATTTAATAAAAGTCAGTTATATGGTTTTAAGTAACTATTTAATAAAAGTCAGTTATAATGGTTTAAGTAACTATTTAAATAAAAAGTCAGTTATATGGTTTCAAGTAACTATTTAATAAAAGTCAGTTTATGGTTTCAAGTAACTATTTAATAAAAGTCAGTTTATATGGTTTCAAGTAACTATTTAATAAAAGTCAGTTATATGTTTCAAGTAACTATTATAAAAGTCAGTTATATGGTTTCAAGTAACTATTTATACAATATGGTTTCAGTAACTATTTAAATAAAAGTCAGTTATAATGGTTTTAAGTAAACTATTTAATAAAAGTCAGTTATATGGTTTCAAGTGACTATTTAATAAAAGTCAGTTATATGGTTTTAAGTAACTATTTAAATAAAAGTCAGTTATAGGTTTCAAGTGACTATTTAATAAAAGTCAGTTATATGGTTTTAAGTACTATTTAATAAAAGTCAGTTATATGGTTTCAAGTAATTTAATAAAAGTCAGTTATATGGTTTTAATAACTAATAAATAATTAGTAAACAATTATAGAATTAAGTAACTATTCTTAATACAAATAATTTACAGTTATATAAAGAGTGGTTGGGGTTGCCTAAAGTCTGCCAATCAGCGAGGAAGCCTATCCCATTTTCACTTGCGCCTGACCAAGGAGATTGTTTTGCGCGTCTGGGATGGAGCGCCACACCTACCATCAGCTCCTTACTTTACACTCGCAGATCCCTGTGTTTCTCATACGCTGAGTTGGCGAGAGCCGGTATCGAACTAGGAACCTGTGGTTTCTATTCGAACGCTCTACCGACTGAGCTAACCCGGCTCTACAGATACAGATATATAGTATCAAGTATTTATTAGTATTCCATTGGTATTACTACCTGGTTCACTGAACTAGGATGATAATGTTGTATAAGCATCTTCTTATATGCCGATTTATATCCCCCCTTTGGCCTTTTACTCGATGGTCAGAGAGGCACTCTCCGATCAATCGGCTGGTTACGTTAAGCCATAACACCAATAAGATTTTCCTGACTGCATTGCCTTATGGCAACCCCAACCTGTTTAATCATATATGTGCTAGAAAGCAGTGGCTAGGGTCTTAGTATCCTGGGTATCCGTTAAACTGCATGTAGGGGAAAAGTTCCACTTCTGGAGCCATGGAGGTGTCTATTATCACCTTTATGACCATTATCACAGGTCCACTCTGATCCGGAGTGGTAGTACCTGTTAGTATTCTTATCATTTGTCTAATACAAATAATTTGCACAGTTGTATGTTTTTAAGTATTCTTATCATTTGTGGTAGTACCTGTTATGGTCCCATTTATGAGTAAAATAGATCAAAAAGGAATTTTGAAGAAAATTTTTGAAAAAAAGACACAAGATCATTTTTTTAAGCGGTGTTTAACTAGTTTGAATTTAAAGTTTTCCTTCTTCTAGACCGGTTACCCAAATAAAGGTCGTCGAGGTGGCCTAAAGTCGGTATCAGCCAATCAGCGAGGGAGCATATCCCCTTCTCACTAGGCGCTAGACCAAGAAGATTGTTTTTTTGAGTCTGAGGTGGAGCGCCACGCCTACCATCAGCTCCTTACTTTACCGCACATATCCCTGTGCTACTCATACGCTGAGTTGACAAGGGCCGGTATCGAACTAGGAACCTTGTAGTTTCTAGCCAAACGCTCTGCCGACTGAGCTAACTCGACCCTTTACCTTACCAGGAGTAAAGAGCCCAGTCTGCCCTACTATTTACCCATATCTAGAGGGAGAGTTGTTGGATTCCTACCTTTCCCAATGGTATTAGCGCTACGTGAAATGCAAACAGCCTCGTCCACTTCGAAGATAACCATTACACCATGCGCCTCTACTGTATCTGACGACGAAACTTCAGTTCTGGAGACGTGTGGAGTATGAAGTACTCCTTCATTGCCATTACTCCCTGGTTCACTCTGACCTGGAGTAGTAGTACCTGTTAGGGTCCTATCTATGGGTTATATTCGATAGGAATGTATTTAAAAAACTCTCAAGAAACAACGACACAAAAAATGTAAATATGACGTACAATGAATGCGTTTACCTGACATCTAGGCATAAGATCATCCCATGTGGTTTGAGATGCCGTTAAAATCAACCCCTTTATTGAGAATATCAAATAGTTCGGCTTTGTTTATCATTTATATTTGAATTTTTAAAAATCAATTGGCTATGAGATTTGTTTGTTTGTTTTTTTTTTTTAGCTGTAGTCCAGGTTAAAAGTTTAACCCAAAATTGAACTTTTTAGACCTTTTTTTTTTTCGATGCAGCTATCCGTGCGGATGAGTTTGGTAATATATACTGGTAAAAAAATACCAACAAAATTTAGTACAGTCGTGGGGTAGGGGGCGGATTTGATTGGAAAAGGGTTGAATTTGAACCCGGGATCTTTGACATAAAAATCTGTTTTGTTTTTTTGTTTGTTTTATTTCTTGTTCTTCTCGATTTTATTTTGTTTTGTTTTGTTTTTTTGGAGTTTTTTTTTAAACAGCAAAGGAACAATGCAGGATTATAGTATCACTCTTTATGTGTCTGTCTCTCTTTGTGCTGGGAAGTTGAAGAGGCGTGGGGGGGGGTTGAGGCATTCGATGAAAACGAAAGATAAATGACATGCGATAAACAACATGGCGTCTGGAGGTCAGTTAAATTAATTTTCGCTTAGAATGTGTCGGACGCTGGTGTAATTCGGGTGCGGGGATATGCTTGGGAAGAAATGTGAAACGGAAGAAAAGAGCCAAGAAACGAGAGAGAGGAGGGGAGGGGAGGGACCTGATAGTTTTTCAGTGACCAAACCCGTAATAACTAGTCAATAGTGTTACTAAGCGTTTGAATGCGCATGCGTGTTGGTGAGATGGCGCGCATGCCTGTGGTAAAGAGGGGGGGGGGACGAAGAAGGTCAAAGAAATATTGGTGCGCTATAGTTTGGTATCTTATGACTCCTTGACAGAGTTGGGAGGAGAACGTTTTAGTGACCACACAAGATGACCAGCAAGGGACTATGGCCGGAGCGCTCATGTGTGTGTGTGTGTGTGTGAGGACCAACAATAGTCCAGCTGGTTACCCTGAGCTCTACATCACTGTCCCCATAGGAACGGAGCTCGTGGGGGTTGGTGAAAACTCAGCGGGCAGTCTGAGCAACCGGAGGGGGGGGGGGAGACCACCTGCCTGTCCGATTAATGTTGATTCTGGCGATTATATTGACTGGCCGAAGTTAATAACTGCTGATATGCGGGCTGTTCCCTCGGCCAAACACACACCCTCTGTAATTTTAACGGAATATAACTATTTGTCAAATTCTACATATATTATTCAAATCGCTATACTTATCATGTCTTCTTTCATCAATAGAATTACTCATTATACTTTTTTTTATATCCTGAGCGTAAATATTTAAGTTTTAATGGGTGCGATTCGCAGAAGTGCGTCCAGGCTTCCTGCCTTAAAAAACGCTAGTCGGTGATAGCTGAAAAAACAACCCCAAGTCCCTAGCTATTAAAATATAAAAGAATATCTAAATATTCAGATTTTTTTTTATTTATGCTTGTTTAATATCTTGTTTTTAGTTAAAATAATTTTTTTTTTAAGTATTTTAATTTTTATTTGTAATTGTTTGCTGGAAATAAATATATTAAAATAGAATAAAAATACCGAAAAAATGTTTTGAATTTTCATTTGTAATTGGTTGTTGAAAAATAAATCAAAATAAAATGAAAATACCGAAAAAAAAGATATTTTGCTGAGGTGGAGCACCACAGCTACCATCAGCACCTCACTTTACCGCACAAATCAGATTACCCAATCTGTGGTACTCATACGCTGAGTTGGCAGGGATCGGTATCGAACCAGAGACCTTGCGATTCCTAGGCGGGTGCTCTACCGACTGAGCTAAACTGGAACTAAACTAAATAAGAACGAATATAAAAGTAGTACACTTTTTTTAATGTTATTCTAATTGATTTCTATATAAAATGATATATAGAATTGCTATTAATACGTGTGAGAACAAAATGATAGTAGTAGAAATAAGTAATAGTAAATAATTATCTATTAAACTCAGTTTTGTTAAACTCATTATGCAAATTATTCCAACCATAAAAAGTAAAGTCGACGGGGCGGCATAAAGTCGGTATCAGCAAGTCAGCGAGGGAGTCTATCCCCTTTTCAATAGCGCTAGACCAAGGAGATTGTTTTTTAGCATCTGAGGTGGAGCGCCACACCTACCATCAGCTCCTTACTTTACCGCACAGATCCCTGTGCTACTCATACGCTGAGTTGGCGGGGACCGGTATCGAACTAGGAACTTTGTGGCTTCTAGCCGAACGCTCTACCGACTGACTATGCAAAATCTTTATTTTTTAGAGATATATAACACATATTTCTGGATTTAAAATGTATTGATAATACAAAGTTGTTCTTTATTCTATGTATTGACGAATTTAGGTAATGTGATGTAAGTAGTGACGTAGTTTCGGTTACAAACGAATAGAGACCGAATCTCCATTATTAATAGTTAATAGATATATTCATGGAGAAATAGAAAAGTTATCCACTTTCATGTTTATTTATCTTCAATATGCATAAAAGTAGCGCCGCGGTGTAATGCTTATCGTCGTAAGAAAAGGGCACGACGAAACGATTTCAAATCCTGGATGAGGCTGTTTGTGTTTCACATAGCGCTAATACCCTTAGGAAAGGTATGAATCTAACTATTCTCCCTCCAGCTATGAGTAAATAGTAGGGCAGACTGGGCTCTTTAACCTTGATTAGGCAATTAGTCTAGGAGAAGAAAATTCTGAATTTAAACCTGTTAAACTCCGCTAAAGAAATTAACTATGTGTCCCATCCTACTCGTGTGGAGGGGTTGATAAATATATAGATAATTAGATATAAAGGAATCGTGTCTGTTTTGGTATGTACGTGTTGGCTTATAACTCAGAAAAGAGATATCATTGAGTATAAAAAATCATGCATATACTTTGATATCTATTAATAATGGAGATTCGTTTTTGTCTGTAACAAAAACTACGTCACTGCTTACGTCACACTACCTAAAATCGTCATAAAACAGAATATATTTGAGCATGCAATGTTAGACAGTCTTCATTGGTTTTTTAAACAAGTTTTAATAAATACATACCTGGTATTATCTATCTATATATAGTTTGTTTTATTTTAATATATATTAAAAGTTATCAGAACTAAGTTTCCATTTCAATTTTTTTATTTTTTACTCCTTTAATAAATTTATTTTATTTTTTACTCCTTTAATAAATGTTATGATTTTACTTTTATTATGATACAAAAACTCTGATATTAAATTTTCAACTCCCATCCCCTCAGGCAATATTTATTTTACGTCGCCCAGAGGGAGTTTTTTTTATTTTGTACTAGTGTTTATAATGAGGAAAAGTAATAAATTTTTTTTTGATTTTTAATCATTAAATAATATTGAATAATTAAAAAAATCAATCGATTTCTGGAACTCTTCATAAGAAAGTACAAAAAGCATGTAAAAACGAATACATTTTTTCACTGTAACTCAACAGCCAATTAATAACTGGATTTGTGGGGAGTCCCCGTAGCTAATCTGCTATTACGTTCACGTTTGGACTAATATTCTGTTCTTATGAAAAAATAGTATTGGCATTAGATAAACCACGAAGGTTGCTAGAAACCAACACCAAGATCTGAATTTTTTTTCATATAAGGACTTATTTCTTAGAACAAAATATTTCATTTTTTAATCAGTTTAACTCTAAAAAATATTTAAAAAAGAAATAAACTATTCATAGAATAAACGAGTAATTTTCATTTGAATTAATACGGGAAAATGTCCATATATAAATAGGGACACATCTTTCATTCTTAGCTTCTTTTGTTGCATAATCTATGTGGCAGCATAGATTATTGATAAGCATCTTTAGAATAGGGCTTTCAAATTAGCACGTAGGCGGGTAGGTTTCCGTGGAAAAACACCAGACGTTGGTAAAAGGCGGGAATCTCGCACGTCACGTGATTGACAACTTAGGTTTTCAGTTCCAGCTAGAAGGTCACGCAGCACAGATGTGTGACTGCGGGCTGGGCTCACTCTGCAAAATGTGTTCAAAAAAAGGGCTAAAATAAAACCTTTGATCAAAGCCATACGTCTTGTTGATTAGTTATTACATGACTTAAGAGATGCCCTTAAAAGAAGCCCTAAGTTAAAAGTAGAAAGAACCAACAAGTTAGAAGAGACAACATGTCCGGCCAAACAAGTAAAGAAGATTAGGTGAGCATGGCCGAAGTAGAAAGAAAAGAAGAGAACAAGTAAATAAACGACTATCTGTCTATCTGTCAGTCTATCTTTCTCTAATGTCTCTGTTGGTCCACTCAGTCTCTCTTAATCCCAAAATAACTGTTACTTATATACCCGACGAGAAAGGGGTAGGTAATACTTTTTATTGTTACATTTCTAGGGATAAAAAAACGAAATAAATCAAACGAATACATTTTATAACTATAAAACAAAAAGCAATTAAGAATTGAATTTAAATTTTTGTCATATATACAAAAAAACACTTACGGGTTTAGGGTTATATTTTTTAACATAATATTTTGAATGTAAACATAAAGATCCAAAAATAAACGAGCGTTATAATACACCAATTATTAGCGACGTTTTTAATTTGATAAGAAAATCGCTAAATTGTTTTTTCTTGCCCCCCCCCCTCTCTTCTTCTCTCTCCCCCTTTCTCTCTTACTCTCTTGGTGTTTCTTAAAATCCTTTTAGTCCGACCATGGACCGAATACTTCAGCTAGTTGCTTATATGGAAGAGGGTTTGTGTGTGTGATGGGTTTTAACGGTATGTCAACCCGTTTAGGATTATTCTATACCTAGAGGTTAGGGAATCGCATTCATTGTACGTTTATACATGTATTTGTTATGTAGTAGCTTCTTAAGAGATTTTTGCATAGAGTAATAGGATATCAAGAATTCCTATCTAATACAAACCATTTGCTTATAGTTGTATGGTTTCAAGTATTCATACCTAATCTTATTATAATGGAGATTGTGTAACTGTCTGCCTGTAACCGAAATTACGTCACCACTGATGTCCCAATTTCCTTAATTATTTAAGTTATATTCTCAACGATTATGAAATAGTCATTGTTTAATCTTAATTAGCATCTGATTTAATAACGATGTCTCTATTAAAGTTAGATTTGCCGCAAAACCACCAATATTATTAATGCATTTAAAATCCTGAAATATGTATTATATATCTCTAAGAAATAAAGATTTACATAGTATATAGTGGGAATGATTTGCATAATGATTATTAATAAAACTGGGTTTAATAAATAATTGTTTACTGATACTGATTTCGAATACTATCATGTTATTCTCAAACATATTAAAAGCAATCCTATATATAATTTTATATAGAAACTAGCAGCGGCTACCCGGCGTCGCCTGGGTGGAGGTTTTTTTAAAGTTAGTCCCGCAGATCCATTATTACTGAATCGTGAGTTGAATATTCGTGGGATGCCCCATTTAAATCCCTATGTAAAAAAAATATAGACCTTGAATTGATTCAGCTAGTCTGAAAAGAAATCTTAATGTCTACTATCTAAAATAATAAATGAAAAAGAAACCCATGCTGTTATAATTTAAATTTTATTTTTTAATTATCTTCACGAATATAAATCAAATCTCTATTATTTTTACTCAAAAACCAAGCCCTGGTGATATTTAATGTGTATATATATTTACTTTGTCGTTTATTGTTTTATTTTCGAAGTTTTTTACATATACATACAACTGCCCTTTTATATATGTAAGTCGTCGGGGCGGCCTAATGTCGGTATCAGCCAGACAGCGAGGGTGTCTATCCTCTTTTCACTAGCGCTAGACCAAGAAGATTATTTTTAGTGCCTGAGGTGGAGCACCACACCTACCATCAACTCCTTACTTTACCGCACAGATCCCTGTGATACTCATATCGCTGAGTTTGGCGAGGGCGGATATCGAACTAGGAACCTTGTGGTTTCTAGCCAAACGCTCTACGACTGAGCTAACCCGGCCCTTTAATATATTTTATATTGTATAAATATAAAAATAAGTCATATTTTTACAACCGTCCTTACTTAGTTTCATTAGTCTTTCTAATTTAATATATCTTATATCATTAAAACTTAGATACTTGCACCCGGCGGAGGGTGCATACATTTGCTAGTACTAATAATACATACATAGTTATGTAGTTTCAATAGATTAGCTCAGTCGGTAGAGCATTCGGATAGAAACCACAAGATTCCTAGTTCAATACCGGCACTCGCCAACTCAGCGTATGAGTAGCACAGGGATCTGCGCGGTAAAGTAAGGAGTTGATGGTAGGTGTGGCACTCCACCTCAGATGCAAAAACCAATCTCCTTGGTCTAGTGCTAGAGAAAAAGGGATAGACTCCCTCGCTGATTGGCTGATACCGACATTAGCGGTATGAAGCATTCCTTTCTAATACTAATACCGCTCTGTCGGCTGGGGCTGTTGAACACACCCACTGCACCTCTGCAGAGGGGAAAATTACCCCAACTGTTGGCTGTGGATAACGACCCGTAATGCTTAAGGACAGAATCCTGGTGGCTGAGAAGTCAATGACATGCAACACTCCACTTGGGCCCTTACTTGGGCTAGATGGGCGGTCGGAGCCCTGATCACGCCAAACCCTAGCATCTATATAATTATCCTAACCCTTTTGCTCTTATGGCAACCCCAACCCTTTTTATCATATATGTACTAGAAGGCGGTAGCTGAGGGTGTTCGTGTCCTGGGTAAGATGTTAAACTACATCTAGTGAGATCCCGGTTCACCCTGACTCGGAGTGGTAGTACCTGTTAGGGTCCCATCTATGGGTTAAATAGATTTTTTAAAATTAGTATTCGAAAAATGTGTTTAAATAAACTGTGTTTGAAGAAAAGAAATTGAATAATGAATAAAACAAAACGTCTTCGGCATAAAATAACCCAACAAGGATTGACATGCCGTAAAATCCAACCAACCAACCTATCTGATATTAATAATTGTCAAACAGATCTAATTGACCCATAGATTGGGACCCTAACAGGTACTACCACTCCGAGTCAAAGTGTACCTGGGAGTAATGGCAGTACTCCACACTCTTCAGATCTCCAGAACAGAAGCCGCACCATCAGATGCAGGTTAGTGCCATACACAAGATATCCCTTTGGTGGTGGGGTCTTAACCCTCTGCAGGGGATAGTCAGTGTATTATAAGCCCTGTCGACTAGGTGTGAAGAGGGTTCGGTTTAATCAACAAACTTTTATTCATTATAATTTTAACCTATACTAGACGAGCCGTAAGCTCGTTGGTTTCCCGTTTTAACTAGAATTATAGAAAGGAGAGAAGTATTCTAATTAATTAAATAGTACGTGAGCGCTTGTCGTGCAATGGTTATCTTCGTAGAAAATGGACAGGGCGGCACGAGTTCAAATCTTGGATGAGGCTGGTTGCATTTCACATAGCGCTAATTTCATTAGGAAGAGTATAAATCCAACTATTCTCCCTCTAGCTATGGGGGAATAGTTGAGCAAACTGGGTCCTTTAATCTTGGTATGGCAACCGGTTTAGGATAAGGAAAATTCTAAATTCAGACCTGTTAAGCTTCTTTAAAAGATTGACTCTGTGTCACGTCCTGCTCGTGTGTATAGGTTCGTAAATATGTAAAGTAATTAATACCACTTAATAAACCCCTAAAATATACTAAATAATATACTAAATAAATGATAAATAATAATATACTAAATAATATACTAAATAAATAATGAATGATAATATTCTAAAATAAATAATAAATAATAATATACTAAATAATATACTAAAAATAAATGAATAATAATATTCTAAATAAATAATAAAATAATATACAAAATATATACTAAATATATAATGAATAATATATTCTAAATAAATAATAAATAATAATATACTAAATAATATACTAAATAAATAAATAATAATATAATAAATATAAATAATTAAATAATATTAAAAAAAAATAAATAATAGTATAATAAATAAATAATAAATGATAATATACTAAATAATATACTAGATAAATAATAAATAATAGTATACTAAATAAATAATAAATGATAATATACTAGATAAATGATAAATAATTGTATACTAAATAAATAATAATGATAATATACTAAATAATATACTAAATAAATAATAAATAATAGTATACTAAATAAATAATAAATGATAATATACTAAATAATATACTAAATAAATAATAAACCACAAATAAGATAATAAATATAGATTTATATAGATATAAATGTCTATTATCTATAATCTTATATTACTAGCAGGGCCTGTGGATATACCACAGTAGGATAATTTAATTATTACAACGTTTAATAAAAAAATTTTTTTAAATAAAATAAAATAAATAAATAATAATATACTAAATAATATACTAAATAATATATTAAATAAATAATAAATAATAATATACTAAATAATATACTACATAAATAATAAATAATAGTATATAATAAATAATAAATGATATATACTAAAATAATATACTAGATAAAAATAAATAATAGTATACTAAATAAATATAAATTGATAATATACTAGATAAATGATAAATAATAGTATACTAAATAAATAATAATAATATACTAAATAATATTACTAAATAAATAATAAATAATAGTATACTAATAAATAATAAATGATATATACTAAATAATATACTAAATAAATAATAAACCACAAATAAAGATAATAAATATAGATTTCTATAGATATAAATGTCTATTATATATAATCTTATATTACTATCAGGACCTGTGGATATGCCACAGTAGGATAATTTAATTATTACAACGTTTGATATGTTTACTAAAGAGCTATTGTTTTTAGTTCAATATGCAAAATGCATAATAATCTTTATTTTAATTCTCTTTTACGTTTTTCTTTCTTTCCTTCTTTTCATCTTTTGATTATGTTTGATTGAAATAGATTAGCATTATCGATTCCGCTCTCTCACCTCCTCTAAATAAATAATAAATAATAATATACTAAATAATATACTAAATATATAATGTTATAATATTTCTTTCTTCCTTCCTCCCTTCCTTCTTATATTTTTCTGTGTAACATGTCCTTTCGCTTCCCTTTATTACTTTATGATAAAAACGGAATGGTCCATTATTTAGCACTCATAAGAAATAAAAATTCGGCAATTAAGCGATACCAGATAATCAGAATTTACATTTCTCATTTCATCTTGGATTATTTGGACGGTCTCATTTTCAACCAGAGGGTGTTGCAAGAGGATAACAGTCGGAAGATTAAGGAACAAGCGTATCAATATCTAGATATTTGTAGTGTTTCTACCTGTCTATCAGTCCGGGGATGAAATGGAAGCCCTGTACTAAGATTTTTAAAAAACCTTCTATGGTAGTATTTTACAAGGAATCTAGTGGTGTTATTCATATTTACCCCTGAATTTATTTTGGGTCACTAGGGACCAAATTACCGGCTGTGGAATTAGAAAATTGGGGGAAAATTGGATAGGCTTTTTTATGTCAATGAATTCCATATATTTTTTCTCAATATGGAGTAATAATTACTGTCTAATCATTACTGTGTGCTCATTACTGTGTAATTATTACTGAGAAATGTTTACTGTGTAATCATTACTGAATAATCATTATCGTGTAATCATTACAGTGTAATCATTACTGTGTAATCATGACTGAGTAATCATTACTGTGTACTCATTACTGTATAATCATTACTGTGTACTCATTATTGTACAATAATTACAGAGTCATCATTACTGTGTAATCATGACTGAGTAACCATTTCTGTGTAATCATTACTGTGTACTCATTACTGTATAATCATTACTGTATAATCATTACTGTGTACTCATTATTGTGTAATCATTACAGAGTAATCACTACTGTATACTCATTACTGTGTACTCATACTGTATAATCATTATTTTATAATCATTACTATGTAACTCATTATTGTGTAACATTTACAGAGTACTCATACTGTGTTACTCATACAGAGTAATCATTACTGTGTAATCATTACTGAGAAATCATTACTGTATAATCATTACTGTGTGTACTCATTATTGTGTAATCATTACAGAGTAATCATTACTGTGTAATAACGACAGTGTAATCATTACTGTGTACTCATTACTGTGTAATCATTACTGTGTACTCATTATTGTGTAATCATTACAGAGTAATCATTACTGTGTAATCATTACTGTGTAATTATTTGATTAATATTATTCCCTCTGGTTCGCTTGTAATAACTAATTGTAATTAAATAGATACATTTCAATTTCCATATCGTATATTCTGTTCATTAGGGTCACTCTCATTAACGATAACACTTAATATTACGTTTCACTCCCTTTCAAAGTGTAGTGTTATGTTGGCATCCTTCCGTCTACGAGAGACGATGGAGTAGTGTCCAATTTTCTTATAAAATAATTTTAAAAAATTTGTCTATTTATCTTTTTTAAAGTTCTGAACTTGCACAAGAATGAGTAAAAGAGTAATGAACAAAAGTAGCAAAATTAACTCTTTGCCTACCCAATTTCCCTCGCGGCTGTACCAAATTGTAATTCACCCAGGTACGCCCTGACCCGGAGTGGTAATATCCATTAGGGTCCCATACATGGGTTAGATAGATAAAAAATGAATTTACAAAAAAAGTGTTTAAAAAATTGAGTTTGAAAAAAATTGAATACCTAACAAGAATGAATAAAATAAAATGTTTTCGGCACAAAATAACCCAGCAAGGATTGGCATGCCGTGAAATCCAACCAGCCAGCCAACCAACCAATTTTTTTTTGGTATTTCTAAGCTGTATGATGGGATATTTCAAAGCATACTCTCTCTATTCACACCAGAACTCATTCTATTTAAATATGATGTCGGCGGTGTTCATGTAGTGATTTTTTCACGGTAGGATCGCTGTGGAGAGAGAGCAGCTGTGAGTGGCTTAAAGTCGGTAAAGAGTTAAATCACTTACTAAATCACCTTTTCTTTCTTTTTTCTGTGATCTCATTTTAGTCTATTCTTCATTGTTATCCATCCTTTTATCTTTATTTCTTAACATGGTGGGAGAACCTCTGTGAGCGATTTAAAGTAGGAAAATACTTAATTGCATCGATCACGTGATATAAGTTCTCAGAGTGCCTAGAGTCGTATCAGCCAGACAGTGATGGAGTCTATCCCTTTTCACTAGCGCTAGACCAAGGGGAGATTGGGTTGCGTCTGAGGTGGAGCGCCACACCACCATCAGCTCCTTTTACCGCACCGATCTCTGTGCTACTCAAACGCTGAGTTGGCGAGGGCCGGTATCGAACCAGGAACCTTGTAGTTCCTAGCCGAACGCTCTACCGACTGAGCTAAACTGGTTCTTTCTACACAACGCAAACGTGTTAGTGCTAGTACATAGAATATTGCAAGACTTTTGACTCACCCTAGTATTAAAAATGCCCAAATAGGGTGAAATCAATAAACGTTTAGCCTGTAACGATTTTTAAAGATTTCTCATTCGTTCATAGTCGCAGGAAATGAGCAAGCCAAAAATAGATGCGGGTAAGAGTTACTTGCCCTTACTTTTCGCACGATGTCATTATCAGAACAATTTTAAAAAGCCACAATAAAAAAGAAAAAGAAAAAAGAAGAATTTTTTTTTTTTCTGACTATTTCTCTTTTAAATTTCTGAGCTTGCATAAGGAAGAGATTGTTCTGCGCGTAATGAGCAAAAAAAAAAAAAAAAAAAAAAAAAATAATAATAATAATAATTAATATAAAATAATAATAATAAAAAATAGAAAAAAAATAAAAATAAAAATAAAAACTGTAGAGTCTTCTATTTCGGAAAGTGCAAATATATCGCCGAAACGAAGTGAATACATTAAGACGAGCGGCAGACGACAAAGAAACTGAGACGGTAAAAGAGCGAGTCGAGAGAAAAGTAGGAAGATACGTGTTTACTTTACTTACTTTTCAACCTCCACCCCCCACCCCCCCCCCACTTCGTAATTGGAAAGTCTACCTTTCTGGGATAACAGAATCGTATTTTGCCCGGAGAGTTCTCAAAAAAGAAGGGAGGGAGGAAGAAGGAAGAAGAAGAACGGGGGGAGAGGAGTGGTTCCAATTTAAGATATTTATGGCTTTATTCTAAATGCATTAGAACGCGGCTGCAATGGAAACAGGCGCGAATATAGACAGAAGGAGAGGAGGAGGGGGGAACAAGTCTACAGATCAAATTAGCACTCTTTTAATAGGAGTGTGTCAATCGATGGTGTGGATTGATGGGAATTGAATCTCTGGACTCGTGGGGGGAGGGGTCGCCTCTCTCAACTTTCTATGTGTGGGGCGCGGGAGGGGAGGGTAATATGGTGATAAAGATGAACAGCTTACATTGACCAACACTCTGAGATTATTTCAGTTCAAGTTATTTCGATAACTGTTTCAAAGTCTAGGATCAAAGTTTACTATGGTCTCTAAAACTTGCCGTTATTATTCGTGTATAACACGCACCCTAACTTTAGATACGACTGGTCTTTTTTTTAATGCACTGACTTTTATTCGGTTCGTACTAATTAGAATAAGAATATATCTAGTTTACATTTTTGTATAATACGCACACTAAACTTTAGATTACGAAATTCTGGAAGAGAGAAAATTTATTGTATATAATACGCACTGACTTTTTTATCGGTTCGTACTAATTAGAAAAAGAATTATCTAGTTTACATTTGGTATAATACGCACCCTAACTTACGAAATTCTGGAGAGAGAAAAATGTCTTGTGTATAATACGCACTGACTTTTTATCGGTTCGTACTAATTAAAAATAAGAATTTATAAAGTTTACATTTTTGTATAATATGTATTCATGTATGACACCCTAAGTTTGGATACGAATTTCTGGAGGGAGAAAAAAACGTATAATACGCAAAGACTTTTTAGAATTTGTAGTAGTCAGCTAATTTTAACCTAAATTTAGCATTTGTTGTACTTTTTATCGGTTCGTACTAGCTAAAAATAAGAATTAACATAGTTTACATTTGTGTATAATACGCACCTCGAATTTTGGACTAGGAAAATCTGGATAAAGAACAAAATTCTCGTGTATAATACGCACTGACGTTTTAAAATTTGTAGCAGCTAAATTTAACTTAATTTTAGAATTTGTTAAAACTTTTTATCAGTTCGTACTAACTAAAAATAAGAAATCATATACCGTATTTGACGGCATATAGGACGCACTTTTTTTCCAAAATTTTGGCTCAAAAAATTGTCCTGCGTCTTAAAGGTCGTAGGTGAAGTTTGAGACCTGCCGTAGGCCTAGGCTAATCTTCTCTCTTCAACAATATATGCTTAAATACACTAAAAAACTTTTTTCCCTGAATCTGGCCTGCAGAAATGGGGATGCGTCTTATATGTGTCTTATATGCCGTCAAATACGGTAGTTTACATCTATGTATAACACGCACGCATGTATATCATAAATTCTGGAGAGAGAAAAAAACTTCGTGTATAATACGCACTGACTTTTTAGAATTTGAAACAGCTAAAATAGGGTCGGGTTTGCTCAGTCGATAGAGCGTTCGGCTAGAAACCACAAGGTTCCTAGTTCGATACCGGCCCTCGCCAACTCAGCGTATGAGTAGCACAGGGATCCGTGCGGTAAAGTAAGAAGCCGATGGTAGGTGTGGCGCTCCACCTCAGACGCCATAACAATCTCCTTGTTCTGGCGCTAGCGAAAATGGGATAGACTCCCTCGCTGATTGGCTGATACCAACTTTAAGTCACCCCGATGACTTCACACGAATGCAAGGGGAGCAGAAACAGTTTCAGTTAAAACTGGAATTGCACTCCTCGATTCCATTCGCCGTGACTATATCCATTACACCAGATGTAAAAAGATACTGTTTTTACGTACGAGTTATGTTCAAAAAGTATCAAAATAAGGGCTGTATTTACCACGAAGTGTGTTCAAAAAGTATTGAGACTAAAGTTGTATTTACAAAGTCACAAATGAGTAATGAAGGTAACGTTAATTTTCTTTAGAATAGAAAGTTTGTTCAAAAAGTATCGAGACTGAAGTTGTATTTACCAAGACAGAAACGAACAATAAATGAAACGTTAATTCTCTTCAAAATAGCCCTCTTGTCATTCAACTCACTTTTTCCAACGAGTCTTCCATGTAAGCGGACCAAATAAACAAAAAAAAAAAACGGAAATGGACGAGAAGAAACTGGAAATGAGAATACTTGATAACTACAGACCACTGATTGAATAGAATACTTAGTAGGATCCTGGAGACCTGGGAGAATTGCTGTCTTTCAGACTTCGGTGAAAACCAACAGTTAATTACAGGTGTGAAAAAAAAAACTCGCAAGAGTAAAAAAATAAATAATTAAAAAATAAGGAATAGAATTGCAATTGAGAAATTCGGCAATGCTTATAATTATTGGCATTTCAGTCTCGGAAGACTATGATATAGTTTTTGTACCCCTGAAGTTACAGTCACCTCCTGCGACTGGAAAGTCCAATGTTCTCGACAATAGAGCTGCCGCATTAAGGCCTGTCCATGAAGATAATCTCCCTCTCTG
>CM042150.1:36236317-36274816 GCA_023376005.1 Doryteuthis pealeii | reverse complement strand
CGAGATAGGTTGAGTGAAAGCAAGTCTCCTCAGGTCTCCATAACTCTTTCTGAGTATTCTAGCCTATCTTGTTCATTGGAGGTTGAGTGGACAGGCAAGTCTCCTCAGGTCTCCATGACTCTTCTGAGTATTCTAGCCGATCCAAAATGCTGTATTTTGATGGTCTGATTCTCCTCTGATTTTCTAGTTGACCCAGATTCTTTTCCAGACCTCGGGACCATTCAAGAGCACAGTTACCTTGGTACGAGCTTTACTTATGTTCTAAGTTTTCTCGGTTCTCTAGCCAAGGTTTAAGTATCTGGTTTATCTTTTCGTTTTTTCACTTTTAAATTTAGGTATCCATCGGGGCGGCTAAAATCCACCAGATGACAAGTTTTCTTCTTGTTGTCATTACAAGGTTTGGTCTCCTGGTTGGGATGAGGTGATCAGTCTGTTATCTTAAAGCCATATTATTATTTCACTCCATTCGAGTTTTTCACATGCCGTTAGCGGTTGGTTCACTGGAAGCTGAGTGAAGACAAGTCTTCCCAGGTCTCCGGACACTTATGAGAATTCTATAGCCGATCCCAACATGCTGTAGTTTTGATGGTCTCGATTCTTCCTCTGATTTCCATTCATCAGGATCTTTTCCCTGGGGATCGTTCTAAGGTCCCATTCAATTGGTACGACCTTCACCCTCATATTCCAACAGTTTTCTCAGTTCTTCTGGCAAGGTCTAAGTATTTGTCCGATCTTTACGCTCTCTTTTATTTTCACTCGGTGACATCGGGAGTAACTACGAGATGAAGAAGTTTTTCCTTCTGTCAATTCAAACTAGGTCTGGTCTCCTGGCGGGATTAGGTAATCCGTCTGTAGCTCAAAGACCCAGAGAATTTTGTGTGTCTCCTTCTCCAGGACAGATCTCAGGTTTAGGGCATAACATTTAGTTGAATGGGGAAAATTGAAATTTCGTTGCATTTCCCAGTGAATTCACCTTTCCCCACCCAGTCGTGTCCTAGTCTTGTACTCCTTTGTGCGAGTTTACTGTATTCGCTTATTAATGTAACTGAAGTTTCGCCCTCTTTTTCCCACACATCTACACTTGCTATTCGGCTTGCGTCTTATCTATTTTTTGCTTTTCTTCTTATTATATTATTATTATTATTATTGGAGGTGTTTTTTTTTTTGTTTTTTTTTACACTGTAACACTTTTACTGGGGTTTTGAGTCGCAGTGACGCAAGTCTCCTCAGATTCAAGAACTGGAATATTCTAGGTGATCTTAAGCATGCTGTTTTTCTGTTTGGTTTCTATCTTCATTGATTTCCTATTCCCAGTCTGTTTTCTTCTAAACTCTTTGGGTTATTCCAAGGACCCTACACAATTAGTCACCTTCAATCCCATATTTCCAGTTTATTTTCATTTAGTTCTTGCGATTTTTACACACAGCGTTTCACTGAATTCTGAGAGATAGCAAGTCTCCCCAAGTCTGCGCAGGGCCCTTTGAGTACTCTAGCTGTACTTATCAATTATTAAGATTATTAGTATTCTTAAACATTGTAGGTTGAGTGACAGCAAGTCTCGTTAAGGTTCATGATCTTCTGAGTATTCTAAGCGATCCCACAATGCTGTAGCGTTGATGGTCTCGGATTCTTCCTCTATTTCTTGTTTATACCACCAGATTCTTTTTTCCCAGACTCGGGACAGCATTCAAGAGCACAGTTACAATTGTTAACCTTTATCATTCATGTTCTTAAAGTTTTTTCTCAGTTCTCTGGCAAGGTCTAAGTATTTGTCGATCTTTTTGCTCTCTTTTATTTTCACTCTGTGATCATCCACACACAACACCAACAAACCATATGAACTAAACTGAACGTACGCGGGTCGTTCAAAAAGTTCTAAGCTTAAACACTCATGAAGGAACTCTTTCTGTGTGTGTGTGTGTGTGTGAGAGAGAGAGAGGCAGAGAGAGAGGACGAGAGAGAGAGAGAGAGAGAAGAGAGAGAGGGAAGAGAGAGACTAAGCGTGTGGGTGTGTGCGAGAGAGATAGAGATATATGTTAGATATTTTAAATGCTCCCACCCCGATTCTTATCGGCACAAATCAATGTAAACATTTTCAGCCAACCTTTTAAGAAAGAGAGATTTCCTTCTTATAGAAACTAAACAGAAAAACCTTTCAGATTTCTGTCTTAATTTCTGTGGTAGCTGAGGTCCATCAAAGGTAAGGAGGGTGTGCGAATAAATCTAAAAATGGACAAAAAATAGGCCAGATAGTCACAAAAGATTGGACGAGGCTTATAACTTTGAACAGCATCGTATACGATTTAACGTTCCTATGAGGTTAAAATGTTTCGTAAACCATGTCTACATACCATAATTCAAGAATAGAGACTAATGGTTATATATAGATACACATAAGACACATTTATGAACCTATAGATAGAGAAAAAGAGAGGAGGGGAGAAAGGAGAACGGGAAAAGAGAGAGAGAGAGAGGGAGGAGAGAGAGGAGAGAGAGAGTGTGTGAGAGGAGAGAGAGAGAGTGAAATTCAATATCACAAATGAGGAACGGGGGTTCTTGCGTGTAATTCTAAAATTCTGCGATGGTATTTTGGGCGTGTTTTAGCGCGAAATGTACAGCGCGGGAAACAACAGATCTGTAATGGCCAATTGAAAGTCTGATAAATGAATTATGAAGACGAAGAACAGCGAGAGAAGAATAATGAATAAAACAGACAACAAGAAACGAAGTTAATATTGATAAAGAAAGAAAGAAGAAAGAAAGCAAGAAAGAAAGAAAGATTGTAAAAAATGAATATGAGATTGAAAAAACAAAAAAAGAAATAAAGAAAAGAAAGATTGAAAAAAGAAAGAAAAGATAGAAAAAAGAAGACGATGAAAAAGAAAAAGAAGAGAAAAAAAGGAATTAACGAAAAAAAAGAAAGAAGAGATGAAAAAAGAAAAAAGAAAGAAAGAAAGAATGAATGAAAAAGAAGAAAAAGATAGAAAAAAGATTGAAAAGAAGAAAAAAAATGAAAAAGAATAGAATGTTGAATAAAGAGGAAAAGATAGAAGAATGATTGAAAAGGAAAGGAAGAAAAAAGTTAGAGAAAGAAAGATTGAAAAGAAAAAAAGAAAGAAAGAAAGAAAGATTGAAAAAGAGAAGAAAAAAGAAAGAAACAAAGAAAAAAGATAAAAACAAAGATTGAAAACAAAAAGAAAGAAAAAAGAAAGAAAATAAAGATTGAAAAGGAAGAAAGAAAAAGAAAGAAAGAAAGAAAGAATGATTGAAAAAAGAAGGAAAGAGAGAAATAAACGAGATGACAAGAAAGGGGAAGTGAGGAACGAGGGAAAGGGTGGTGTATGAAGAAAAGGAAAAAAGGAAACGAAGAAATGAGATTGGGTAGGAGAATGGAGAAGCGAAGGGGTGAGGAATATAGCGAATAAAGAAGAAGCAAGGAGGGTGAAGAGAGAAAAGAAAGAAAAAGAAGAAAGGAAAGAAGGAAGGAAGTTAGCGAAGCAAAAAAGCAAATGGGAAAGGATGAGAAAAAGAAAGAGAAAGAAAAAGGAGAAAAGAAAATAAAGAAGGGGAAAAGAGAACGAAGGGGTTAAGGGATATAGAGGAATAAGGAAAAGAAGAGGAAAGAGAGAGAGAGAGTGAAGGAACGAAAAAGAAAGTAAGGAAAGAGAAGAAGGTTAACGGAATGAAGTTAGAAAGAAAGGAAGGCAGAAATTATAAGAAAAATTAAAGAGAAAGAATGGAGAAGAAAAAAAGAAAAGATGCGAAGAAAGAAAAAAGGAAGGAAAATGTAAAGGAGTAACGAAAGAAGGAGAAAATATAACGAATTAGGGAGAAAGGGGGAAGAAGGTAAAAGGAAAGAGAAATAATTTGCGAAGGAGAAAAGAAGTAAGGAATAAATAAGAGAATAAAAGCGAAGAAGGGAGAAAGGAAAGAGGAAATAAAGAGAGAAGGAAGGGAAAAAGATAGGTGAAAGAGAAGGAGACTACGAATAAAAGGAAAGAAATGAATGAAGTCAACAGAATGAAGAAAAAGGTAAGCCAATGAATATGAAAATGAGAAGGAAATAGAAAGAACAAAGGAAAGAGAGAAAATGAAGAAAGAAATGAGAAATAGAAAGTGTAAATAAGGAAAACAGATAAGAAAAATAAGAAATGATAATAAAGGAATGATAATAACGGAATGAGAAGAAAGGAATGGAGAGAATAACGGAATGAGAAAGGAAATGAGATTACGGAAAGAAGAAAGGTGAGAGAATAACGTACGAGGGAATAGAATGAGAGTATAACAGAATGAGAGAGAAGGAATGAGAGAATAGTTAAAAGTGAAGGAATGTGGATATAACGAAAAGGGGGTAGATAGTGACAAAGAGAAGAAAAAGAGTTTTTAAAGGTGTGAAGGAAGTAAAGAAGAAAGAGAGAGAAGGAGAGATAAAGTAGTGGGGGAAGGAAAATTAGAGAATGAAAGAATGAGGGGATAGTGAAGGAGGAGGAAGCGAGAGAGATGAGAGAAAAGAAAGAAGTTTTTACAGAGTGAAAGAGGGGTAAAGAAGAAAGAGTTTACGAAGGTGTGAAAAAGAAGAAAGAGAGGGGAGACAGAAAGTAGTGTAAAAAAGAGAAAAATAGAGAATGAAGGAATGGGTAAAGAAGGGGTGGTAGTAGATAGAGAGACAGCAAGAGAGGGGATAAAAGACATAGAGCAGACAAAAAGAAAGGAGTTACAATTAAGAAGAAGAAAGAAAAGAAAAAGAAAAAAATATTTTTTAGAGAAGAAAAAAGATAGAAAAAAGAAATAAAGAAAGAAAGAAGATTGAAAAAAAGAAGAAACAGAAAGGAAAGATGAAAAGAAAGAAAGAAAGAAAGAAAGAAAAAGGAAGAAAAAAGAAGATGAAAAAAGAAAGAAAGAAAATAGAAAACGAAAGAAAAGAAGAATTGAAAAGAAAGAAAGAAAAGAAAGAAAGAAAGAAAGAAAGAAAGAAAAAGAAGAAGAAAAAAGAAAGAAAGAAGATGAAAAAAAGAAAGAATAATTGAAAAAAAAGAAAAAAGATTTAAAAGAAAGAAAGAAAGAAAAATTTAAAAAGTAAAAAGGAGTATAGAAGAAAAAAGAATAATGCGGGTAAGAACGAATTACAAATAAATAAATAAAAAAGAAAGAAAGAAAGAATATATGGTTAATCGTAGGATACACTAGATAGCGATAAAAGAAAGAAGAAAAACTGTTTTTAAGGGATAATAAGGGGTAATGAAAAAAGAGAGGGGGAAAGTGGGAGGAAGAGAAAAATAGAGAATGAAGGAATGAGGGGCTAGCGAACGGGGTGGAAGCGAGAGAGATGAGGAGAAAGAAAAGGAGTTTTACAGAGTGAAGAGGGGTAAAGAAGAAAGAGTTTTAAGGTGTGAAAAAGAAGAAAGAGAGAGGGAGACAGAAAGTAGTGTGAAAAAGAGAAAAATAGAGAATGAAGGAATGAGGGGAAAGAAGGGGTAGATGGATAATGAGACAGAAAGAGAGGGGGTAAAAGAACATAAGCAGACAAAAAGAAAGTTAGAATTAAGAAAGAAAGAAAGAAAGAAAGAAAGAAAGAAAGAAAGAGTTTAAAAAAGAAAAAAAAGATAGAAAATAAAGAAAGGTTGAAAAAAGAAGAAAACAGAAAGAAAGATTGAAAGAAAGAAAGAAAGAAGAAAGAAAGAAAGAAAGAAAGAAAAGAAGAAAAAAGAAAGATAGAAAAAAGAAGAAAGAAAGATAGAAAAAAAGGAAGAAAGAAGATTGAAAAAAAAGAAAGAAAGAAGAAAGAGAAGAAAAAAAGAAAGATAGAAAAAAGAAAGAAAGAAAGATAGAAAAAAAGGAAGAAAAGAAAGATTGAAAAAGAAAGAAAGAAGAAAGAAAGAAAGAAAGAAAGAAAGAAAAAAAGAAAAAGAAGATAAAAAAGAAAGATAGAAAAGAAAAAAGAAAGAAAGATAGAAAAAAAGAAAGAAAAGAAAGATTGAAAAGAAAGAAAGATTGAAAAGAAAGAAAGAAAGAAAGAGAAAGAAAGAAAGAAAGAAAAAGAAGAAAAAAGAAAGATAGAAGAAAGAAAGAAAAGAAAGATGAAAAGAAAAGAAGATTGAAAAGAAAAGAAGAAAGAATAATTGAAAAAAAGAAAAAAGATTTAAAAGAAAGAAAGAAAGAAAAATTTAAAGAGCGAAAAGAAGTATAGAAGAAAAAAGAATGCGGTAAGAACGACTTACAAATAAATAAATAAGAAAGAAAGAAAGAAAGAAAGAAAAAATATATGGTTAATAGTAGGATACACTAGATAGCGATAAAAAAGAGAAGAAAACCAGTTTTTAAGGGATAATAAGGGATAATGAAAAAAGAGAGAGGGAAAGTGGGAGGAAGAGAAAAATAGAAAATGAAGGAATCAGGGGGTAGCGAAGGAGTGGAAGCGAGAGAGATGAGGATAGAGAAAAAGAGTTTTACAGAGTGAAGAGGGGTAAAGAAGAAAAGTTTTAATACGTGAAAAGAGAAAGAGAGAATGAGAAGGGTCGAGGAGATAGAAAAGTAGGAGACAATGTAGCGTGAGAGAGAGAGAGAGGGGGGAGAGAGACGAGAAAGAGTTTTAAAGAATGAAAAAAAAAAGAAGTGTAAAAAGAGTAAAAAAGAAGTGAGAAAATGGCGGGAAAAACGACAAACAAATGAAAAATATAGACAGATAGATATAGATATGAATAGAGTGAGCTAGCTAGATATATAGATAGATAGATAGATAAAGGAGGGGGAGATAGCGAGAAAGGAAGAGAAAAAAATAGTTTTTTTTTAAATATAGAGAGATAGATATAGATAGATAGATAAATAGGACTAGATAGATAGATAGATAAAGAAAGAAAGATATATATATATATATATATATATAGAGAGAGAGAGAGAGGGGGGAGAGAGGGGGAGAGAGAGAGATAAAGGAGGAGGAGAAAGTGAGAAAGGAAGGGAAAACATTTTTTTTAACAAAATGAAAAATATAGACAGATAGACAGATAGATAGATAAATAGGAATATATAGATAGATAAATAGATAGATAGAGAAAGAAAGAAAGAGATATATAGAGAGATAGATAGATATATAAATAGATAGATAAATAGATAGATAGATAAAGGAGGAGGAGATAGCGAGAAAGGAAGGGAAAGCAATGTTTTTAACAAAATGAAAAATATGGACAGATAGATAGATAGATAGATAGATAGATAGATAAAGGAGGAGGAGATGGCGAGAAAGGAAGGGAAAAAAGAATTTTAACAAAGAAAAAAATTGACACATAGACAGATAGAAAAATAAATAGGAATAGATAGATAGATAGATAGATAGAGAAAAAAAGGGGGAGAAAAAAGAGTTTTAACAAAGGAAAAATATAGACAGATAGACAGATAAATAGGAATAGATAGATAGATAGATAGATAGATAGATAGATAAAGTAGGAGGAGATAGCGAGAAAGGAAGCGAAAAAAAGTTTTAACAAATGAAAAATATAGACAGATAGATAGTTAAATCGGAATATATAGATATATAGTTAGATACAATATATATATATATATATATATATATAGAGAGAGAGAGAGAGAGAGAGAGAGAGAGAGAGAGAGAGAGAGAGAGGGAGAGAGAAATAAATAAGGGGAGATAGCGCGAGAGGAAGTGAAGAAAAGAGTTTTAAAGAATGAAAAGAAAGAAAGAAGTGTTAAGAAGAAAAAGGCGGGAACAACGACAAACACAAATGAAATAAAAAAAATGAAAGAAAGAAAGCAAGACTACATGGTTAATCGTGGTAACGTAACAAACAATGATTGTTACCTAAGGGCTTTTATGTAGCCATTTTCTAATTGTTGACTGATTTACAGAATAATTTCTCGTGCATTTCGACCCGCTCCACCCCTTTTTCTGTCGCTTCCCTCAACACTTCGAATACAGCAGCATCCACCGAATCCTTCATCCCTCCCTCCTCATCTACGCGTAATTTCAGGAAGATGCACTGTGTCAGCTCCGCCGTGTGTGTGTGCGTGTGGACACGCGCTCATTTGACGAACTGAAAGCGTAACCATGTTTACGTATCTATCCGGATAGGCTGTGTCAGTGTGTCAAGATAATTGCCTATAATGTGCACACGTACATCGGCGTATAAGCGTGTACTTACACATGGAGCGTGTACATAGAAATGTCTTCCCTTATAAGTAAACTTTGCTAGGAAAACTTCGTGTACATCCAGACATACTAAATATCTATGTATGTACGTATGTATGTATGTATGTATGTAAATAAATAGATAGATAGATAAAAACAGACTGAGATAGATAGATAGATAGATAGATAGATAGATAATGAACAGACATAGATAGATAGATAGATAGATGATAGATAGATAGATAGATAATGAACAGAGATAGATAGATAGATAGATAGATAGATAGATAGATAGATAGATAGATGAAAACAGAGATAGATAGATAGATAGATAGATAGATAATGAACAGACATAGATAGATAGATAGATAGATAGATAGATAGATAGATAGATTGAAAACTGATAGATAGATAGATAGATAGATAGATAATGAACAGACATAGATAGATAGAGAGATAGAGAGATAGAGAGATAGAGAGATGAAAACATAGATAGATAGATAGATAGATAATGAACAGACATAGATAGATAGATAGATAGATAGATATGAAAACTGATAGATAGATAATGAACAGACATAGATAGATAGATAGATAGATAGATAGATAGATAGATAATGAACAGTCATAGATTGATAGATAGGTAGTTAGATAGATATATAATGAACAGACATAGATAGATAGATAGATAGATAAGGAACAGGCATAGATAGATAGATAGATAGATAGATAGATAGATAATGAACATAGATAGATAGATAGATAGATAGATAGATAGATAGATAGATAATGAACAGACATAGATAGATAGATAGATAGATAGATAGATAGATAGATAGATATGAAAACTGATAGATAGATAGATAGATAGATAGATAGATAATGAACAGACATAGATAAATAGATATATAATGAACAGACATAGATAGATAGATAGATAGAGAGATAGAGAGATAGAGAGATGAAAACATAGATAGATAGATAGATAGATAATGAACAGACATAGATAGATAGATAGATAGATAGATAGATATGAAAACTGGGATAGATAAATAGAAAGAATGAATAAAGGAAAGAAAGTATAGAATGGATAATATAGGATATTTTAATCAATATTACTTACACGTGTTTTGGTCAGGAGTTTATCCATGTGTACATTATTCAAATTATTATTATTTTTAAATAATCAAAAGAAATGAAATAATAATATCTAAAAATAATAATAGTTTGAATAATTTACACGTGGATAAACTCCTGACCGAAATACGTGTAAGTAATATTGATTAGAATATCCTATATTATCCATTCTATACTTTCTTTCCTTTATTCATTCTTTCAACATATGTCGGATTCACTTCCAGTTTCATTTTACATATATATATATATATATATATATATATATATATATATATCCTATTATAATGGAGATTGTGTGTTTTTCTGTCTGTAACCGAAACTAAATCACTACTCAAGTAACAATTCCCTTAGTTCTTGACCTCACATTCACCATGCTATTATTTTAATTTTAACCTCAATTATTAATAAAATTGTTTTACATTATTAATACTGTTAACCATATCTACATATTCATAACATGCTATTATATTTATATATACAACAAAATAGCGGTTTACAGTGTGAACGGGAAGGCTAATTTGCATATTGATATTTAAAATGTGATTTTAATAAATATGTGCTTAGTATTATTGATTTCTAACTGTTTGGTTTTATTTTAATGAATATAAACAAAAATCCTTCAATGAATCTTAAATGAAATCCATTAACAAGAAAAAATAATTGTCATTTTATTCTTTACTTCCTCTTTTAACTAAATACTTAAATTAGAAAAAATAACAATGAAAGACGGGAGTGAAGGAAGAGTAAGTTTCAGTTGTTCTATTTTTCAATTATACTCCCTCTGTTTCAAATCTTTTTATCTGCATTCTTATTTAGTTTCATTAGCCTTTCTGATTTAAAAACGATATTCTATTACATTAAAACTTAAATACTTGCACCCGGAGGGTGCATATATTTGCTAGTCTTATTATAATGGAGATTGTGGGTTTATTTGTCTTTAACCGAAACTATATCACTACTCAAGTCACTATCCATTTAGTTATTATACATCACATTATCCATGAATCATTTTTATTCAAGCCTCAATTATTAATAAAATTGTTTTTTATTATTAATACTGCTGGCCGTATCTACGTACTAATAACATGCAATTGTATTTATATGTACAGCAAATAACTGTTTACAGTGTGAACGGCAAGCCTAATTTGCATATTGATATTTAAAATTTGATTTTAATAAATATGTGCTTGGTATTGTTGATTTCTAATTATTTGATTTTATCTTAATGGATATGAGCAAAAATCTCGGAGATAAATCTTAAAAGAAATCAATTAACAAAATGAAATAACTGTAATTTTATTCTTTACTTCCTAATTTAACTAAATAGTTAAATTAGAAAAGTTTAGCAAGGAAAGACGGGGGTGATGGAAGAGGAAGCTTCAGCTGTTATATTTTTCGCTTATACCCCTCTCTGTTTCAAATAATTTAATCTACATTCTTATTTAGTTTCTTTAGACTTTCTAATTTAATATAATATTATATTTTATGACATTAATACTTGCACCCGGAGGGTGCATATATTTGCTAGTATATATAAAGTAAGTAAAGTCGACGGGGCGGCCTAATGTCGGTATCAGCCAGTCAGCGAGGGAGTCTATCACTTTCACTAGCACTAGACCAAGGAGATTGTTTTTGCATCTGAGGTGGAGCGCCACACCTACCATCAGCTCCTTACTTTACCGCACAGATCCCTATGCTACTCATACGCTGAGTTGGCGAGGACCAGTATCGAACTAGGAACCTTGTGGTTTCTAGCCGAACGTTCTACCGACTGAGCTAACCCGATATATTGGACACTACACCGTCGTCCTTAGTGGACGGAAAGATGCCAACAAGATTCACTGGAGTCATACTAGAAAAAAAAAGAACACACTATTTTTACGGGCATCAGAAGCAACTAATTTTCTTTTTGTCGAGTAGATCTTTTTGCCGGGGAAAAGGCCAATCTTTGCAGTGTCAGGAAATTTGGCACATGACGCCTAAATCTATTTAGGAAGCCATTTTTTCAAAACACATGGCCAGACTAGCTGTCAAGGATGGCGTTGATTGGTCAAAATAAACGCCTTTTTCACACACACATACACACACACACACACACACACACACACACGTACACGTACATAGACAGACCTTCAACAGATCTGAACGATTTGTCTATGGTCACAATTAACATAACACTCACCTCGATTAGTTATTACAAAAGGTTACTGGTATGTTCATGAATATTTTATGCCGAGGCTAACTGGAATTGCTTAAAAGCTACCCTAGATTTAGCTTTCAAATTTTAACAGGTAAGTAGATATTAATACATAGATGTCATTATTTATCAGACTTAGATGGAGTACAGGTAGCAGAGACTACCGTATCCTGGGTATGGCACTAAACTGCATCTGATGGTGAGGCTCCAGTTCTGAAACACACTGGGGAGTGTGAAGTACTCGTTCATTAACTTCATGTGCATCATTAAAGTCACCCCTAGATTTAGTCTTCAAATAGTGACAGGTAAAAAGTAAGTAAAGTCGTTGGGGTGGCTTAAAATCGGTATCAGCCAGACAGCGAGTGAGTCTATCCCCTTATCACTAGCGCTAGACCAAGAAGATTGTTTTGGCGTCTGAGGTGGAGCGCTACATCTTCCATCAACTCCTCACTTTACCGCACAGATCCATGTTCTACTCATATGCTGAGTTGGCGAGGGCCGGTATCGAACCAGGAATCTTGAGGTTCTCAGCCGACCACTCTACCGACTGAGCTAAACCGACCCATTGACGGCTAGGTATATATTAATACATAGATCGGTAAAGCAGAGAGCTGGTCGTAGGTGTGGCGCTTTACCTCAGATGCAAAAACAATCTTCATGGACTAGCGCTAACGAAAAGGGGATAGACTCAGTTGCTGCCCGATTGATAACGACAATAGGTCACCCCGTCTACTTTATTTACTTAGATGAGGCATAATTAGCAGAGACTACCGTATCCTAAGGGGCCGGGTTAGCTCAGTCGGTAGAGCGTTCGGCTAGAAACCACAAGGTTCTTAGTTCGATACCGGTCCCCGCCAACTCAGCGTATGAGTAGCACAGGGATCTGTGCGGTAAAGTAAGGAGCTGATGGTAGGTGTGGCGCTCCACCTCAGATGCTAAAACAATCTCTTTAGTCTAGCGCTAGTGAAAAGGGGATAGACTCCCTCGCTGATTGGCTGATACCGACTTTAGGCCGCCCCGTTGACTTTACTTTACCGTATCCTAGGTATGGCACTAAATAGCATCCGATGGCGAGGCTCCAGTTCTGAAACTCTGGGGAATGCGGTGTGCCCTTTCATTAACTTCATGTGTATAAGTTAAGCCTACCTTATATTTAGCCTTCAAATTTAACAGGTAGGTTTGACATGGAATTACCCATAAGTCAAATTATAAGCTTCCCATTTTATAACAATTAGCAACTAAAATAAACACAATCACACAACCTTTCTTATATAAGGATGCACGCTTAGCGTAACGGGTATCGTCATAGGAAATAGAATCGGTGACTAGTTCAAACCCTGGACGAGATTGTTTGCATTTCCCTTAACTTCAATTATGATTTAATTATTCAGGTACTTATGTTTAAATCAAAATTTTAAAATCGTATGAGTAAAATATATTTCGTTCAGATTTCATAACATTAAATAGGAGGTGGAGTCGACCTAGTAAAAAAATATTTCACCAAATATATTTTAGGAAAAAACTATTTCAAACATAAATTCATCTAAAGGGTGAATAAGTATCAAAATGTTGTAAAAATTTGACAATTAATTGATTTTTCATAGAATTTTAATATTTTTATGTAGTAGTGATACTGACTATAAATTAAATATTCATTAATAGACTTACTTAATTCCTCAAATGACTGTGACGTAAGCAGTGACGTAGTTTTCGTTACAGACAAAAAGAGAGCAAATCTGTATTATTAAAAGAGATGTGTATAAATGAATTAGAAGAAAAACTTCACGTGTATTGATAAACTAATGATTGACCCTCAATCACCACCTTATAGCACCTTTAACTTGGGAAGTGTGAGGGAAGGGATGATCAGCCGATTTATCGGTTTAGGCCTCTCTGCCCGCACATTTAGCCCAAGGAAGGGCCGAAGTGGAGTGTTGCATGTCACTGGACCGCTTAGTATCCGATTCACGGATCGCTCAGCCACCAGGATACTGTCATCAGGTTTTATAAGTCGCCACCCACGGCCAATAGTTGACCTCATTGGTACAATTGACGTATTCTGCAGTCCCAACCAACAATTACTCCTAGGTCCACCCTGCTCCGGAGTGGTAATACCTGTGAGTATTAGATAGGAATACATAAAACCATATAAGTGTGTGGGAATTATTAGTATATAATACTAATAATTATATGGTTCCAAGTAACTATTTAATAAAGTCAGTTATATGGTTTCAAGTAACTATTTAATAAGTCAGTTATATGGTTCCAAGTAACTATTTAATAAAAGTCAGTTATATGGTTCCAAGTAACTATTAATAAAAGTCAGTTATATGGTTCCAAGTATATTTAATAAAAGTCAGTTATATGGTTCAAGTAACTATTTAATAAAAGTCAGTTATATGGTTCCAAGTAACTATTTAATAAAAGTCAGTTATATGGTTCCAAGTAACTATTTAATAAAAGTCAGTTTATATGGTTTCAAGTAATATTTAATAAAAGTCAGTTATATGGTTCCAAGTAACTATTTAATAAAAGTCAGTTTATATGGTTCAAGTAAAAGTAACTATTTAATAAAAGTCAGTTATATGGTTTTAAGTAACTATTAATAACCCTTAGTAAACAATTATAGAATTAAGTAACTATTCTTAATACAAATAATTTACAGTTATATAAAGAGTGGTCGGGGTGGCCTAAAGTCTGCCAATCAGCGAGGAAGCCTATCTCATTTTCACTTGCGCTTGACCAAGGAGATTGTTTTCGCGTCTGGGATGGAGCGCCACACCTACCATCAGCTCCTTACTTTACCACGCAGATCCCTGTGTTTCTCATACGCTGAGTTGGCGAGAGCCGGTATCGAACTAGGAACCTTGTGGTTTCTATTCGAACGCTCTACCGACTGAGCTAACCCGGCTCTACAGATACAGATATATAGTATCAAGTATTTATTAGTATTCATTGGTATTACTACCTGGTTCACTGAACTAGGATGATAATGTTGTATAAGCATCTTCTTATATCCGATTTATATCCCCCCTTTGGCCTTTACTCGGGCGGTCAGAGAGGCACTCTCCGATCAATCGGCTGGTTACGTTAAGCCATAACACCAATAAGATTTTCCTGACTGCATTGCCCTTATGGCAACCCCAACCGTTTTAATCATATATGTGCTAGAAAGCAGTGGCTAGGGGTCTTAGTATCCTGGGTATCCCGTTAAACTGCATGTAGGGGAAAGTTCCACTTCTGGAGCTATGGAGAGTGTCTATTATCCCTTTATGACCATTACTCCCAGGTCCACTCTGATCCGGAGTGGTAGTACCTGTTAGGTATTCTTATCATTTGTCCTAATACAAATAATTTGCACAGTTGTATGTTTTTAAGTATTCTTATCATTTGTGGTAGTACCTGTTAGGGTCCCATTTATGAGTAAAATAGATCAAAAAAGGAATTTTGAAGAAAATTTTGAAAAAAAAGACACAAGATCATTTTTTAAGCGGTGTTTAACTAGTTTGAATTTAAAGTTTTCCTTCTTCTAGACCGGTTACCCAAATAAAGGTCGTCGAGGTGGCTTAAAGTCGGTATCAGCCAATCAGCGAGGGAGCATATCCCCTTCTCACTAGCGCTAGACCAAGAAGATTATTTTTTAGTCTGAGGTGGAGCGCCACGCCTACCATCAGCTCCTTACTTTACCGCACATATCCCTGTGCTACTCATACGCTGAGTTGACAAGGACCGGTATCGAACTAGGAACCTTGTAGTTTCTAGCCAAACGCTCTGCCGACTGAGCTAACTCGGCCCTTTACCTTACCAGGAGTAAAGAGGCCAGTCTGCCCTACTATTTACCCATATCTAGAGGGAGAGTTGTTGGATTCCTACCTTTCCCAATGGTATTAGCGCTACGTGAAATGCAAACAGCCTCGTCCACTTCGAAGATAACCTTTACACCAAGCGCCTCTACTGCATCTGATGACGAAGCTTCAGTTCTGGAGACCTGTGGAGTATGAAGTACTCCTTCATTGCCATTACTCCCTGGTCCACTCTGACCTGGAGTAGTAGTACCTGTTAGGGTCCTATCTATGGGTTATATTCGATAGAATTGTGTTAAAAAAAAACTCTTAAGAAACAACGACACAAAAAATGTAAATATGACGTACAATGAATGCCTTTACCTGACATCTAGGCATAAGATCATCCCATGTGGTTTGAGATGCCGTTAAAATCAACCCCTTTATTGAGAATATCGAATGGTTCGGCTTTATTTATCATTTATATTTGAATTTTTAAAAATCAATTGGCTGTGAGAAGATTTTTTTTTTTAGCTGTAGTCCAGGTTAAAAGGGTAACCCAAAGTTTAACTTTTAGACCTTTTTTTTTTCGATGCAGCTATCCGTGCGGATGAGTTTGGTAAAATATATACTGGTAAAAAAATACCCCCAAAAAAAAGTACAGTCGTAGGGGAGGGCGGGTTTGATTGGAAAAGGGTTAAATTCGAACCCGGGACCTTTGACATCAAAATATGTTGTTTTTTTTTTGTTTTTGTTTTTTGTTTTATTTCTTGTTCTTCTTGATTTTGTTTTGTTTTGTTTTTTTTGGAGTTTTTTTTTTAAACAGCAAAGGAACAATACAGGATTTATAGTATCACTCTTTATGTGTCTGTCTCTCTTTGTGCTGGGGAAGTTGAAGAGGGTGGGGGGGTTGAGGCATTCGATGAAAACGAAAGATAAATGACATGCGATAAACAACATGGCGTCTGGAGGTCAGTTAAATTAATTTTCGCTTAGAATGTGTCGGACGCTGGTGTAACTCGGGTGCGGGATATGCTTGGGAAGAAATGTGAAACGGAAGAAAAGAGCCAAGAAACGAGAGAGAGGAGGGGAGGGGAGGGACCTGATAGTTTTTCAGTGACCAAACCCGTAATAACTAGTCAATAGTGTTACTAAGCGTTTGAATGCGCATGCGTGTTGGTGAGATGGCGCGCATGCCTGTGGGAAAGAGGGGGGGGGGCGAAGAAGGTCAAAAAGAAAATATGGTGCGCCTATAGTTTGGTATCTTATGACTCCTTGACAGAGTTGGGAGGAGAACGTTTTAGTGACCCACAAGATGACCAGCAAGGGACTATGGCCGGAGCGCTCATGTGTATTGTGTGTGTGTGGTGTGTGTGTGTGTGGTGTGTGTGTGTGTGTGTGTGTGGTGAGGGACCAACAATAGTCCAGCTGGTTACCCTGAGCTCTACATCACTGTCCCCATAGGAACGGAGCTCGTGGGGGTTGGTGAAAACTCAGCGGGGCAGTCTGAGCAACCGGAGGGGGGGAGAGAGACCACCTGCCTGTCCCGATTAATGTTGATTCTGGCGATTATATTGACTGGCCGAAGTTAATAACTGCTGATATGCGGGCTGTTCCCTCGGCCAAAACACACCCCTCTGTAATTTTAACGGAATATAACTATTTGTCAAATTCTACATATATTATTCAAATCGCTATACTTATCATGTCTTTCTTTTCATCAATAGAATTACTCATTATATATATTTTTTTTATCCTGAGCGTAAATATTTAAGTTTTAATGGGTGCGATTCGCAGAAGTGGCGTCCAGGCTTTCCTGCCTTAAAAAAAAACGCTAGTCGGTGATAGCTGAAAAAACAACCCCAAGTCCCTAGCTATTAAAATATAAAAGAATATCTAAATATTCAATTTTTTTTATTTATGCTTTTTAATATCTTGTTTTTAGTTAAAATATTTTTTTTTTTTTTAAGTATTTTTAATTTTATTTGTAATTGTTTGCTGGAAATAAATATATCAAAATAAAATAAAAATACCGAAAAAATGTTTTGAATTTTCATTTGTAATTGACTGTTGAAAAATAAATCAAAATAAAATGAAAATACCGAAAAAAAAAAGATATTTTGCTGGGGTGGAGCACCACAGCTACCATCAGCACCTCACTTTACCGCACAGATTAGATTACCCAATCTGTGGTACTCATACGCTGGGTTGGCGAGGATTGGTATCGAACCAGAGACCTTGCGATTCCTAGGCTGGTGCTCTACCGACTGAGCTAAACTGGAACTAAACTAAATAAGAACGAATATAAAAATATTACACTTATTTTAATGTTATTCTAATTGATTTCTATATAAAATGATATATAGAATTGCTATTAATACGTGTGAGAACAAAATGATAGTATTAAAAATCAGTGATAGCAAATAATTATTTATTAAACTCAGTTTTGTTAAAATCATTATGCAAATTATTCCAACCATATACTATGCAAAATCTTTATTTCTTAGAGAAATATAACACATATTTCTGGAGTTAAAAATGTATTGATAATACAAAGTTGTTCTTTATTCTATGTATTGACGAATTTAGGTAATGTGATGTAAGTAGTGACGTAGTTTCGGTTACAAACGAATAGAGACCGAATCTCCATTATTAATAGTTAATAGATATATTCATGGAGAAATAGAAAAGTTATCCACTTTCATGTTTATTTATCTTCAATATGCATAAAAGTAGCGCCGCGGTGTAATGCTTATCGTCGTAAGAAAAGGGCACGACGAAACGATTTAAAATCCTGGATGAGGCTGTTTGTGTCTCACATAGCGCTAATACCCTTAGGAAAGGTATGAATCTAACTATTCTCCCTCCTGTTATGGGTAAATAGTAGGGCAGACTGGGTTCTTTAACCTTGATTAGGCAATTAGTCTAGGAGAAGAAAAATTCTGTTAAACTCCGCTAAAGAAATTAACCTACTCGTGTGGAGGGGTTGATAAATATATAGATAATTAGATATAAAGGAGTAATGTCTGTTTTGGTATGTACGTGTTGACTTATAACTCAGAAAAGAGATATCATTGAGCATAAAAATCATGCATATACTTTGATATCTATTAATAATGGAGATTCGCTTCCGGTTTTTTCTGTAACAAAAACTACGTCACTGCTTACGTCACACTGCCTAAATTTGTCACAACATAGAATAAATACACTCAAAATTTGAGCATGCAATGTTAGACTGTCCTCATTGATTTTTTAAAACAAGTTTTAATAAATACATGACTGGTATTATCTATCTATATATAGTTTGTTTTATTTTAATATATATTTAAGGTTATCAGAACTAAGTTTCCATTTCAATTTTTTTTATATTTTTTACTCCTTTGATAGATTTATTTTATTTTTTACTCCTTTAATAAATTTGATGATTCTACTTTACTTATGATACAAACTCTCTAATATTAAATTTTCAACTCCCATCCCCTCAGGTAATATTTATTTTACATATCCCAGAGGGTGTTTTTTTTATTTTGCTAGTGTTTATAATGAGGAAAATTAATAAATTTAGTTTGTTTGATTTTTAATTCTTAAATCATATTGAATAATTTAAAAAAATCAATCAATTTCTGGAACTCTTCACAGTTCTTCATAAGAAAGTACAAAAAGCATGTAAAAATGAATACATTTTATCACTATAACTCAACAGCCAATTAATAACTGGATTTGTGGGAAGTCCCCGTAGCTAATCTGCTATTACGTTCACTTTCGGACTAATATTTTGTTCCTATAAAAGAATAGTATTGGCATTAGAAAAACCACGAAGGTTGCTATGCCATTAAACAAAGAAACCAACACCAAGATCTGAATTTTTTTTCATATAAGGACTTATTTCTTAGAACAAAATATTTCATTTCTTAATCAGTTTAACTCTAAAAAAATATTTAAAAAAGAAATAAACTATTCATAGAATAAACGAGTAATTTTCATTTGAATTAATACGGGAAAATGTCCATATATAAATAGAGACACATCTTTCATTCTTAGCTTCTTTTGTTGCATAATCTATGTGGCAGCATAGATTATTGATAATCACCTTTAGAATAGGGCTTTCACACAGCACGTAGGTGGATAGGTTTCCGTGGAAAAATACCAGACGTTGGTAAAAGGCTGGAATCTCGCACGTCACGTGATTGACAACTTAGGTTTTCAGTTCCAGCTAGAATGTCACGCAGCACAGACGTGTGACTGCGGGCTGGGCTCACTCCGCGAAATGTGTTTAAAAAAAGGGCTAAAATAAAACCTTTGATCAAAGCTATACGTCTTGTTGATTAGTTATTACATGACTTAAGAGATTCCCTTAAAAGAAGCCCTGAGTTAAAAGTAGAAAGAACCAACAAGTTAGAAGAGACAACATGTCCGGCCAAACAAGTAAAGAAGACTAGGCTATCATGGCCGAAGTAGAAAGAAAAGAAGAGAACAAGTAAATAAACGACTATCTGTCTATCTGTCTGTCTATCTTTCTCTAATGTCTCTGTTGGTCCACTCACTCTCTCTTAATTACAAAATAACTATTATTTATGTACCCGACGAGAAAGGGGTACGTAACATTTTTTATTGTTACATTTTTAGGGATAAAAAAAGGAAATAAATCAAACGAATACATTTTATAACTATAACTCAACAAGCAATTAAGAACTGAATTTAAATTTTTGTTATATATACAAAAACCAGTTTGTAGAAAAATGTTTTGTTTCAAAACACTCACGGGATTAAGGTTATATTTTTTAACATAATATTTTGAATGTAAATGTAAAGATCCAAAAATAAACGAGCGTTATAATATATTATTAGCGACTTTTTTAATTTGATAATAAAATCGCTAAATTGTTTTTTCTTGCCCCCTCTCTTGCTTCTCTCTTCCCCTTTTCTCTCTTACTCTCTGGTGTTCTTAAAATGCTTTTAGTCCGACCATAGACCGAACACTTCAGCTAGTTGCTTATATGGAAGAGGGTTTGTGTGTGTGATGGATTTTAACGGTATGTCAACCCGTTTAAGATTATTCTATACCTAGAGGTTAGGGAATCGCATTCATTGTACGTTTATACATGTATTTGTTATGTAGTAGCTTCTTAAGAGATTTTTGCATAGAGTTATAGGATATCAAGAATTCCTATATAATACAAACCATTTGCTTATAGTTGTATGGTTTCAAGTATTCATACCTAATCTTATTATAATGGAGATTATGTAACTGTCTGCCTGTAACCGAAACTACGTCACCACTGATGTCCCAATTTCCTTAATTATTTAAGTTATATTCTCAACGATTATGAAATAGTCATTGTTTAATCTTAATTAGCATCTGATTTATTAACGATGTCTCTATTAAAGTTAGATTTGCCGCAAAACCACCAATATTATTAATGCATTTAAAATCCTGAAATATGTATTATATATCTCTAAGAAATAAAGATTTACACAGTATATAGTGGGAATAATTTGCATAATGATTTTTAATAAAACTGGGTTTAATAAATAATTGTTTACTGATACTGATTTCTAATACTATCATGTTATTCTCAAACATATTAAAAGCAATCCTATATATAATTTTATATAGAAACTAGCAGCGGCTACCCGGCGTCGCCTGGGTGGAGGTTTTTTCTTAAGTTACTCCCGCAGATCTATTATTACTGATTCGTGAGTTGAATATTCGTGGGATGCCCCATTTAAATCTCTATGTAAAAAAATAGACCTTGCATTGATCCAGTTACTCTGAAAAGAAATGTTAATGTCTACTATCTGAAATATTAAATGAAAAAGAAATTCATGCTGTTATCATTTAAATTTTATTTTTTTCATTATCTTCACGAATATAAATCAAATCTATTATCTTTACTCAAAAACCAAGCCCTGGTGATATTTAATGTGTATATATATTTACTTTGTCATTTATTGTTTTATTTTCGAAGTTTTTTACATATACATACAACTGCCCTTTTATATATGTAAGTCGTCAGGGCGGCCTAATGTCGGTATCAGCCAGACAGCGAGGGAGTCTATCCCCTTTTCAGTAGCGCTAGACCAAGAAGATTATTTTTAGCGTCTGAGGTGGAGCACCACACCTACCATCAGCTCCTTACTTTACCCCACAGATCCCTGTGATACTCATATCGCTGAGTTGGCGAGGGCCGATATCGAACTAGGAACCTTGTGGTTTCTAGCCAAACGCTCTACCGACTGAGCTAACCCGGCCCTTAATATGATTTTATATATGTATAAATATAAAATAAGTCATATTTTTACAACCGTCCTTACTTAGTTTCATTAGTCTTTCTAATTTAATATATCTTATATCATTAAAACTTAGATACTTGCACCCGGCGGAGGGTGCATACATTTGCTAGTACTAATAATACATACATAGTTATATAGTTTCAATAGATTAGCTCAGTCGGTAGAGCATTCGGCTAGAAACCACAAGGTTCCTAGTTCAATACCGGCCCTCGCCAACTCAGCGTATGAGTAGCACAGGGATCTGCGCGGTAAAGTAAGGAGCTGATGATAGGTGTGGCACCCCACAGATGCAAAAAAACAATCTCCTTGGTCTAGCGCCAGAGAAAAGGGGATAGACTCCCTCGCTGATTGGCTGATACCGACTTTAGTGGTATGAAGCATTCCTTTCTAATACTAATACCGCTCGGTCGGCTGGGGCTGTTGAATACACCCACTGCACCTCTGCAGAGAGGAAATTACCCCAATGAGGTCAACTGTTGGCTGTGGATAGCGACCCGTAATGCTTAAGGACGGAATCCTGGTGGCTGAGCAGTCAATGACATGCAACACTCTACTTGGGCCTTTACTTTGGCTAGATGGGCGGTCGGAGCCCCGATCATGCCAAACCCTAGCATCTATATAATTATCCTAACGCTATTGCTCTTATGGCAACCCCAACCCTTTTTATCATATATGTACTAGAAGGCGGTAGCTGAGGGTGTTCGTGTCCTGGGTAAGATGTTAAACTACATCTAGTGAGATCCCGGTTCACCCTGACTCGGAGTGGTAGTTAAACCCATAAAATATACTAAATAATATACTAAATAATATACTAAATAAATAATAAATGATAATATACTAAATAATATACTAAATAAATAATGAATAATAATATTCTAAATAAATAATAAATAATAATATACTAAATAATATACTAAATAAATAATGAATAATAATATTCTAAATAAATAATAAATAATAATATACTAAATAATATACTAAATTAATAATGAATAATAATATTCTAAATAAATGATAAATAATAATATACTAAATAAATAATAATATACTAAATAATATACTAAATAATATACTAAATAAATGATAATATGATAGATAATGTACTAAATAAATAATAGATAATAATATACTAAATAATATATAAAATAATCAATAAATGATAATATACTAATAATATAAATAATAATAAATAATAAATATACTAAATAATATACTAAATAAATAATAAATGAATAATATACTAAATAATATACTAAATAAATAATATAATAATATAATAAATAATATACTAAATAAATAATAAATAATAATTATACTAATATACTAAATAAATAATGAATAATAATATTCTAAATAAATAATAAAATAATAATATACTAAATAATATACTAAATAAATAATAAATAATAATATATAAATAATATACTAAATAAATAATAAATTGATAATATACTAAATAATATACTAAATAAATAATAAATAATAATATACTAAATAATATACTAAATAAATAATAAATAATAATATACTAAATAATATACTAAATAAATAATAAATGATAATATACTAAATAATATACTAAATAAATAATAAACCCCAAATAAAGATAATAAATATAGATTTCTATAGATATAAATGTCTATTATCTATAATCTTATATTATTAGCAGGGCCTGTGGATATACCACAGTACGACAATTTAATTATTACAACGTTTGATATGTTTACTAAAGAGATATTGTTTTTAGTTCAATATGCAAAAAGCATAAAAATCTTTATTTTAATTCTCTTTTACGTTTTTCTTTCTTTCCTTCTTTTCATCTTTTCATTATGTTTGATTGAAATAGATTAGCATTATCGATTCCGCGCGCTCACCTTCTCTATCTTTCCCCTACTCTCTTTATTTCTTTCTTCATTCCTCCCTTTCTTCTTATATTTTTCTGTGTAAAAAGTCCTTTCGCTTCCCTTTATTACTTTATAATAAAAACGGAATAGTCCATTATTTAGCTGAGGTGACACCACTCATAAGAAATAAGAATTCGGCAATTAAGCGATACCATATAATCAGAATTTACATTTTTGTATTTCATCTTGGACGATTTGGACGGTCTCATTTTCAACCAGAGGGTGTTACAAGAGGATAACAGTCGGAAGATTAAGGAACAAGCGTATCAATATCTAGATATTTGTGGTGTTTCTACCTGTCTATCAGTCCGGGGATGAAATGGAAGCCCTATACTAAGATTTAAAAAAACCTTTCTATGGTAAGATTTTACAAGGAATCTAGTGGTGTTATTTATATTTACCCCTGATTTTATTTTGGGTCACTAGGGACCAAATTATCGGCTGTGGGATTAGAAAATTGGGGGGAAATTGAATTTTTTTTTATGTCAATGAATTCCATATATTTTTTCTCAATATTGAGTAATAATTACTGTGTAATCATTACTGTGTACTCATTACTGTGTAATTGTTACTGAGAAATGTTTACTGTGTAATCATTACTGAATAACCATTACTGTGTAATCATTACTGTGTACGCATTACTATATAATTATTACTGTATAATCATTACTGTGTACTCATTATTGTGTAATCATTACTGAGTAATCATTACTGTGTAATCATGACTGAGTAATCGTTTCTGTGTAATCAATACTGTGTACTCATTACTGTATAATCATTACTGTGTACTCATTATTGTGTAATCATTACAGAATAATCATTACTGTGTAATCATGACTGAGTAATCATTACTGTGTAATCATTAGTGCGTATTCATTACTGTATAATCATTACTGTATAATCATTACTGTGTACTCATTATTGTGTAATCATTACATATTAATCATTACTGAGTAATCATTACTGTGTCCTCATTACTGTGTACTCATTACAGAGTAATCATTACTGTGTAATCATGACTGAGTAATCATTACTGTATGATCATTACTGTATAATCATTACTGTGTACTCATTATTGTGTAATCATTACAGAGTAATCATTACTTTGTAATAATGTACTGTACTGTATAATCATTACTGTGTACTCATTATTGTGTAATCATTACAGAGTAATCATTACTTTGTAATAATGACTGTAATCATTACTTTGTAATCATTATTGTGTACCTATTACTGTATAATCATTACTGTGTAATCATTACTGTGTAATCATTTGATTAATATTATCCCCTCTGGTTCACTTGTAATAACTAATTGTAATCAAATAGATACATTTCAATTTCATTAGGGTCACTCTCATTAACGATAACACTTAATATTACCTTTCACTCCCTTTCAAAGAGTAGTTATGTTGGCATCCTTCCGCCTACGAGAGACGATGAAGTAGTGTCCAATTATTTTATTTTTTTATTGTGGAACTACGTAGCCTGGATGGGTTGATAAGGGGTTCATCATCGGAACATTTTAAAAACCACCAGACAAAAAAAATAATTAAAAAAATGTTGTCTATTTATCTTTTTTAATGTTCTGAGCTTGCACAAGAATGAGTAAAAGAGTAATGCCCAAAAGTAGCAAAATTAACTCTTTGCCTACCCAATTTCCCTCACGGCTGTACCAAATTTTAATTCACCCAGGTCCGACCTGACCCGGAGTGGTAATACCCGTTAGGGTCCCATCCATGGGTTAGATAGATAAAAAATGAATTTACAAAAAAGTGTTTAAAAAATTGAGTTTGAAAAAAAGAATTGAATACCTAACAAGGATGAATAAAATAAAACTTTTTCGACATAAAATAACCCAGCAAGGATTGGCATGCCGTGAAATCCAACCAGCCAGCCAACCAACCAATTTTTTTTGGTATTTCTAAGCTGTATGATGGGATATTTTAAAGCACACTATCTCTATTCACATCAGAATTCATTCTATCTAAATATGATGTCGGCGGTGTTCATGTAGTGATTTTTTCACGGTAGGATCGCTGTGGAGAGAGAGCAGCTGTGAGTGGCTTAAAGTAGGTAAAGAGTTAAATCACTTACTAAATCACCTTTTCTTTCTTTTTTTCTGTGATCTCATTTTAGTCTGTTCTTCATTGTTATCCACCCTTTTATCTTTATTTCTTAACACGGTGGAAGAACCTCTGTGAGCGGTTTAAAGTAGGAAAAGAGTTAATTGCATCGATCACGTGATCACGTTCTCAGAGTGGCTTAGAGTCGGTATCAGCCAGACAGTGATGGAGTCTATCCCCTTTTCACTAGCGCTAGACCAAGGAGATTGGGTTGCGTTTGAGGTGGAGCGCCACACCCACCATCAGCTCCTTTACCACACAGATCTCTGTGCTACTCAAACGCTGAGTTGGCGAGGGCCGGTATCGAACCAGGAACCTTGTAGTTCCTAGCCGAACGCTCTACCGACTGAGCTAAACTGGTTCTTCTACACCGCAAACGTGTAGTGCTAGTACATAGAATATTGCAAGACTTTTGACTCACCCTAGTATTAAAAATGCCCAAATAGGGTGAAATTCAATAAACGTTAGCCTGTAACGATTTTTAAAGATTCTCATTCGTTCATAGTCGCAGGAAATGAGCAGCCAAAAATAGATGCGGGAAAGAGTTACTTGCCCTTACTTTTCGCACGATGTTCATTATCAGAACATTTTAAAAAGCCACAATAAAAAAAGAAAAAGAAAAAAGAAGAATTTTTTTTTTTCTGACTATTTCTCTTTTTAAAATTCTGAGCTTGCATAAGGAAGAGATTGGTTCTGCGCGTAATGAGCAAAAAAAAAAAATAAAAAAAATAAAAAAATAATAATAATAATAATAATAATAATAATATAATAATATAATAATAATAATAGAAAATAAAATAAAAATAAAAATAAAAAACTGTAGAGTCTTCTATTTCGGGAAAGTGCAAAATATATCGCCGAAACGAAGTGAATACATTAAGACGAGGCGGCAGACGACAAAGAAACTGAGACGGTAAAAGAGCGAGTCGAGAGAAAAGTAGGAAGATACGTGTTTACTTTACTTTACTTTTCAACCTCCCCTCCCCCCCCCCCACTTCGTAATTGGAAAGTCTACCTTTCTGGGATAAACAGAATCTATTTTGCCGGAGAGTTCTCAAAAAGAAGGGGAGGAGGAGGAAGAGGAAGAAGAAGAACGGGGGAGGAGGAGTGGTTCCAATTAAGATATTTATGGCTTTATTCTAAATGCATTAGAACGCGGCTGCAATGGAAACAGGCGCGAAATAGACAGAAGGAGGAGGAGGAGGGGGACAAGTCTACAGATCAAATTAGCACTCTTTTAATAGGAGGTGTGTCAATCGATGGGTGTGGATGTGATGGGAATTGGAATCTCTGGACTTGGTGGGGGGAGGGGGGTCCGCCTCTCTCAACTTTCTATGTGTGGGGGGCGGGAGGGGGAGGGTAACTATGGTGATAAAGATGAACAGCTTACATTGACCAATACTCTGAGATTATTCAGTTCAAGTTATTTCGATAACTGTTCAAAGTCTAGGATCTAAGTTGTACTTTGGTCTCTAAAACTTTCCGTTATTATTCGTGTATAACACGCACCCTAACTTTAGATTACGACTGTCTTTTTTAATGTAGACTTTTTATTGGTTCGTACTAATTAGAAATAAGAATATATCTAGTTTACATTTTTGTATAATACGCACACTAAACTTTAGATTACGATATTCTGGAGAGAGAAAAATGTATTGTATATAATACGCACTGACTTTTTATCGGTTCGTACTAATTAGAAATAAGAATTTATCTAGTTTACATTTTTGTATAATACGCACTCTAACTTTACGAAATTCTGGAGAGAGAAAATTTCTTGTGTATAATACGCACTGACTTTTTATCGGTTCGTACTAATTAGAAATAAGAATTTATCTAGTTTACATTTTTGTATAATACGCACTCTAACTTTACGAAATTCTGGAGAGAGAAAAATGTCTTGTGTATAATACGCACTGACTTTTATCGGTTCGTACTAATTAGAAATAAGAATTTATCTAGTTTACATTTTTGTATAATACGCACTCTAACTTTACGAAATTCTGGAGAGAGAAAAATGTCTTGTGTATAATACGCACTGACTTTTTATCGGTTCGTACTAATTAGAAATAAGAATTTATCTAGTTTACATTTTTGTATAATACGCACTCTAACTTTACGAAATTTCTGGAGAGAGAAAAATGTCTTGTGTATAATACGCACTGACTTTTATCGGTTCGTACTAATTAGAAATAAGAATTTATCTAGTTTCCATTTTTGTATAATACGCACCCTAACTTTACGAAATTCTGGATAGAAAAATGTCTTGTGTATAATACGCACTGACTTTTTATCGGTGCGTACTAATTGAAAATGAAAATTTATCTAGTTTACATTTTTGTATAATACGCACCATAACTTTACGAAATTCTGAGGAGAGAAAAATGTCCTGTGTATAATACGCACTGACTTTTTATCGGTTCGTACTAATTAGAAATAAGAATTTATCTAGTTTACATTTTTGTATAATACGCATCCTAACTTTACGAAATTCTAGAGAGAGAAAATGCTTTGTGTATAATACGCACTGACTTTTTATCGGTTTGTACTAATTAAAAATAAGAATTTATCTTGTTTACATTTTTGTATAATACGCACCCTAACTTTAGATTACGAAATTCTGGAGAGAGAAAAATGTTTTGTGTATAATACGCACTAACTCTTTATCGGTTCGTACTAATTAGAAATAAGAATTTATCTAGTTTCCATTTTTGTATAATACGCACCCTAACTTTACGAAATTCTAGAGAGAGAAAATGCTTTGTGTATAATACGCACTGACTTTTTATCGGTTTGTACTAATTAAAAATGAAAATTTATCTAGTTTACATTTTTGTATAATACGCACCCTAACTTTAGAATATAGATTCTGGGAAGAAAAAAATCAATTGCGTATAATACGCACTGACGTTTTATCGGTTCGTACTAATTAAAAATAAGAATTTATAAAGTTTACATTTTTGTATAATATGTATTCATGTATGACGCGCACCCTAAGTTTGGATACGAATTTTTGGAGGGAGAAAAACCATGTATAATACGCAAAGACTTTTTTAGAATTTGTAGTAGTCAGCTAATTTTAACCTAAATTTAGCATTTGTTGTACTTTTTATCGGTTCGTACTAGCTAAAAATAAGAATTAATATAGTTTACATTTGTGTATAATACGCATCTGGATAAAGAACAAAATTCTCGTGTATAATACGCACTGACGTTTTAAATTTTTTTAGCAGCTAAATTTAACTTAATTTTAGCATTTGTTAAAACTTTTTATCAGTTCGTACTAACTAAAAATAAGAAACCATATACCGTATTTGACGGCATATAGGACGCACTTTTTTCAAAAAATTTGGCTAAAAAAATTACCCTGCGTCTTATAGGTCGTAGGTGAAGTTTGAGACCTCTCGTAGGCCTAGGCTAATCTTCTCTCTTCAACAATATATGCTTAAATACAATAAAAACTTTTTCCCCTGAATCTGGCCTGCTGAAATGGGGATGCGCCTTATATGTGTCTTATATGCCGTCAAATACGGTAGTTTACATCTATGTATAACACGCACGCATGTATATCATAAATTCTGGAGAGAAAAAAAAACTTCGTGTATAATACGCACTGACTTTTTAGAATTTGCAACAGCTAAAATAGGGCCGGGTTTGCTCAGTCGATAGAGCGTTCGGCTAGAAACCACAAGGTTCCTAGTTCGATACCGACCCTCGCCAACTCAGCGTATGAGTAGCACAGGGATCCGTGCGGTAAAGTAAGAAGCTGATGGTAGGTGTGGCGCGCCACCTCAGACGCCATAATAATCTCCTTGTTCTAGCGCTAGCGAAAATGAGATAGACTCCCTCGTTGATTGGCTGATACCAACTTTAAGCCACCTCGATGACTTTACACCAATGCAAGGGGAGCAGAAACAGTTTCAGTTAAAACTGGAATTGCACTCCTCGATTTCATTCGCCGTGACTATATCCATTACACCAGATGTAAAAAGATACTGTTTTTACGTACAAGTTATGTTCAAAAAATATCAAAATAGGGGCTGTATTTACCACGAAGTGTGTTCAAAAAGTATTGAGACTAAAGTTGTATTTACCACGAAGTGTGTTCAAAAAGTATTGAGACTAAAGTTGTATTTACACGAAGTGTGTTCAAAAAGTATTGAGACTAAAGTTGTATTTACAAAGTCACAAATGAGTAATGAAGTTAACGTTAATTTTCTTTAGAATAGAAAGTGTGTTCAAAAAGTATCATGACTGAAGCTGTATTTACCAAGACAGAAATGAACAATAAATGAAACGTTAATTCTCTTCAAAATAGCCCTCTTGTTATTCAACTCACTGTTTTCAAACGAGTCTTCCATTTAAGCGGACCAAATAAACCAAAAATAAAACGGAAATGGGACTGAGGAGAAACTGGATATGAGGAATACTTGATAACGTACAGACCACTGATTGACTAGAATACTTAGTAGAGTCCTGGAGACCTGGGGAGAATTGCTGTCTTTGAGACTTCGGTGAAAACCAACAGTTATTACAGGTGTGAAAAAAACTCGCAAGGAGTAAAAAAAAAAATTTAAATAAGGAATAGAATTTGCAATTGAGAAATTCGCAATGCTTATAATTATTGGCATTTCAGTCTCGGAAGACTATGATATAGTTTTTGTGCCTCTGAAGTTACAGCGCCTCCTGGGACTGTGAAGTCCAATGTTCTCGACAATAGATGTCGCATGTGAAGGCTGTCCCTGAAGATGTTGATGTGCCGGTGAATTGTTGCCGCTGCTTTCTTCTGGACCTCTTAGCTTCATGGTGTTGCGCCATGGTGACTTCAGACATAAACAGTCCTCTACAGGGAACCTGCCGCCACCGAGGGCGGTCCTGAGCCAAATTTTCCCAGCTGGAAGGGGCAATACCAAAGCACCTGAGATCGTTCTTGCAGACATCCTTGAAACACAGCTGGGGACGACCAAGCTGTCTATTACCAGACGAAAGCTCTGCATAAAGAGTGTCCTACTGTATTCGTCCATCATCCATTTGGGTTATGTCCACCGAATGGATGAATGCTTATAATGCTTATAAAGGAAAAACAAGATTCAGCAGAAGGAATAGAACTACCCCGCCAGGAAAGTATCAGTATTTATGTGCATATTTTTAAGCATATTCATTGAGCGTTGTAAGATTCAAAGTGATAATACTTGCAGATAAAACTCCGACAAGGGTTGATAGACAAAACATTTAATAGGTATACAGCACATGGATAAACAGGGTACATAATACATAGAGGTGTACATAAACATACATACAAAAGTAATATAAATACATATACAAGAGTAGAGATAATGACACATTCATGAATGGAAAAACATAAAAGCAACAGTCCATGCTGTATGAATCACTTATAGTAATGTAAGGGGGGGGGGCAAAGCCCCAACAAGAAGCGGGTAGACCAGAGTCTAACTCATAGTGGTGTCTCGTAGGTCGAGCAACAGGAAAAAGAGAAAGAGACGTTCAAACCAGCCGCTTAAATATCAAAAGCCCCTAGCGGGAACCAGCGAAACTAAACGGGCAGACAACTCCCCAGGCGAATACGAAAATAACGCCGACACCCTTTTATGCATACGGTTTTTTTGTTGACACCTCACTGATGGCATGTATTTTATTTTTATTTTTGAACTCACATTGCGTGTATATTTTTCCTTTGATTTATTAGGATTGTAATAATTAATACTAAGCAAAATGCATTCTCCCACTACCAAAATTAATATCCGATTGAATAGGATATATAAAAATGATATCATATTTTTGATAGATTATCACAGGGGTGATGATGATGAAGAAATTATTTCAACTCAGGAGAAGAGAATTTATGAATTATTAACAAAAATAGATGTTCGAAATGAACAAATTATAAACAGATTATTTGGAAGAGGGAGCAGAAGAAAATGAGATATCAAAGTATCATAAGGTAGAATTTTTATTCAAAGACAAATGTATTAAGATGTCAGAGAAAATCAAATATAGAAGTAAAAATAAGAATACAACTAATAAAAAGTTATAAATACCTGGTAATATTAGAAGTAGACAGAAATTAAGGAAAATGTCCGAAAGAAATACATCAGGAGGCCAAGTATGTATTTACACAAAACCCCTGCAATAAAATGGTTGGTTGGTTGGATTTTACGTTTACGGCATGTCAACCATTGTTGGGTTATAAGTCTCATAACCGTTCAATTTGAACGATAATTAATGAATGATTATGAGCCTTTTTCTACATATTTAGTTGTTATGATTTTATGGGCCATTCTTTAGGCTTCAAGCAAGAACACTTGTCCAGCAGAAATCCTTGGTAAAGAATCCTTTGGTTTTTCCTTGGTGCTCCTCAATATTAAAAGTTCTTTGTCAATGATTGAATTCCCAGGGAAAATTATCTTTATCAATGATTGGTGGGTTGGTTGGATTTTATGGTATGTCAACCCTTGTTGGGTTATTTTATGCCAAAAATGTTTTGTTTTATTCATTCTTGATGGGTACTCAATATTTTTTTTAAACTCAATTTTTTAAAACATTTTTTAAAACTCATTTTTCTATTTAACCCATAGATGGGACCCTAACATGTACTACCACTCCAGGTCATAGCAGACTTGAGAATAATGGCAATGAAGGGGTCCTTCACACTGCCTAGAGCGTTAAAATTGGAATTTCACCATTAGATGCAATAAAACGGTTACTGGGACTGGTTAACAGACAATTAATAGTGAGTTCAATTCTCACTGAGTGTTTCATATTTCTGTATGAATTTACCCAACCCCTCACCATGAAAAGAATGCGACACCATTTCAATTTTTAGTAGAGTAAACCTGGTTTGAATTCAGAGTTTTCCTTCTCCTATATTGGTTGCCCTACCAAGGCTAAAGAACCTAGTTTTCCCTACTATTGTCCAATACTTGTAGGAAAAGATAGTCTCATGCCTTTTCTAAGGGCATTACCGCGAAGTATAACGCAACCTGCTTTGTCCAGGATTTAAATTTGGATTTTTGTGGCCGTTTTTAGGCTCCAAGTGAAAGCACTTTACAGTGGAGATCCCTTGTGTTAAGTAGAGGTTGATCTTTAGTGAAAAATCCTTTGGTTGCTCTTTGGTGTTCCTTAGTGTTGGGTAGAATCCTTTGGTTTAGCAGAGTCCTTGGGTGCAGATCCGTTCGTATTTGTCGAATACGTGCAAATGAACGGCTTTCGAGATCGGCGATTAAATAGTTAACTAACCACATATTTGAGCTGTTGATTGGCTGGCTTTAATCCAGTCTATGTTTAAATAATAGATTTTAGCACACCTTATATGCCAAAATAATTGCATTTCAATTAGCGCTAATACCCTTGGGAAAGGTATGAATCATACTCTCCCTCCAGCTATGGATAAATAGTAGGACAGACTGGGCTCTTTAACCTTGGTTAGGCAACCGGTCTAGGAGAAGGAAAACTCTGAATTCAAACCTGTTGAACTCCGCTTAAGAAATTGACCTTTTGCCACATCCTGCTCATGCAGAGGGGTTGGTAAATATATATTTGCCAAAATAATCCAAGACTGAATTTATTTCATATGACGATAACCGTTGCATGAAGCGTGCATCTGAGAAGCAGAAAAATGACCAGACATCAGCGGAAAAAAGCGAGACCATCCAGACAAGGGTACAATTAAAATCAGCTTGAATACTAAGAAAAGTCCTGGAGATCTGAAGAGAGTTATGAATTAATAAAAATTACCGAACTTAAACATATCAAATGATTATTAAAATAATTATTTTTAACAATAATTACTTTTTAATAATAATTATAAAATATCAATAATATATTTCTATATCTATAAAATATTTATAAAATATTCAAAAATATAAAAATTTTAAAGATATAAAAAAATATAATTTAAAAAAAATTAATATATGTATTTAATATGTACTTAATATGTAACAATCAATAAAAATACATGTAATAATTAATAAAAAGGCTAATAAAAATATGTAATTGTAATCATAATATAAAGAAATTTTTAAAAAATATTAAAAAATTATAAAATATTTATAATAATTATTTTTTAACAATAATTATAAAATCAATTATTTTAATAATTATTATTTAAAATAATTGAAATAATATATTAACTTACACATATTAAAACTTACTCATATTCATTACTTTTAATAACCGTTACGTGAAGCGCGATTCTAAGCAGAAAAATGACCAGAGATCAGAGGGAAAAAACGAGAACTTCACGAATTAAAATCAGCTAGAATACTAAGAAAAGTCCTGGAGACCTAAGGGGGACTTGCTGTCACTTAGACTCCAGTGAAAAAAATATCAATTAAAACTGGTTTGAAAAACTGGCAAAGATTAAAACATTGGTTGAAAAATTTTCAAACGTTTTGTAAAATACCCTACCTATGAAAATTAATGGGTATATCCCAATCTTCATACATACGGCCGCCCTGTCGGCTGAGGCGTTAGAATGCACCGACTGCACCTCTGCAGAGGAGTAAGACTCCCTCAGGGGCCACCTGTTGGTCGTGGGTGGCGACCTGTGATGCTTAAGAATAGAACCCAGGTTGTTGAGCAGTCCATGACTTGCAATACTCCACTTTGGCCCTTTCTTGGGCTAGACGGGTGGCCCGAGAGGCCCCCTCCGATCAATCGGCTGGTCACGTCAAGCCCTAGCACCTATATGATTTTCCCAACCCTATTGTTCTTGTGGCAAGCCTAAACCCTTTTTATCATATAGGTGCTAGAAGGCGGTGGCTGAGGGTATACATGTCCTGGGAATGACGTTAAACTCTATCTGATGGCGAGATTCCAGTTTTGGAGGTTTGGGGAATGTGGAGCACCCCTTCATCACCATTGCTCCCTGGTTCACTCTGACTTGGAGTGGTAGTACCTGTTAGGTTATGGGTTAAATAGACAAATGTGTTTATAAAAAAAAGAGTATCCATTAAGAATGACTTTATTTCAAAACTTTATCGGCATTAAATGACCCACTGAGGTAGATATGCCGTAAAACAAAACAAATCATACATATGGAAGTATTATGCTGACTGAGTAGTCGTATACCACTAGCAGTGGTTTGCCTTTTCACACGCCGCTGGCCGGTATTGTATTTTGTTAATGTTATAAAGACTAGCAAAAAAAATGCCTTCCGGTGTAAAAGTTAATTTTTGAAAGATATTACCTGAGGGGATGGGAGTTAAAAATTCGATGTCAGAGATTTTGTGCCATAAGTAAGGGAAATCATTAAATTTATTAAAGGTGTAAAAAAATAAAACAATTTGAAATGGAAACTTAGTTCTGATAATTTTAAATATATATTAATTAAAATAAACTATATATAGATATATAATTACCGGCACCGTATTTATTAAAACTATTAAAAACAATGAGGACCGTCTATCGCAGGCTCAAATTTCGAATGTAAATTATTCTACGTCATGACGATTTTGGGTAATGTGACGTAAACAGTGACGTAGTTTCGGTAACAGATAAATAGAGACCTAATCTCCATTATAAATAAGAAGAATTCATTTCATTTTCCAATCCCCGGTTTTGTTTATTGTTTCATTTTTAGGTTGACCTTTGGTTTACGGTTTGCACCACCATTTTTGGAAATTACTTCGGAGGACCCGGGTGTCAATTCCCACAGCTTCTTGTGTTTATTTCCGCGATGAGCGCGAGCCCTCACTAAGTCTCTCAGTGATCTGTGTCGAGGTAAAAAGTGAGTCGACGCTGATGGTATTTAGGCGCTCTGTGGTACGCATTATCCATATATCTCCTCTAAATTGAGCCCAACCAGTTCCACACCACTCGTCTCTCTCTTGTATATCATTGCAACTAGTGGTGGATGGATAAAGTGTAGTAACATGCGAGGACTTCCCTTCGACTTACTGTAAATTGAAGCACTGATTCTACGGTTCGAACTATTTATCTTTGTATCTACTCACTCTTCGATGTTATATTATCCCTCACCTAAATTTTATCATTAAATTTAATTACTATTTGGAGGTTCGGATATTTACTTTATGTGCACTTATTTCTATATATATTCATATATATATTATATATTATATATATATTAATATATATATTTAATATATATATATTAATGAATGAAGAGAGAGAGGAGATAGATAATGAAGAGAGAGATAGATGAATAATGAACGATAGAAAATTATTCGGCAAAGTCGTATAATATATACGATCAATTTAACTACCAATATCTTGAAAAAGTGTTTTATCTACGATCTAGTTTAGAGAGCGAAAAAATAACAAAACTTAAGATTTTGGTACAGCCATTGTAAAGTAATTCTGACATAGCTTGCACTCTGACCAGCAGAGATAACATAATTGTTATGTCCGTCGGATAGTCCTTGGCTCGTAGGTAGTAAAACGTATCTACTCATCGCATTGTTTTAATCGTCTATTTAGCCTCTTTATAGCATTAGAGCAGATATTCTCTGTGATGGATGAAATAAACGGAGATGGGTAAGAGAGAGATGAGAGAAAAAAAATAACCCCCATATCCCGAAGTAAAATAAGACTTGTGTTTACCCCTATACATTAAACTATATGCTTCGCTGCGGGTATTTAAATATAATTTAATCAGATGCCTATAAGTTAGGAATAATATTTTTTTTAATAAAATGCTATATATAGTTTTACTTGAGTTAGTATTAAAAATAAATAATATTATTTATTATTTTTTATAAAATAATATATTGAGAAGATGAATTGTTATCAATTATAAAAGGTTGTGTAGTGACTTTTATTAAATTACTCCTTAATATAGTGGTAATTGGCAGATGTGCTAAAATATTATTAATACTAATCAATAGAGTGTTCTGCGCGCCTAAGAAGCATCTATTCAGGGTTAAACTAAAGTAGTGTTTATCGTAATATATATTTGTAAAACCATTCCTATTCGAGTTATTACCTTAGATGTGACCTAGCGCTTTATTTATTACAGAGAGAGGAAACAAACAATGTAATTAACGAGAGTCCATAACAAATAGTCCGTTTCCCAGAATTAAATTTGATGAAAGTAAGACATAAAGAGTAACTATTTGATTTTGTCCAAAATCACTTTCAGTTGTCTAAGCTTGTCTAAATCCGTTAAAAGACGCTCGTAGATAGAGGAAATGTATGGAGCTTCAACGTACTTGCGTTGATAAAATACCACATGCTACGATATGGTTATATTGTATTTTTCTCAATCTAATTGTACTTCTTTATAGATGATAATATAATATGATGGAAGTACCTCAGCTAACTACCGACTCAAGTATTGAAATTTTTAAATTTTGTGAGTAAATAATAAAATAAATACATAATCCAAGTTTATATTAACTTTTGTCATGATACAAGTAAAATACTGCTTTATCGATTGTATATAATTATATATATATATATATATTGGAGCAAAAGTAGACAAACACTGGAGATGTTATGGAAACTTGTGAATGTGATTGTCTACTTTACTCCACATACTTAGTACGGCATTATAACCTCCTCTACATTTATATATATATATATACTTATATATATAGTATATATATTATATTTATATATTATATGCAGTAGTTGTAGTGTGAGGATTAGTCACTAGTTGTATATGTGTGAGGCTGTGTGTGTGTGTGTGTTTGTTGGCGAGAGTAGCAGAAGGTCATAGTACAAGTACTAGCACGCAAAAGGAATTGATGTGTAGAGCCATAGAGAGTTTGGTTTGGTTCATCCAGAAAGCCAGTCTCTCATCTTGTAGTATGTGTTATGAATTGTCAAAGAGAAATTTGGTTGATTAGTCGACGTTATGTAACCGTTTTTGGGTTCTGTAGGCCTTATCCTATCTCCAGGATACCGTCTTTGAGAGTAAAAAATAAATAAAAACTTTATCACACTTTACTCACTAACCAATCTTACTGTCTAATAATAATTCAAGATCACTCAACTAACTACTCTCTCCGCCTTACTCCTGCTCTTCAATTCTTGCGTCATCTGGCCATTTCTGCCTCACCCACCAATATAGAAAAATGAAAAAGGAATTGTAGCAATAAATTAACCTTAACATTAAACATCAAAAACTATTTTTATAATAAAGTTAACACCCCAGAAAACATCACGGCATCTATGGAATAAACTAGCGAATTCTACAAACGTTAATTTATTAGAAAGAGAGCGGCAAAGATTACTGCTATATATACAGTTTCCAGACGATATAACTCAAATCATAAGTGTTATAGTGCTAAAATAGAGAATCAAACTAACATATACCATCACTATAATTTGTTGATTAATGTCCATCTCCTAATTATAGTATCCTCTGATACTAATTATAAATCTATATATTTACTATAAAACCTCATAGATACATAGAGCTCATTATTCACCGAACCATGAATATACGGGTGGCGTGTGGGTTCGCTATATTATACTAAGGATGTGGTCTGCAGTAGTGCGAGGATGCGGCAGAGCTATACCGACACTACCTCTCTTATGTTAAAAAGGCGTACACGTATCAATGCTTCTTTGAATTGGAAATGCCTGATACCAGGAATATTGAACTGCATCTGATGGTACGGCTCCGATCTGGCTTCGTGCGCACTATTCGCACTTTACGCTTCTTATAATCTCCATCGGCTTGTCCTAATCTACTTCACCACGGTTCACAGACCTCTGTAGAAGGGCGTATCTTTAACATGTTAATTATAAGAAAGGTACGATCACTTATACTGCATCGCTTGTTTTGTAGACTCTACGATCAAACAAGCGTAGTGGTGTGTCATTGCCTCGTACGCGTTCTGCGTAGATCTGTCTCTGAGAAATACGTTATGGCGTTGAACAGTGACCTAACCAAACTGTGGCTATGAGCCGTTCAATATAGCTCGTGCAACGATCCC
>CM042150.1:36228817-36233817 GCA_023376005.1 Doryteuthis pealeii | reverse complement strand
CTTTTGTTACAGAACTATTTTTTTACCATTCCGTGTTCTACCAAACTTCTAAATCCCCCTCCCTTCTCCTTTTCTGGTTTCTCTCCTCCTCCTTCTTCTCCTTCTTCTCCTTCTCCCTTCTCCATGACCACCTCCAACTAAAAATCTTCATATCTTTATTTCGCCTTTACATCTTTTATATCACCCCCCTCTCTCTCTCTCTCTCTCTCTCTCTCTCTCTCTCTCTCTCTCTCTCTCTCTCTCTCTCTCTTACACAAACCACTCTTCTTAAAATACATATTTTATTTCATTATTTTATTTTATTTTTAACCCTCCTCCTCCCCTCTCTCATATTTTTTCTACTCTTTTTCTTTTTTTTTTTACTCTTCTTTATTCCTATCTGTTAAAACGCCGCAGAAATGTCACCGAAATATTGCTTCCATACACCTTTTTTTATTATCTCTACGGTGTCAATATATAACAGAGTTTAGTCTCCCGAGATGAGCTCTCTAAGGAAGAGGTAGAAAAACAGCGTTTCCCAATACGCCATTTTGTCCTAATCGTTGTCACTTTAACCATCTTCTGCACCCATTTTTTCTTCCTTTTTCTTTATATTCTTCCTTTACAGTGTCTCCAGCCCTGCTTACTGACACCTACCGTCACAGGGCTTTGTTTACATCGAAACTTTGATACAAAAAAAAACACTTCTTTAGTTTTGTCTGGAAGAAATCTGGCCGATTTTTTTTCGTCTCTTTCTTTTTCTTCCATATTGTAAACCGCCCAGTCAGCTGGGGCGTTAGAATATTACCGACTGCACCTCTGCAGAGGGGTAGACTCCCCCTAATGGAGCCACCTGTTCGCCGTGGGTGGCGACCCCTGATGCTTACGGATGGAACCAGTGGCTGAGCAATCCTGACATATAACACTCCACACTTAGGCTAGACGGGCGGTCGCAGAGGCCTTCCGATCAATGCTGGATCACATCAACCCTAGCATCTATATGATTTTCCCAATCTTATTGCCCCTTATGGCAAGCCCCAACCCGTTTTATCATATGAGCTAGAAAGTGGTGGTTGAGAATCTTAATGTTCTTGGAATGACGTTAAACATCTATCTGTGGTGAGGTTCAGTTCTGGAGGTTTGGGGAATGTTGAGCACTCCATTGTTCCCAGGCTTCCGAGTGGTAAGGATATTTGTTCTCATACCCCACTTGATGGACGGGCACAAGGCCTCCTTTAACGTGGGCCAACCCACAAGCCGAAGCTCATGGGTGGGAAAGAACAAAAAATTGCTCGATCCCTTCGGCATTCCCCTCAAGGGGGCGCCTCTGCCTGGGCATAAACCAGCCCTGCCCTTAAGTCAAGGGGGCAGGTATGCCTGGGGATGACCCCCTTGGATCGACGCTATTAATTGTACTTTACCGGCGGACAGGGAAGAATCAGAGTATAGTAATTGGAACAGATACTACACTCTGATCCCCGCCTATGCCAGGTAAGTGGTAGTACCTGTTAGGGTCCCATCTATAGGTAAATAAAAAAAAACATGAGTTTATAAACTCAAATTTGAGTATCCATAAAGAATGACTTCATTTCAAAACTTTGTCGGCATTTAATAACCCACTTGAGATTGATATGCCGTTAAACAAAACAAACCTAAAACCATAATTGTAAAGTATTTTTGTTCTATTAGATTTGTACCAAATAATTGTAGTTTTAAAGTTTGGTGTAGTGAAATAATTTGCATTTCACATAGCACTAATACCCTTGGAAAGGTATGAATCCATATATTCTCCTCCAGCTATGGACAAATAGAAGGGCAAACTGGGCTCTCATTAACCTTGGAGAGGTGACCAGTCTAAGAGAAAAAAAAAAATCCGAATTCAATCTGTTAAACTTCGCTTAAGAAATTGACGTTTTGTGCACATCCTGCTCGTGTTAGAATGGTTGGTATATATATATATATATATATATTATATATATATATATATATATCACATTATCAATCAAACAAACTTAGAAGTGTTCGGCATGTGATGTGTGTGTGTATGTGTGTGGTGTGTGTGTGTGTGTGTGTGTGTGTGTTTTGCATAAAATATCAAAGAACAAAATATTTTCAGAGCGATGCATTTTTATAAGAAATTTGCTTACGTTTCAGTTTTTTACACAATCTTCTGCGGCAATGCATAGTAAAAAACTAATGGTATTGAAACATTAGTTACATAATGAGAGTAAACCACCCTTGTTTCTTTCACTTGAGGAAACCGTTATGTTTTGGTCGGCCACTTTCATTTCACCGTAAATCTACACTGAAAATACGAATTCGTTCGAATCAATACAACTGCACATTTTTAACATGAAAATTTCATAAAATGTGTTCTTAATTGTGCTTCCGCATTATTGAATTTAATTGTTATTAAGAATAAATGTTTATGATATCTTTCGTGTTAAAACATGCAGTTGTAATTAATTCGAACAAATTCGTATTTCCAGTGTAAATTTACGGTGAAATAAAAATTGGCCGACCAAAAACAAACGGCTTCCTCAAAGTGAATCACAAACAAGGGGAAGTTCTCTCCATTTATGTAGCTAATGTTCAGATTTACCAAAAAATCACCACTTCTATACATAGACCTTGCCAGCAGTAGTTAAAAAAAAAAACAGTAACAAGTTCCGGCAAAATGTGACCAATAAAAGTCTTAGATCATTCACTGTCTGGATAAAGTCGGCGGTGGCCTAAAGTCCGGTATCAGCCAAGCAGCGAGGGAATCTATCCCTTTCAATAGCGCTAGACCAAGGAGATTGTTTTAGCATCTGATGTGGCAGCGCCACACCTACCATCAGCTCCTTTACTTTACCGCACAGATCCCTGTGCTACTCATGCGCTGAGTTGGCGAGGACCGGTATCGAACTAGGAACTTGTGGTTTCTAGCTGAACACGCTCTACCGACTGAGCTAACCTGGATAGGACACTAGAATATCAGCAACCTACGAAAGACTGCTAGATCTCTCCGGACTGGAGGCTTACTATGCATGTGTGTTAGAGTTTTTGTAATATAAGGTGTGCGGAAGTCTAACACTTAAACTTATAGACTCTGCCTGGACGCGTGATTAAACTAGCCAATCAACAGCTCAATACGTGGTTAGTTAACTATTAATCGCCGGTCTGGAATGCCGTTCATTTGCAGGTTATTTCGCCATTGCCGAATGGACCCGCAACCAAGGACTTTGCTCAACCGAAGATTCTAATCAACACTAAGGGGCACCAAGGGGGAACGAAAGGATTTTACCCACACTAAGGGACACGAGGAACACCAAAGGATTCTTCACTATAGATCAGCCTCTGCTAAACCAAGGGATCTCCACTGTTACGTGCTCTCACGTGAAGCCTAAAAATGACCACGAAAAATCGTAACAATGTGGCTTAATGTGATGGTAAGAATAACAAAAAAAAAAAAAAAAAAAAAAAAAAAAAAAAAAAAAAAAAAAAAAAAAAAAAAAAAAAAAAAAAAAAAAAAAAAAAAAAAAAAAAAAAAAAAAAAAAAAAAAAAAAAAAAAAAAAAAAAAAAAAAAAAAAAAAAAAAAAAAAAAAAAAAAAAAAAAAAAAAAAAAAAAAAAAAAAAAAAAAAAAAAAAAAAAAAAAAAAAAAAAAAAAAAAAAAAAAAAAAAAAAAAAAAAAAATCAACAATGTTATTATAATCACATGCTTGCGAATTTTCATCAGTTTTAGTGGTGTGCTTTCACTGAGTCTGAGTGACTGTGAGTCTCTCGGGTCTCCAGGACTCTTCTGAGTATTCTAGGCCAGCCTATAATGCTGTTGTCTGGATGGTCTCCATCTTCTCCTCTTGATTCCAATTCCCTCCAGTCTTTTATCCAAAACCTTGTGTTTTTCCAGGCACCAACTCAATTGGAATCACCCTTTCCTCCATGTCCCATAATTTTCTCAGCTTCTCGGGCAAGATCCCAAGTAGTTTGTCAACTTATCGTTTCTTTCATTTTCTACTCTGTTGTCTGCCAAAAACGGAAAAATCATTAGATGTCAAGTTCTCTTCTTGTCAACTCTTTGCCTTACAAATTCCCCCCAAAGACGCTGTCAACTTTTCTTTTGCGTTATTTTTACCCTGATGATGGGAATTCAAACTTCTCAATTATTCACCTCAGAATTCATTATTCAAACCAAATCTCTATTATCATTATTGTTCTTGAGTCGTTTTTAGCTCGATTATTATGACCTAACCACCCAGTTTTGGTATGTTGGTTCGCAATGCGCGGGAGTCGCCTGTGACCAACTTAAAGTCAGCAAAGAGTTCATTCAACATTCTCTTGTCATTCCTTTGATAAGTCCGACTGTATTCTTTCAATTGCTCTTATAGCAAACCAACATTTACCATATAGGTGTTCCAAATACGGTGCTTGACGTTCAACACCAGTTATTTAATACACATAATTAGGAAAATTAATTTCTACCAATTCTGTTAAATCCATCTCAAAGTATTTCCAGCTTCAACTTGGAAAATCTCAGTTTGCCTCTATACGCTAGTATATAGTATAATATATATATATATATATATATATAATATATATATATAATATATATAGTACTTGTCGTTGAATGGACACGATGGAATCGAGTCAAGAATCTAGGAGGAGACTGCATTCTTCTATATCATGAAGCTAGTCTCTATTCTCTATTTATTGGGATAGGAACTGGGCTCTTAACTGGTATGGCAACCGTCTAGGAAAGGAAAACTCTAAATTCAAACCTGTTACTGGATTCTACTGAAAATTTGACCTATATGTTCACTCCTGGTTAGCGGAGGGATTGGGTAATACATATTGGCTCAGGACAAACAAAGTACCGTGTCGAATATCGGCCCTCGTCAACTCAGCGTAATGAGAGCACAGAGATTGTCGGGTAAATGAGGAGAAGTGTAGGTGTGGGCTCCTCCTAGCACTAAAACAGTTTCTTGGTCTAGTGCTAGTGAAAATGGATAGACTTCCTCACTGCTGGCTTGATACCGACTT
>CM042150.1:36206317-36223817 GCA_023376005.1 Doryteuthis pealeii | reverse complement strand
TATTTTTGTTTGTTTTTTTGGAGTATTTTTTTTTTTAATTCTCCTGGTTTTTTTCTTTGTTTTTTGTTTTTGTTTTTTCTTTTTGTTACAGAACTATTTTTTACCATTCCGTGTTCTACCAAACTTTCTAAATCCCCCTCCCTTCTCCTTTTCTGGTTTTCTCCTCCTCCTTCTTCTCCTTCTTCTCCTTCTCCCTTCTCCATGACCACCTCCAACTAAAAATCTTCATATCTTTATTTCGTCTTTACATCTTTTATAATCACCCCTTCTCTCTCTCTCTCTCTCTCTCTCCTCTCTCTCTCTCTCTCTCTCTCTCTCTCTCTCTCTCTCTCTCTTACACAACCACTCTTCTTAAAAATACATTTTATTTCATTATTTTAGTTTATTTTTTTAACCCTCCCTCCTCCCCCTCTCTCATATTTTTTCTACTCTTTTTTCTTTTTTTTTTTACTCTTCTTTATTCCTATCTGTTAAAACGCCGCAGAAATGTCACCGAAATATTGCTTCCATACACCTTTTTTTATTATCTCTACGGTGTCAATGATAACAGAGTTTAGTCTCCCGAGATGAGCTCTCTAAGGAAGAGGTAGAAAAACCAGCGTTTCCCAATACGCCATTTTGTCCTAATCGTTGTCACTTTAACCATCTTCTGCACCCATTTTTTCTTCCTTTTTCTTTATATTCTTCCTTTACAGTGTCTCCAGCCCTGCTTACTGACACCTACCGTCACAGGGCTTTGTTTACATCGAAACTTTGATACAAAAAAAAACACTTCTTTAGTTTTGGTCTGGAAGAAATCTGGCCGATTTTTTTTTCGTCTCTTTCTTTTTCTTCCATAATTGTAAACCGCCCAGTCAGCTGGGGCGTTAGAATATACCGACTGCACCTCTGCAGAGGGGTAAGACTCCCCCTAATGGAGCCACCTGTTCGCCGTGGGTGGCGACCCCTGATGCTTACGGATGGAACTCAAGTGGCTGAGCAATCCATGACATATAACACTCCACTACTTAGGCTAGACGGGCGGTCGCAGAGGCTTCTTCCGATCAATCGGCTGGTCACATCAAGCCCTAGCATCTATATGATTTTCCCAATCTTATTGCCCTTATGGCAAGCCCCAACCCGTTTTATCATATGAGCTAGAAAGTGGTGGTTGAGAATCTTAATGTTCTTGGAATGACGTTAAACTCTATCTGATGGTGAGGTTCCAGTTCTGGAGGTTTGGGGAATGTGGAGCACTCCATTGTTCCCAGGTCCACTCTGACTCCGAGTGGTAGGGATATTTGTCTCATACCCCACTTGTATGGACGGGCACAAGGCCTCGCTTTAACGTGGGCCAACCCACAAGCCGAAGCTCATGGGTGGGAAAGAACAAAAATTGCGTCGATCCCTTCGGCATTCCCCCTCAAGGGGGCGCCTCATGCGCTGGGCAATAAACCTAGCCCTGCCCCTTTAAGTCAAGGGGGCAGGTATTGCCTGGGGGATGACCCCCTTGGATCGACGCTATTAATTGTACTTTACCGGGCGGACAGGGAAGAATCAGAGTATAGTAATTGGAACAGATACTACACTCTGATCCCCGCCTATGCCAGGTAAGTGGTAGTACCTGTTAGGGTCCCATCTATAGGTTAAATAAAAAAAACATGAGTTTATAAACTCAAATTGAGTATCCATAAAGAATGACTTCATTTCAAAACTTTGTCGGCATTAAATAACCCACTGAGATTGATATGCCGTTAAACAAAACAAACCTAAACCATAATTGTAAAGTATTTTTGTTCTATTAGATTGGTACCAAATAATTGTAGTTTTTAAAGTTTGTGTAGTGAAATAATTTGCATTTCACATAGCACTAATACCCTTGGGAAAGGTATGAATCCATATATTCTCCCTCCAGCTATGGACAAATAGAAGGGCAAACTGGGCTCATTAACCTTGGAGAGGTGACCAGTCTAAGAGAAAAAAAAACTCCGAATTCAAATCTGTTAAACTTCGCTTAAGAAATTGACGTTGTGTCACATCCTGCTCGTGTAGAATGGTTGGTATATATATATATATATATATATATAATATATATATATATATATATATCACATTATCAATCAAACAATTACCCGGCAGTTGAATGTGTGGTGTGTGTGTGTGTGTATGTGTGTGTGTGTGTGTGTGTGTGTGTGTGTGTTTATGCATAAAATATCAAAGAACAAAATATTCAGAGGATGCATTTTTATAAGAAATTTGCTTACGTTTCAGTTTTTACAACAATCTTCTGGGCAATGCATAGTAAAAACTAATGGTAATATGAACATTAGTTACATAAATGAGAGTAACCACCACTTGTTTCTTTCACGTTGAGGAAACCGTAATGTTTTGGTCGGCCACTTTCATTTCACCGTAAATCTACACTGAAAATACGAATTCGTTCGAATCAATACAACTGCACATTTTAACATGAAAATTTCATAAAATGTGTTCTTAATTGTGCTTCCGCATTATTGAATTTAATTGTTATTAAGAATAAATTTTATGATATTTTCGTGTTAAAACATGCAGTTGTATTAATTCGAACAAATTCGTATTTCCAGTGTAAATTTACGGTGAAATAAAAATGGCCGACCAAAAACAAACGGCTTCCTCAAAGTGAATCAAACAAGGGGAAGTTACTCTCATTTATGTAGCTAATGTTCAGATTACCAAAATAATCACCACTTCTATACATAGACCTTGCCAGCAGTAGTTGAAAAAACAGTAACAAGTTCCGGCAAAATGTGACCAATAAAAGTCCTTAAGATCATTCACTGTCTGGATAAAGTCGTCGGGGTGGCCTAAAGTCGGTATCAGCCAAGCAGCGAGGGAATCTATCCCCTTTTCAATAGCGCTAGACCAAGGAGATTGTTTTAGCATCTGATGTGGAGCGCCACACCTACCATCAGCTCCTTACTTTACCGCACAGATCCCTGTGCTACTCATGCGCTGAGTTGGCGAGGACCGGTATCGAACTAGGAACCTTGTGGTTTCTAGCTGAACGCTCTACCGACTGAGCTAACCTGGATAGGGACACTAGAATATCAGCAACCTACGAAAGACTGCTAGATCTCTCTCGACTGGAGGCTTACTATGCATGTGTGTTAGAGTTTTTGTAATATAAGGTGTGCGGAAGTCTAACACTTAAACTTATAGACTCTGCCTGGACGCGTGATTAAACTCAGCCAATCAACAGCTCAAATACGTGGTTAGTTAACTATTTAATCGCCGGTCTGGAATGCCGTTCATTTGCAGGTTATTCGCCATTGCCGAATGGACCCGCAACCAAGGACTTTGCTCAACCGAAGAATTCTAATCAACACTAAGGGGCACCAAGGGGGAACGAAAGGATTTTACCCAACACTAAGGGACACCGAGGAACAACCAAAGGATTCTTCACTATAGATCAGCCTCTGCTTAACACAAGGGATCTCCACTGTTACGTGCTCTCACGTGAAGCCTAAAAATGACCACGAAAAATCGTAACAATGTGGCTTAACTGTGATTGGTAAGAATCACAACAATGTTATTATTATATCACTGCTTGCGAATTTTTCATACCAGTTTTAGTTGGTGGTCTTTCACTAGAGTCTGAGTGACTGTGAGTCTCCTCGGGTCTCCAGGACTCTTCTGAGTATTCTAGCCAGTCTTAAAATGCTGTTGTCTGGATGGTCTCCATTCTTCCTCTGATTTCCAATTCCCTCCAGTCTTTTATCCAAACCATTGTTTCTGTTCCAAGGGCACCAACTACAATTGGTATCACCCTTTCCCTCATGTCCCATAATTTTCTCAGCTCTCGGGCAAGATCCAAGTATGTGTCTATCTTATCGTTTTCTTTCATTTTCACTCTGTGGTCTGCCAAAACGGAAAAATTCATTAGATGTCAAGTTCTCTTCTTGTCAACTCTTTGCCTACCAAATTCCCCCCAAAGCCGTTACCAACTTTTCTTGGTATTTTTACCCGTATGATGGGATATTTCAAACTTCACAATTTATTCACCTCAGAACTCATTTTATTCAAACAAATTCCTATTATCATTATTGTACTCTGAGTCGTTATGCTCGATTATTATGACCTAACACCCAGTTTTGGTATGTTTGGTTCGCAATGGCGGGGAGTCGCTGTGAGCAACTTAAAGTAGGCAAAGAGTTCATCAACATTTCGTCTAATCATCCTATATGATGAAGTCTCGACTGTATTCTTCAAATTGCTCTTATAGCAAACCAACATTTTTTACCATATAGGTGCCAAAATACGGTGGCTGACGTTCAACCACCAGTTTATTAATACACATAAACTTAAGGAAAATTATTTCTACCAATTCTGTTAATATTCCATCTCCAAAGATATATTTCCAGTTCAACTTGGAAACAATCTCAGGTTTTGCCTCTATACGTAGTATAGTAATATAATATATATATATATATATATATATATATGTTTACTGTCGTTGGAAATGGACACGATGAATCGAGTTCAAGTCTAGGAGGAGACTGCATTTCACTTAGCGTTAATATCATTGGGAAAGCTACGGATGGCAACCGGTCTAGGAAAGGGAAAACTCTAAATTCAAACCTGTTACTGGTTCTACTGAAAATTTGACCTTATGTCACATCCTGGTTATGCGGAGGGATTGGGTAAATACATATTGGCTCAGAACAACAAAGTACCGGGTTCGATATCGGCCCTCGCCAACTCAGCGTATGAGTAGCACAGGGATCTGTGCGGTAAAATGAGGAGAAGGTGGTAGGTGTGGTGCTCCTCCTCATACACTAAAAACAATCTTCTTGGTCTAGTGCTAGTGAAAAATGGATAGACTTCCTCACTGCCTGGCTGATACCGACTTTAGGCAACCCCGACGGCTTTATTTTACTTACTAGTCTAATAATAAATTAAAAATAATATTCAATGTATATACCCAAAATCCCCGTGATGAGGAGGAAGTAACACAAGGTCAATTTTTTAAACGGAGAACAGTAGCTTTTGAGTTCAGTTTTTCCTTCTCCTAGATTTGTTGCTTCACCAAGACTTAAAAAAACACTTATTACCCATTATTTATTTACTATAGCCTGAGGGATGAGATAGATTCATGCCTATCCCAAGGGTATTAATCCGAAATAAAACGATACAGCCCCGCCCATGATTTGAACCTGGGTTACTGATTCTATTTCCAGCGATGATAACTGTTACGCAAAGTCCACTTCGATATACATATTTACCAACCCCCTCCGCACGTGCAGGATGTGACACAAGGTCAATTTCTTCAGCGGGGTTTAACAGGTTTGAACTCAGAGTTTTCCTTCTCCTAGACTGGTTACCTAACCATGGTTAAAGAGCAGAGTTCCCCTTACTATTTGCCCATAGCTGGAGGGAGAGTTGGTGGATTCATACCTTTCCCAATGATATTAGCGCTATGTGAAATGCAAACAGCTTCGTCCAGGAATTGAACTCAGGTCGACAGAGTCCATTCCCTACGACTCTAACCATTACACCACGCACCTCCATCACGCAGCCTGCCTCTATATAGCTAAGTAGATAAGACAGGGCTGCTCTCCTTTAAAATCATCCAGGTGAACTTTCACCTGGAGTAATAGTACCTGTTAGTGTTCCATCTATGCCAATTTTTTAAAATTAATTCTTAAGAAACAACACAAAATTGTGAATATGGACGCTATTCCTTAACCTTATGGCATAAAATAACCCGAGATGTGTTGAAATTTCGTTAAAGCCAATCACTCAATCAATTATTAAAAATCATGACCAAGTACAAGTGTTAAGCTGTGTTAATCCTTCTATGTTCCTATGTTGCTCTTAATTGATAAAAAAAACCTTTTTTATTCAAGGTTTTTAATAAATAAGCTATTCATTTTTTTAAAGTTGGTCATCTATACATATATAAAGGGTAGTTGTGTGTCCGAAGGAAACTTCGAAAATAAAACAATTAACGACAAAGTAAATATATATACACATTAAATATCACCAGGGCTTGGTTTTTGAGCCAAAATAATGAAGATTTGATTTATATTCGTGAAGATAATTAAAAAATAAAAATGTAAATGATAACAGCATGGAATATCTTTTTGCATTTTTTTTTAATTAATATTTCCAATAGTAGACATTAACGTTTCTTTTCAGAGTATCTGGATCAATGCAAAATCTTTTTTTTTTTTGTGTGGATGGGCTTTTAATGGGGCATCTTTAGGATTCAGTAATAATGGATGTGCATGACTAACTTTGAAAAAATCCCTCTCTACCCAGGCGACGCCGGGTAGCCACTTCTAGTTAATGAATAAAGTGCTGAAAACTTCATTAAAATTGGAGAATTCTCTGAATTTTGGTAAATGTTTTAAAATTAAATATTTAAATTTTTTCATTACCTCCCTTTAGTAAAATTAGACATACATAAGTAAAAGTAAAGTCGACGGGGCGGCCTAAAGTCGGTATCAGCCAGTCAGCGAGGGAGTCTATCCCTTTTCAATAGCGCTAGACCAACGAGATTGTTTTTTTTAGCATCTGGGGTGGAGCAAACGCTCTACCGACTGAGCTAACCCGGCCCTTAGTTTATTATTTACAAAGTTTTCCTCTGGCTCTATAGGAAAAAAAACTTATTGATATTTTAAAACCTTGATTCTAGCTGAGATCGAACTCTGTCCTTTGGAACTGACGGTAAAAATGTCTTACTCATAAAACACGCCCGACCACAAATACTGTTAAATATGCAACTCTCTCGACCACCCAGCAATCCCTTGAGGCATTAGTAATGATATAAACAATCTACAAGTTTTCATCTCCTTCTTCTTTACACCCTTCTTGTAAGGCACCCCAAACTGCCACACACCCACCGTTCCTGAGACCACACGATTTCACTGATAAAAGTAAACGCAACGTTGCGCGGGGGGAAGCCGCTCGCTGGTTGGAATAGCCAATGGACGCGCTGTCAGTAGCCACTTCATTGTAACAGCGATGTTAGCACCAAGCCATGGCGACAATATCAAGTGAGCAAATTAGATCAAGTTGGATTTGAGCGGGGCTCATTGAGATGTGCAATGATCGTCGCGGGAACCATTGGTTACCACAAGAGACTCCGTTGTAAAATTCAAATAGCCAATTTTGAAATCAATTTTCTCTTTTTCTTTTCAAAACCAGCTTCGCTCTTCATCTCCGATGGTCTGGGTAAACTCACGCTATTTAGTTTTGCTAGTTTGACTTGTTTGGTATCCCGGTCTCTGGGGGACACAGAAAGGACCAGAGGAGGAAGCAATACATGTGTGTGTGTGTGTGTGTGCTAATGTGTCTGTGTGTGTCTGTGTGTCTGTGTGCTGTGTGTAAGCTGGGGGACACAGAAAGGACCAGAGGAGGAAACAATATAGTGTGTGTGTGTGTGTTAATGTGTCTGTGTGTTAATGTGTCTGTGTGTGTGTGTCTGTGTGTGTTAATGTATCTGTGTGTTAATGTGTCTGTGTGTGTGTCTGTGTGCTGTGTGTAACCTGGGGGACACAAAAGGTACCAGAAGAGGAAGCGATACATAGTGTCTGTATCTGCATGTGCGCGCGCGTGTGTGTGTGTGTGTGTGCGTATGTGTGTGTATGTGCGTATGTGTGTGCGTGTGTGTGTCTGTGTTTGTGTGTGTGTGTCTCTGTGTGTGTGTTGTGTGTATGCTGGGGGAGACAAAAGGGCCCAGAGGAGGAAGCCATACATAATGTCTGTATCTGCATATGTGTGTGTGTGTATGTGTGTGTGTGTGTATGTGTCTGTGTCTGTGTGTCTGTGTGTCTGTGTAGTTTGTTGATTCGTACATGTGTTTGCAAGCGTATTACTACTTTGACCAATGTATGTGTGCACGGGGTTGAAGCAATTATGCAGATGCTGTCTTTTTGGTGGGGTGGTCAGTGAAAGTGGTTCGGCCATTTTAGTCTGCAGGAAAAACTCATCAAATAAATCCTGTTTGTGTGGTAAGAATCCTGCCAGATGCAATCAACTCTGTGACTTTGAGAATAAAACCAAATTCGGGATGATGATTACAAATCATGACATTATCATATCAACGTCGTCAATACTGAATCCTTTTAATTGAAACTACGCGTATCAACTGTTTAGAAAACAAAAACGACGCTCCAAATAGAGTTAGTGTGTCCACCTTGTATATTAACGTTTATGCTGGGACAACGACCAGTGCTTTCACCATCTTGAAAAACATCTCCGAATTATCTTGAATCACAATCTGAATCATTGCTAGTGTCAAATCTATCCGGTCAGTAGGGACTAGAATACACCGACTGCATCCAGGACTGGATTCATAATGTGGCAAAGTTGACAATTGCCCTAGTGTCAAACCCTAGCAGCTTTATGATTGTCCCAAACCTATGACGAACCCCAAACCCCTTTTATCATATATATATATATATATATATATATATATATACTTTGGTGCGGTACCAAGTTTCTTGGTACAAGGTGATTCTAGGTGGGTCCTAATTCTCTACCGGTAGTTTGTTGTAGAGTTCAGGTTCCGTATGAGAGCTCAAAGTTAGTGGTCTGAAGAAGCTCGTGGGTATACACGCGAGTAACCACGATACCCATGGTATTTAAGGCCTTTTATTCCCAAATATATATATATATATATATATATATATATATATATATATATAAGTAAAGAAATAACAAAAGACTTAGGGATTTAGCGTTATAGTCTATTTCAGGGAGCTTAGACAAAGTGTCTAACTCTCCCGACTCATCAGATGCGAAGGTATATATATATACCAATCCTTCCGCACGGACAGGATGCGACACAAGCGGAGTTTAACAGGTTTGAATTAAGTGTTCCTTCTCCTAGACTCGTTACTTAGCCATGGTCTAAGAGAGTAGTTTGCCCTGCCATTTACCTATAGCTGGAGGGAGAATTGGATTCATACGTTTCCCAAGGGTACTACCGACATGTGAAATTCAAACAATACTTGCTGTTGCTTAAGTGGTCCCACGGTAATCACAAATAAATTCCTTTTATCCTAACTGGTTACAAACTGGAGATTAAAACAAAAAAATGATTGGTATACACTTCCGACTTCCGGTTTTGTACCATATTTAATCAGACTATATATATATATATATATATATATATTATATATATATATATATATATTTATCAGTGGGTATTTGATACCAAATACTAAAACGTGAGTACATGCAATGTCTCCCCAGAACTAAGCGAAATATCTTTTGAGGTTAAATCGAATTTAATGGACCTAAATTCCACCATCGTATGTCACCCCGCCGAAAGAAAAAAAATACCAAATATCAGGGAATTAAGCGAATTTAATGAAATTTTCAGTGTTGATATATTAATGAATAGAAGATATAATGCACCAATTATTTTATTTAAATACATACCTTTCTCAAGGATTTTAGTCGAAAAGTGAACGTAATAGTGAGACTGGAGTTCGAACTGGCGATCTATAACGTCGCAGTCCAGTACGTTAACCGCTACGCCACGAACCACCACCGTGTGAAGATGGCTAAGTACCTAAAAGAACTAACCAGATATCAAAGCATACCCGCCAAAAACAAGGCCTCTTCGATACCCCCACTCCACAGAAACAAAAATAGCCCCCTTCCGATGAATCGGCTGGTCATGTCAAGCCCTAGAACCTATATGATTGTCCCAACTCTCTTTCCCTTATGGCAACCCCAAAACCTTTTTATTATATATGTGCTACAAGGCAGTGGCTGGGGGTCTGATTTCCTGGATATAACGTTAAACTTCATCTAATGGTGAAGTTCCAATTCTCGATCTTTGGGGAGTGTGAAGTACCCCTTTATTGCCATTACTCCCAGATCCACTCTGATCCGTGGTAGTAGTCCTTGTTAGGGTCCCATCTATAGGTTAAATAGAAAAAATGAGTTTTTTAGAAATGCGTTTAAAAAAGATAGAGTTTAGATTTTTAAAAATATGTTAAAATTTCAAATCGTCGTCAAAATTAAAACGGAAAAATTTAGCTTGGGCATAGATTTTAATGAATGAATTATTACTAAGGACAACGATTTTTTTTACTTAAATTTTAACCGTTAGTTATGTTTTTAAACGTTTTTCATTGGACATTATTTTCCTACAGAGGGCCGCAAGAGAACTAATTTTTAAGGAAGATAAATATTTTCTGAGAATTTATTAACATAAAAAACACGGATTATTACACTTTTGGTCATCCATACCTAAGAAAAACACGCGTTGCCTGTAATATTGAAATAGAAAGTACGTTTTTTGTTTGTACATGTTTATTAATTCTGACAAGTCTTATTATTCATCTGTTTTATTTATCTTTTTTTTCCTTAAACACAACTAACGGTTAAAATTTAAGTTAAAAATAACATAAATCGTGTCTTTAGTAATGATTAAATTCATTAAAATCTATGCCCAAGCCAAATTTTTATGTTTTAATTTTGACCACGATTTGCAATTATACCGAAAATTAATACCCATTAAGAATGAATAAAACAAAATGCGTTCGGCATGAAATAAGCCAACAAGGGTTGACATGCCGTAAAAACCAACCAGCCAACCAACCAACCAACGACAAAATTATTTCTCATCCTAAAGAAAGAGAAGAAAGCAGTCCGAACATTTAGTACGGCGATGTGGTTTCATTTACAGCTTAGTCGAATGCTGACGTCATCAATTTAAGCGGCAGAACCCACTTTCGTCGACGTCATCCATTGCCGTCAGATTTTTCAGCCGTGGGGAATTGGTATGTGAATGTCGAAACCCTTTACTTTTGGCAGCTAGTGTCATAAACCCTCAAATAACACATCACATGTCCGTGGCCGTCGTCCCATTGGGTCATAGTCACTAAAACTAATAGTGACATGACCTCTAACATTTCGACTCCCATGTGACTCTCTACCTTGGTCGGCGATACTAAGAGAAATTATTCATTTACTCTTTTCAGCTTATCGTCTTAACACATACACACACACACACACTCTCTCTCTCTCTCTCTCTCTCTCTCTCTCTCTCTCTCTCTCTCTCTCTCTCTCTCTCTCAGTGGGTATATGATACCAAATACTAAAACGTGAGTACATACAATGTCTCCCCAGAACCAAGTGAAATATATTTTGAGGTTAAATCGAACTTAACGGACCTAAATTCCACCATCGTATGTCACCCCACCGAAAGAAAAAAAAATACCAAAAATCAGGGAATTAACCGAATTTAATGAAATTTTCAGTGTTAATATATTAATGAATAAAATATATAATGCACCAGTTATTTTTATTTAAAAACTTTTACATTTTTTCAGGTCAGTTAACTTTGAACCACGATTCTTTGGAAAAAACACAGATTCTCAAAGATACGTGGTTCAAAGTTAACTATATATATATATATATATATATATATATATATATATAATATATGTGTGGTGTGTGTGTGTGTGTGTGTGTGGTGTGTGTGTGTGTGTGTGTGAGTTGAAAATGGAAGCGAATCCGACTGTATGTTGAAATGAAAAATAAAGGAAAGAAAGTGTTGGATGGATAAAATAAGATTTATTTTATTTTATTTTACTGTCACGTGTTTCGGCCAGGAGTTTATCCATGCATACATGTATTCTATCTATCATTATTTTAAATACAAAATAAAATGAAATAACAATATTAGAAAAAATACAGAAATGTTTACACAAAGAAATAGCGACCTTCGTCAGAGTAAATCCTTAATGTTTTGAATGAAATCGGTTGAAATACGGAGAATTTCCGAGATGTTCGAAAAATAACTTTTTTGAAATCGCATGAAGAAAGTGTTCTAACGCGATGGAGAAAACAGTTATGATGACGTTTTCGTCGCATGCGACGGATTTTGAAACGGAGAGAAGGAACAAAGTCAGGTGGAATTTAAATTTTCAAAGCATGAGGAATTTATGAGTATGTGTGTTTTACCCCACCAAAATAATAGTTTCTACTTACCCCCTAAAAACATAAAAAAGTAAGTCTGTTTATATTCCCTAGCATATTTGAAAACTCACTTTATTTTTATTAAAACAAAAAAAATTAATAAAAAATCACTATGATGATATTAATAGCAAATTAATAAATGAACCACCAACAAAACACACATACGCATAAATTCTATTTTTTTTAATAGAATACATGTATACATAGATAAACTCCTGGCCGAAACACGTGTCAGTAAAATAAAATGAAATAAATCTTATTTTATCCATTCAACATTTCTTTCCTTTATTTTTCATTTAAACATATATATATTGTTTAAAATAGTTTTCATCAACATTAAAAATAATTTACATTAACTTCGTGAGTATTAAAAACTTTCAGAAATAATATTCATTAACTTTACTAGTACATGATTTTTAAAAGAACCTCCGGGCGACGTAAAAATAGATTTTTGAAACATATTGCCTGAGGGGTGGGAGTAAAAAATTCAATGTCAGCGAGTTTGTACCCTAAGTAAGTAAAATCATCAAATTCATTAAAGGATTAAAAAATAAAACAATCTGAAATGTAAACTTCAAATATATGTTAAAATAAAACAAACTATATATAGATATATAATACCAGTCATGTATTTATTAAAACTTGTTTTAAAAAAACAATGAGGACTGTCTAATGTTGCATGTTCAAATTTTGAGTGTATTTATTCTATGTTGTGACGATTTTGGGTAATATGACGTAAGCAGTGACGTAATTTTTGTTACAGACAAAAACCGGAAGCGAATCTCAATTATTAATAGATGTGTATTAATAAATATTGGTGGTTGACCCTCAGACACCACCTTCTAGCACCCATATGAGTAAGAGTTGGATGTTTGCCACGAGAGCAATTTGAATTATATATGATCGGAACAGTCATATAGGTGCTAGGGATTGACACCAACCTATTGATCGGGTCGGGCCTCTCCGACTGACCGTCTAGCCCAAGTAAAGACTGAAGTTAATTATTGCATATCACGGGACCACTTAGTACTCCGGTGACAGGCCGCTCTGCCACCGCAATCTTGTCGTCTATCATTACGGGTTATCACCTACAGCCATCAGGTGGTCCCATTGAGAGGTCTCACCCTTGCAGAGATTCAATCGGCGTCTTCTACAGGCCCAGCCAACTTGGTGGGTTTAATTTGTGTTTTTTTTTTTTCTGAAATCTGAGAGATAGCAATTCTCCTCGAGTATCCAGGACTCACCTAAATATTCTAGCTTATCTTAACTATGCTATGGTCTAGATTAGGGGTCACCAAACTACAGCGCGCAAGCCGGATCTGGCCCGCGAAGGCATTTTATCTGACCCGTCGACGGTACTTGAATTTGTTTGTTAAAACGTACGGAACGCGAGGTGTTCTGATACCATTTAAATTTAAATATCCAATTAAGCTTACTAAATGTTCATGGACTTGATTACTGTAGGTAGGTTACAAAATTTCGTGCATGTGTGTATTTCACTGGTAACTTACGTGATCCCGAATTTTCACTTGTTACGACTTATCACAATAATAATGTAGCCCGCACTCGTTATTTTTTCAATTATCTGACCGACCGTGAAAAAAGTTTGGTGCTCCCTGGTCTAGATGATTTCTATTCTTCCTCTGTCTCTAGTAACCCGCCCCCAGTATTTTCCCAAGCATTTGGGAGCCATTCCAAGGACTCTAACTTCAATTGGTATCACCGTCACCTTCTTTTTCCACAGCTTTTTTTTTTAGCTCTTTTGGCAAGATCAATGTACTGTATTTGGTAATCTAAACATTAGCTACATAAATCAGAGTAATCTCACCTTGTCTGTTTCACTTTAAGGAAGCCGTTATGTTTTGGTCGGCTATTTTCATTTCAACGTAAATCTACACTGAAAAAAAGAATTTGATCGAATCAATACAACTGCATGTTTTAACAAGAAAATATCATAAAAATGTGTTCTTAATAGCAATTAAGTTCATTTCAAATAATGCGCAAGCACAATCAAGAACACATTTTATGTTATTAAGAAAAAATTCTGGTTTATGCATATATCATTTTGCTGTATGGTTAAAATTTAGTTTTTTGCATAAATCTCTGTAGATCACCTTTTCAATCCAGTCGTGCCTAGCTCTTCTGGGCATCTTAACCGATCTTAACAATGGTGTAGTTTGGATGGTCTTGATTCTTCCTCTGATTTCTAATTCACCCAAATTCTTTTCCAGAACTTTGGGGACCGTTCCAAGGACACCAATTACAATTGGTACGACATTATTATTATTATTATTATTATTATTATTATTATTATTATTATTATTTCACTCCTGTGAGTTCTTCCTTTCAGCCTCAGGTCTCCAGGAGTCTTCTGATTATCCTTGCCGATCTTAACAATGCTGTGGTCTAGATGGTCTCAATTCTTCCTCTGATTTCCAGTTCCTCTTTTCTAAACTTCTGGGGGTCGTTCCAAGTGCACCAACCAGAATTGTTTTTTGGGTTCGTCTTTTTTTTCAATTCTCTGGCATGGTCCAGTTATTTGTCTATCTTTTTGTTATCTTTCATCTTCACCCTGTGATCTGCTAGGACTGTAAAATCTACCAGTTGACAAGTTCTCTTTTTCTTGTTAATCATTATTATTTATTATTAGTAGTAGTAGTAGTAGTAGTAGTAGTATATCACTCACAGAGAGTTTTTCGTACCAACTTTAGCTGGTAGTCTTTCTGGGGTCTGAGTGACAGCAAGTCTCCTCGGGTATCCAGGATTCCTCTGAGTATTCTAGCCGATCTCAACAATGCTGTTAACTGGATGGTCTCAATTCTTCCAGTGATTTCCAATTCCTACAGTTTTCTTTTCAAAATCTTTGGTAACTATTTCAAGAGCACCAACTACAATTGGTAGCACCATCGCCCTCATGTTCCAATGTTTATTATTATTATTATTATTATTATTATTATTATAAAAGCAATCTTTGCAAAATCATTGTAAATCTTCAACTTCTCTCTCGAAGGGGGAAAAAGCTAGTCACATGATTTTAAAAACGCTGCAGTTTTCTCTGTTACCTGTCAACTCTAACTGATATCAGTTTTAGCAAATGTTCTCGTGTCTGAATGCGTATTCACTTCACCTTCTGAATCTGGCCTGAGTATGGCAATGTACTTATCTTCAGCGTCGCTATGTCGCGCTCTCTCGGGATTGCAAGGGGGGACAACTCTGTGCAGACTAAATGCACACTGACTGGCCGCCATAGTTGATCAATTTCCACCATGTAACAAGATCGTTTCTCAAAGATAAGATCTCCCACTGGAAGCTCAGAGAAACAATATAAATTGACAGCTGCTACGTTCTTTGTGGGTTGTCTTGTTTTGTTTTTTGTTTTTTGTTGTTTTTTGTTTTTTTTATTTCTTTTTCAGGAAAGAGCACATGGCGATGAAGAAGCAGTGACTGCGGAAGTAATGAGCGAATGGTCGTGCTCATGTCGGAGCTTTTAAATCTTTGGGAGAGAAATCGAAATGACTGACCACGTACATAAGAGAGCGTGCGCCGTTTGATTGAAACGTGAATTAGAACGTTTGGTATGAGAGGGTCTTGAAAAGTTCTCGGCCCCTAAAAGAAACAGGGTTCGGAAACCTTATCAACCATTATTATTATTATTATTATTATTATTATTATTATTAAATAATAATAATAATAATAATAATAATAATAATAATAATTTTGGCCATACAACAAAATGGTATATGCATAAATCAGAATCTGTTCTTGAGAACGAAATGCATAAAATTCTCTGGGACTTTGAAATAAAAACGGATCCCCTTATCCCAGCAAGAAGACCAGACCTAGTGTTGATTAACAAAAAAAGAAAGAACTTGTCAACTGGTGGATTTCGCAGTTCCAGCAGATCACAGGGTAAAGCTAAAGGAAAATGAAAAAATAGACAAATACCTGGACCTTGACAGAGAACTGAAAAAGTTATGGAACATGAAAGTCAAAGTGATACCAATCGTAGTTGGTGCACTTGGAACGGTCCCAAAAGGATTGGAAAAGGGTTTGGAAAGTCTGGAAATCAGAGGAATGATTGATACCATCAGAACACTGCACTGCTGCAATCTGCCAGAATACTCAGAAGAGTCCTGGAGACCTGAGGAGACTTGCTGTCACTCAGACTCCAGTGAAAGACCATCAGCTAATGCTGATGTGAAAACTCAAAAATAATAATAATAATAATAATAATAATAATAATAATAATAATAATAATAATAATACCGGACCTAGTATTGATTGACAAGAAAAAGAGAACCTACCATCTCGTGGATTTTGCTGTTCCAGCCAATCACCGAGTGAAAATGAAAGAAATCGAAAAGATAGACAACTACTTGGACCTGGCCAGAGAACTGAGGAAGCTGTGGAACATGAAGGTGAAGGTCGTACCAATTGTAATTGGTGCCCTTGGAACAATCGCCAATGCTTTGGAAAATAATTTGGGTGAACTGAAAATCAGAGGAAGAACCGAGACCATCCAGACGACAGCACTGTTGGGATCAGCTAGAATACTCAGAAGAGTCCTGGAGACCTGAGGAGACTTGCTGTCACCCAGCCTCCAGTGAACCACCAGCTACGGCAGGTGTGAAAAACAATAATAACAAAAAAAGAGAACGTGTCAATTGATGGAATTTGCGGTCCCAGCAGATCACAGGAAGAAGCTGAAGGAAAATGAAAAGATGGATAGATACCTGAACCTTGCCAGAGAATTGAAAAAGCTGTGGAATATGAGGGTCAACGTGATACCCCATTATAGTTGGTTCACTTGGAACGGTCCAATAAACTCGGAAAAAAGACTGGAGGATCTGGAGACCAGAGGAAGAATTGGGACCATCCAGACTACTGCACTACTGCAATCGGCTAGAATACTCAGAAGAATCCTGGAGACCCGGGGAGACTTGATTTAGGGGTTTGGGGATCAAAGTTGTTTTTAATTACGTATTGCTTAAAAAAACACAACAAAAAAACAAATTACTATGCATTTAATGTTAAAAAATATTTTATTTTAATCCAAGTTTAATTGAAATTATACATTGCAATACTGACACCGTTGGGTTCAATAATTAATTTCAATGGTTAATTAGATATATAGTAATTTGCGTTTGGGGGTGTGGCAATACGTAATTAAAAACAACCTTAATCCCCAAACCCCTAAACCGTAACCCAATTCGCAAAAACGTTCATTCATACACTGTAGTTAAACTGTTATTGATCACCACCAAATAAGTTTCCGTTTTAATTTTGAGGACGATTTGCAAGTCTAACCCAACCAATGTGGATATGTCTCCATCTTGTTTAAGATATATGAACTCCGTTTTATAGTTGTCATCTTATTATAATGTAGATTCGGTGTCTGTCTATCTGTAACCGAGACGACCTGACTGTTTACGTCAGAATGCCCTCTGAAATTGAGTAAGTTTATCAGTGAGTATTTAATTTATAGTCAAAATTATTAATACACAGAATAAATCTTATTTATTAACGACGTCTCTATGAA
>CM042150.1:36186317-36201317 GCA_023376005.1 Doryteuthis pealeii | reverse complement strand
CCTTTATTATTTTTATAAATAAATAATTCCTTTAGGTTCCCTGAAATAGTCTATCATGCTTTCAACCTAAATCTTTTTTATTACTTTTTTCCTAATATGATTTTGCTCTGTGACTCTGACAAAAATAGCACACATTGTGCTGTGTAAATTACGTCAACTGAAAAACTACTACGTCGTAAGGAAGATTTATTCACTCAATCTTTGGATTATATATATATAAGTAGAAGTAATATTTTATTGCCTGAGCAAACTTAACAGAAGTGAATACAAACATGTCATGAGATACAAGGAAGAGCACGCACAGGTTGTATGAGCGAAGTATTCTATATGAAAAGAAGGTTTTAGTAGAGAAAGTGTTGAGCCTTGATAAGTAGTTGGTAGAATGTTATATACGAGTAATTTCATGTCAAATCATCCAAAATGAGTAAAATTGTCCCTCCCCTTTCTGAATTTTTTTCCTGATGTGGAATATATTAACATTAGACAATCCCCAAATTTGAGCTTCCAATTCCAAAAATTGGTGGAGTTATGTCGATTTTTAGCTCTCCAAATTTGGTGGGGTTAGCGAAAAATGGCGACTTTTTGTAATCTATTTTTGTCTGTAAAATGAGTTCTAGAGCTTTCCTACTCCTGAAAATTGGTTTATAAAAGCATTTTTGCCCAGGGAATCAAAAAATGATATCAAAAAATTTCTTAGAGTCAACCAATTTTAAGTTATTGATGATTTCTGATTTTTTTCATAGCAAGATCAATATCCCGATATGGCACTGCATCTATGACAATTTATTTCTATTATTATTCACATATATTGAACATTATTTGTACCAAAAAGATAGTTTGTTTTTGCTCAGAACCGAAGCTAAAACATCAGTTAAAATTTTGCAAATCAGAAATCATTAATAACTTAAAATTGGTTAACTTTAAGACATTTTTTTGTTTTGGTTTTTATTCTTGGGCTAAAATGCTTTTATAAACCAATTTTTACGAGTAGGGAAGCTCTAGAACTCATTTTACAGACAAAAAGTCGCCATTTTTCGCGACACTCCGCCCAAATTTGGTGAGTTATATTGAAATTTATAATCAACATAACTCCGCCAATTTTGGAATTGGAAACTCAAATTTTGGGATTGGCTAACTTTAAGATAGTCGACACCTGAACAAAATTTCAGAAAAATTGAAGTGCAAAATTTTAACAATTTTTTGCAAAAACACTAATAGTGCAACTAAATAGGAATTGTCTAACTGTTTAAAATGATTGTGATAATACATTTTTACACCGAATACAATTGTGGACCATAACTGTTAAACTAACCTGTACATAAAATAGCCCTACAAGGGTTGACCGGTCGTAAAACCAACCAGCCAATAAGCCACGCGCACAATATCCGAATAAACACGCGAATAATATACATATATGTATTTACCCAGAAGGGGGCGTGTGGTGTAATGGCTAGAGTCGTATGAAATGGACTCGTCGATTCGCGTTCAAATCCTGGGCGAGGCTGTTTGCTTTTCATATAGTGCTGATAGTCTTGGGAAAGGTATGCATCCAACTACTCTCCCTCCAGCTATGGGTAAATAGTAGGACAGACTGGGCTATTTAACCTGGCTCGTTATCCAGTCTGGGAGAACGAAAATTCTGAATAGAAACCTGTTAAACTGTGGTTAAGAAATTGACCTTGTGTTGCATCCTGCTCATGTGGAGGAGTTGATAAAGCTATACATATATAAAGGGTAGTTGTGTGTATGTGTATGTCCGGGGGAAACTTCGAAAATAAAACAATTAACAAAGTAAATATATATACACATTAAATATTACCAGGGCTTGGTTTTTGGGCAAAAATAATGAAGATTTTATTTATATTCGTGAAGATAATTAAAAAATGAAATTCAAATGATAACAGCATTGAAGTTTTTTTGCATTTAATATTGCAAATAGTAGACATTAATTTTTCTTTTCTGATTGTCTTTTTTACATTTGAATTTTAATGGGGCATCCTGTGAAGATCCATCTCGCGATTCAACAATAATGGATCTGTGAGACTACCTTTTTACCCCTCCCCCTCTACCCAGGCGACACAAGGTAGCCGCTTCTAGTTATATATATATACATATATATATATATATATATATATATGTATGTGTGTGTGTGTGTGTGTGTGTGTGTGTCAATTTTTAAGTGGAGTTTAACTGGTTTGAATTCAGAGTATTGCTTCTCCTAGACCAGTTGCCATACAAGGTTAAAGAGCAGAGCCTACCCTACTATTTACCTATAGTTGGATTCATACCTTTCCCAAGGATCTTAGCGCAATGTGAAATGCAAACAGCCTCGTTCAATATTTGAACTCGGTTCGCCCTATCCATTTCCTACGATGATAACCATTACACAACAAACGCCTCGATAACATACATATACACAATCACAAAAGCCCGTATAAGTGTTTGTGTATTCGCACATGCATATGTATGAACGTAGATCGATCTTTTCAGTATTCGTTAGCGTACACGCGTACACATGTATGCACAAATATGGCGGCTGACTGATATACGATCGGATGAAAAAAAAAGCAATTCGATTATCCTGATTGAAAGGCAATCCCATTCAATCGGCTATTCCCCCGATATGTGCCGAGTCGTGAGTTGCATCCAAGAAGTTTACAATCTTATCGTCCGTCGAATGGACAGATTATGAAGCAAACGTTGCATACAAATTCAAAATTCTTGTTAAATCATGACATCTAAAATAAAATTACTGACACCCCCTCCCTCCCCCATCTCTCCCTCTCTCTCTCTCTCTCTCTCTCTCTCTCTCTCTCTCTCTCTCTCTCTCTCGTTGACCCTCTGTTTATTCCCAGATGGTGAGGCCACGGCTTTTGCCCATCCGGTCCTTCCCGGCCAAAGGGGAAGAATCAAAAGAAAAATAAAAGCGATGGAAGGAGGAAGGGGTAATGAATATGGCGTACGGGGTGCTGAGAGAAAAAGGGGGACTTGTGCTTAGGTTAGGCTGGGTTGGGGTGATGTCAGCGAGTTGTTGGCGTACGGACTGCTGAGAGAAAGGGAGAGAAAAGAGTAAGGGTTTCAGCTTGGGCTTGGGTTAGGCTGCTGGCTGGGCTGGGCTGGGCTGGGGTGTGATGTCAGCGAGTTGTTGGCGGGAAACAGTAAGTGGGAGTGAAAGTAGAGAAGGTTGGCAGGAGATGATTGCTGGCAGGTAGGAACGGGGGAAAGATCGGCGTTTTGGGGCAGGGGGGATAGTCACGGGGTTTTCTTGTAGCAGGTCACAAAGAAATGATCGCCTTTGATTATTCCGTGCCGAATGCCGACCCAAGTTCCGCAACAGATCAGCGGCCCGCCCTCCCGTACGCCTAGTCTCATTGGACAAACATTAAAACAGATAATGAAATCTGAGAAGGCCTCCATGTTGCTTTTTTCTTGTTTTTTTGTTGTTTTTCTTTTCTTTTCTTTTTTTCTTTTTTTTTCTTTTCCTTTTTTTTATCCTTTTGTCGTAATTTTCTTGGTCAAATCTTCATCCGTGGAAATTAAACCGATAAAGTGATTTGACTTTTATACAAAAAGAAAAAAGAAAAAAACATAAAAGAATTGAAAGAAGACATGAACGAATAATAATAATAATAATAATAATAATAATAATAATAATAATAATAATAATTAATAAACGAGAGAGGGGGAGAGAATGACAAACCACCTTTGCTTGTCACACATGAAATGCCAGATTTGGGGTGATGCGACGAGACCAGGTCAGAATATAAACTACAGAGTTAGTGACAGGAGGAAGCGAAAGCTGTCAAACACAACACTGACAAGCGTGGCTTGTTTACAGATCAACTTACGACAGTTGTTTAGGGGCCGGACTGGAGAAAAAGGAGTTTTCAATTTCAATTAATCTCTGGAGGTTTTATATTCATTACATAATATATATAATATATATATATATATATATATATATATATTATTATATACGTTTAAAATTGAATGGCTTAAAATTCCCGACAATAGTTTCTCGCCGTAGCGCGAATCTTCAAGGCATTTCTTGAAGATTCGCGCTACGGCGAGAAACTATAGTCGGTAATTTTAAGCCATTCGATTTTAAACGTATAGCTCTTTATATTGAGCCCTTTTAAATCGTTTTTTAATGCAGAAGTAAATATATTTGTTTGCTTGGTGGATTTAAACATAACTGTGATATATATATATATATATATATATATATATATATATTATATATATATATATATATATATAGGTAATCCAAATGACTGTTAAATAAGGTATGATTTTATTTGGGATCATCGAAATCTCACTGTACTGTATGCTCTTGTAGGTGCAAACCTATACTCATACAAGGATTTTTATAAATCCCTAAAAAGAGCTCAATGTATAATAATCAATAAATTAAATTATATACAGAGCAATATCTAGCCATAAGTATTTGTAAAACCCGTCTGATAAATTATAACGGGATGACGGTTTGTTAAGTTTTTCTTTCTCTGAAAGTTATATATATTATATATATTATATATATATATATATATATATATATTTAATATAATGTCATATAAAACGTATTATATATATATATATATATATATATATATATATAGAAGAGAGAGAGAGAGAGAGAGGAGTGTCAGCTTGACAGTCAGATTTCGAATCACACACAAAGCGGTCTTCCTGTCTATAGCTCTGCTGATGAGGCCTAATAGGCCGAAATGTACATACAGAGATTGATTTTTCTCGATTTGCTTTGCCTTACATTTGAATGGGTATGCCCGCCTAATTTATTAATTATTAATTAATTAATTTTCAAAATTAGGTACGACTTCAATTAAGCACATATTCTCCCAAAAATTGTCGGCTAAAAAAGCCATATCAAAACACATTGGTTGTTTGTTTACTTCTCATATATATATATATATATATATATATATATATATATATATATATATATAATATACCTGCACCTACACAAGGACACCAGTGTAAGCCGACCAGCAAAAGCCTACATCAATCAGCTCTGTGCGGATTCTGGATGACTTGCTGAAGACCTGCTAAGGGCGATGATCGATAGGGATGGGTGGCGAGAAAGAGACATGGGAATCCATGCCGCAGTTATTCATGATAGTTTGTTATATTTATAAACAAAGTTTGTTCATTAACGGTGAGGGATTATATGTACATCTAGGTTTGGATAACGTAGTTAACGGCGCTTAGTGAGATCATCAGACCTGGTCTTTCCAAACATATATTCAATATATAAATCATATATATATTATATTATATATTATATATATATATATATATATTATATAAGTTAAAGAAAGGAAATGAATCCGACGGTATGAGTATATATAAAAAGATATCAAAACACCACAAAATGCTGTTAAAATGTTTAAAATGTTTTCATATATTTTTATATATACTCATATATATATATATATATTATATATATATATATATTTGAGAGAATAAGTGCTTAATTGAAGTCATACCTAATTTGAAAATTAATTAGTTGATAATTAATGAATTAGGCTAGCATATCTGTTCAAATGTAGGTATGACTTCTATTAAGCACATATTCAAATTAGGTATGATTTCAATTAAGCGCATGTTCTCCCCAAAATTGTCGGCTATCGCCATCTTCAAACTGTTTTGTTTACTTTCATACTGTCATGCGTAAGTCACCCAAAATAGTATATTATAGTTTAAATCAACGAAATCTGGAAAACGCTAGTGTAATGGTTAGGAATCACCGCCTGTCAGCTGGCAGTTGGGTTCGAATCACACACAGAGCAGTTTCCTGTCTACAACTCTGCTGATGAGGCATAATATGCCGAAATGTACATAGAGAAATCGACTTTTTCTCGATTTGTTTACGCCTTACATTTGAACAGATATGCTAGCCTAATTCATTAATTATCAACTAATTAATTTTCAAATTAGGTATGACTTCAATTAAGCACATATTCTCCCAAAGATTGTCGGCTATCGCCATCTGAAACAGACTGTCTGTTTACTTTCATATATATATATAAAATTTTAAAAGAAAGAAAAATTTAACAAGGTGTCATACCGTTATAATTTTATTTCGACCAGAAACTTAAAAAATGAAACTCAAATTTGAAACATCTTCACCTGATGATTGCATCGCATGAAACCAATATGGTTGTGAATGTTCCTTTGTCACCTAATAAATAGATATGTAAAACCTTTATATATTTATCTTATTATATCATAAAGCAGCTTTATTTTATATTGAGCACTCTTACCAATTATACTGCCTTTGGTACACCATTCCAGCAAAGCTGAAACAGTAACCATCTCACACTAAATATCATATATATATATAATATATGTGTGTGTGTGTGTGTGTGTGTGTTGTTGTGTGTGTTTCTGTGTTGTAAAGAAAGCTTGATTCGAGATTGAGAAATTCTTTTTGATGTACTATGGGTTTATAGTCTGAGAGGTTTATATAATTCTTCGATATCCATCGAATTTATTCTTAAGATCTTTGGCAACTTTATCATTTATTTTACTAAATAGTTTGGAAATTTATTATTGATAAGGATTTGTTTAATTTCTTTTAATTCATTATAAAATATTTTAATAATTTTGCACGATTTAATAGCTTTTTTATAATAGGCATTTCATACCTATAGGGGCATTTGCTTTTATAATTTACGATACAGGAATTTAGACTCGTAGGTCAAGATAATGAATTTTACTATCTACGTTTATTTCATAAGTAAATTTGAGGACAGAGTCATTTTGGAATGTTTCTTGTATTTTTTTTTTATCAATATTATCTGCTAACGTACATAGATGTGTGTTTTTGTGTCATTAAATGTTTTGTTTTCTAAATTAAACATGTATAAGTTGCTAAATGTAGGACCTAGGAGTGACCCTATAGAGACGCCGCCATCAATTTGTGTATATATTTTACCATTATGGTCGTAAAAGGGAAATTCAGTTGTACAAATTAGTGATAATTTACGTAGAATACTAGGATTAATTTTACAGACAGACAGACAAACTGACAAAAATAGGGCGGATTTTATAAACATTGGTCTTTGCTGGTCTCCACCAATTTTCTTTTTATAAAAGGATGTGCACTCAGTTGTTGTACAAACAAACATACGGATATATCGACAGATAATCTTTATTTTATATATATATAGACAGAGACAGACAGAGACAGACAGAGAGAGAGAGAGGGAGACAGAGAGAGACAGACAGACAGACAGAGACAGAGATAGAGAGAGACAGAGAGAGAAAGAACTAGGAGCGGCTACCCGGTAAAAAGGTAGTCTCGCAGATCCATTATTGTTGAATCATGGGTTGGATCCTTGCAGGATGCCCCATTAAAATCCCAATTTTAAAAAGAATTAGTGTTGATTCAGACACTATGAAAAGAAAAATTAATGTATCCTAATAAAAATACTAAATCCCGCAAAACAATACCATATTATTATCATTTGAATTTTATTTTTTAAATTATCTTCACAATATAAATCAAATCTTCGTTATTTTGTTCAAAGATCTGGTGATAGTGATGTATATATATATATATATATATATATATATATAATATATAAATAATAAGTTTGTTCTTTTATAGTATCATTAAAGCATTGTGTTGTGTAATATAAAGATTTGAAGGCAATTTACAATGCAATATGTGTTGAATTTATTTAAACTTTTTTTTTTTTTCAAAACTAATTATTTTCGGGAAGTAAAATTCCATCTTCAGAGTTATTGAAAATACTAGGTGATTTTTTTATAGTACTTATCCCACGGCGATATTGTAATCATCTGTTGTTTAAGAAGTTGATGAACGCGTATATTTGAACATTTTTTCCGTGATGTTAAATCGGCTAATTCGTGATGTAACCGGCTCGGCTGCTCCCGCACGTGGAAAATGTTCGAAATTCTTTTAATTTTTACTATAAATATCTTGCTCAGCATAGTGAAAATAAAGTTTGTTCTTTATAGTATCATTATGGCGTTCATCAATTTTAAACAACAGATGATTACTATCGCGTGGGATAAGTACTATAAAAAAAATACTAGTACTTGCAATAACTCTGAAGATGGAATTTTACTTCCGAAAATATTTAGTTTTGAAAAAAAAAAAAAAGTTAAATAAATTCAACCATATTGCATTGTAAATTGCTTCAAAATCTTATATTACATATATATATTATATAATATATATTATATATAATATTATATATATATATATTACGTTGTTATTATTGTTTTATTTTATTGTTTCTCTGGACATACATACATACAACACATACATACACACAAACTGCCCTTTATATATGTATGGATGATCATCTTGCAAACCGTGTGTAATATAGGTAAGTACTGCCAATTCTTTACAAATAAGAAATCAAATTCCTTAAATTGTTTTTTGACACAATGTCTTCAAAACCAGATATTCATTTTGAGCATCCTTCCGACATGTGTGTGTCCAACCCTCCCCATCTCCAATCCCAATAGACTAAGCAAGTAAAAAAAAATAATCAGGACAGGGGGGGTCTGAAAGTTGGCATGTATTCAACTGTCAATCAATTCTCTCTCTCTCTCTCTCTCTCTCTCTCTCTCTCTCTCTCTCTCTCTCTCTCTCTCTCTCTCTCTCTCTCTAAACGTACTCAATTTTCTCGTTTAACGGCGACATTATAAGATTTTCAAAAAATTAGCTTCGGTTTTCTTTCTTATTGGATTTAGTCGAGACGACCTGAGTGGAAATTGATCCGCTTCTTTCTTTCTTTCTTTCTTTCTTCTCGTTTTTTTTTTTTTCTATTTGGAGGCGCTCATCGCGTAACGGTTACTATCGTCGTACAAAATGGACACGGCGACTCGAGTTCAAATTCTGTTTGCATTTCTCATACTGATAATACTCTTAGGAAAGGTATGTGTTATATCCCGAAATGTAGGAATAACAAATGATAATAAAAACAGTGAAATATGTTTAACATATAACAATATTTGTTTTATTTATTCTCACTGACCGGGAATACAGTGGGATGGTTTGGGATAGAATTCAACTGTGTGTGTCATGTGTGTGATCATCACATGGGACCAAGTCCTTGTCTGCCTTTTTGTGTCTCCCTGCTTGTCGGGTTTTGTTTCCCTCCTTGTCAGTGAGTATATACGGTTGAAGCGTTAGGGGAAATAACTATCCCTAACAGTATGAATCCAGCTATTCTCCTACTCATCTCCACCCAACGGTAAACAGTATGGCAAGCTGGCTCGACTTCCGCCAAACTTTCAGGGATTGTTAGACTCATGCCTGTGAAGATTTTTTCAGCATTCAAAGAGATCTGGCTTAGATTGTTTTAGATGAGGTCTATTTTTCACTCCCTATATCTTATAGTCCACTTCACTGTAACAGGACGTCTTGGACCTCCGATCAATCGGCTGGTCACGTCAAGCCCTAGCACCTATATGATTGCCCCAACCCTATTGCCTTATGGCAAGTCCCGACCCTTTTTATCATATGGGTGCTAGAAGGTGGTGGCTGAGGGTCTTCATGTCCTGGGAATGACGTTAAATTCTATCTGATGGTGAAGTTCCAGTTCTGGAGGTTTGGGGAACGTGGAGCACCCCATTCATCACCATTGCTCTCTGGTCCACTCTGACCCGGAGTGGTAGTACCTGATAGGGTCCCATCTATGGATTAAATAGAAAAATGTGTTTATGAAAAAAAATTGAGTATCCATTAAGAATTAATTTTGTTTCAAAACTTTATCAGCATTAAATGACCCACTGAGGTCGATATGCCGTAAAACAAAACAAACCAAACCAAACCAAACAAGGACTCCTTGGGGTGGCAACCGATCTAGGAGAAGGAAAACATGGAATTCAATACAGTTCTAGACCGCTTTAAAATTTACTTTGCACCGTATCCTACTCCTGGCGGAAGAATTTGGTAAATATACGTCATTTCTTCTGCTTGCCTTGTGGCTGATATCTCTACTCCTACGTGACTGATATCCGTACTCTTATGTGGCTGATATCTGTACTCCTACATGGTTTATATCTGTACTCTTATAAGGCTGATATCTGTTCCCCTACGTGGCTTATATCTGTACTATGAGGCTGATATACGTTTCCCTACGTAGCTGATATCTCTACTCACACATGGTTTATATCTGTACTCCTATAAGGCTGATATCTTTTTTCCTACGTGGCTTATATCTGTACTATGAGACTGATATATGTTCCCCCTACGTAGCTGATATCTGTACTCCCACATGGTTTATATCTGTACTCTTATAAAGCTGATATCTTTCCCCCTACGTGGCTTATATCTGTACTATGAAACTGATATATGTTCCCCTACACAACTGATATATGTACTCTCACATGGTTTATATCTGTACTCCTATAAGGCTGATATCTTTTCCCCTACGTAGCTAATATCTGTACTACGTGACTGATATCCGATGAGGTTGATATCTGTACACCTACGTGGCTTATATCTGTATCACCATAAGGCTCATATCTGTTCCACTACCTGGCTGATATCTGTTTCCATATGTAGTTTATTCTTCATTTCTTTCTTAGTAAATATAGCTTTAGTCTCAATTCCTTTTCAACACACCTCACGTAATAATACCTCTGTCGCTTAATAGATGTTAGATTTAGTATAAGAAATGTATATAGAAGTGTACCGATTATAATGAGACAAAAATAGTTTAATTCGTTGTTCCTTTCTATCTCGGTAAATACAGTTTCAGCCGAGATACTTTTTGAATACACCTCATATTTTAAAAGAATTAACGTTCCATTTATTGCTTCAGCCTGGATATTTTTTTAACATACCTCGTATTTTTAAGAAAATTAACCTTCTATTCATTGTTCATTTTTTTCTTGGTAAATACAGCTTCAGCCCAGATACTTTTTGAACAGACATCGTATTTTGAAAAAAATAACGCTCCATTTATTGTTCATTTCTTTCTTAGTAAATACAGCTTAATCCCAGATACCTTTTGAACAGACCCCGTATTTAAAATAAAATTAACGTTCCGTTCATTGTTCATTACTTTCTTCGTAAATACAGCTTTAGCCGAGATATTTTTTGAACACACCGCGTATTTTGAAGAAAATTAATGTTCTATTCATTGTTCATTTCTTTCTTAGTAAATATAGCTTCATTCTCGATACTTTTACAGCACGCCTCACGGTCCTATAATTGATGTTACATTTAGTATAAGAAATGTATATAGAAATGTACCAAATATTATGGGACAAAAATAGTTTAATTCAATCTTCCCTTCTGTCTTAGTAAATAATAATACAGCTTCAGTCTTTATATTTATTGTATACACTTCGTATGTATCTATTTTCTCGTAGTGATCTTGCCGGGCGATTTTTAATCTAATGTGTTAAGTTTGGATAGTGGAATAATGAAAAACGAAACCAGTTGCCAGTTCCAAATTTTAAACAGAACATCTTTTTTGTTTGTTTGTTTGTTTCCCAAGCAGAGGTGAATTTTGCTTGACATTTTTTTTCTTCAATTTATCGTTTCTCCTTCATTCGCCATTTTTCAGTATGTAGCTTCGAGATTTAGATTCCAATCTCTTGAAAAACGAATTCAAAGTTTAAAAAGCTTAATGTATTCGATTTTTATTTATCGACTTTAAATTTCTAACCCCCCCTTCCCCTCCCTCTCTCTCTCTCTCTCTCTCTCTCTCTCTCTCTCTCTCTCTCTCTCTCTCTCTCTCTCTCTCTCTCTCTCTCTGCTTACGTTTTTTTTTACTTATTTGTTTGCTAAAACTAGATAACAGTTTATTTGGGTTCTGTTTTTATTTATTTATTTATTTATTTATTTTGGTTTTGGTTTGGGTTTTTTTTGTTTTGTATTTTTTTTATTGTTTTGTTTTTGTTGTTTTTCTGCGACAAATTGTAACTTCAAAAAGGAAGTTAGAGGCGGTGAGTGTGTGGGGGGGATTGGAAAACGTAAGAAGTGACTTTGCTTCTTGTGCTTTTATAAATTTGAAAAAAGGATTGTCGCAAAAGAGGACGTTCGTTCGTTTGTTCTTTCTTTTCTTTTTTCTTTTTCTTTTTTCTTTTTTCTTTTTTCTTTCTTTTGATGAGCGGGGGAGGGTGTGTTTGTCAGTATTATCATCGCTGCTTTATTTATAATTTGGTAAAAAGAGGTAGATCAGTAAATCTATCAGATAAACGAGCACAGAAATAAAAAGGCGATGTCCTAAAAGAAAAGAATTATTTTCATTTTATTTTTTACGCGTGTGCGCAAGTGTGTGTGTGTGTGTGTGTGTGTGTGTGTGTGTGTGCACGCGCGCACGCACGCACGTTTGTGTATGTGTGTGTGTGTGTGTGCGCGCGTGTGTGTGTGTTGGTTATTTTGTGCTGTTCTTTATTGTTGTTTTATTCTTTTACTCTCTCTTCCCCCCCTCTCTCTCTCTCTCTCTCTCTATATATATATATATATATATTATATATTATATATATATATAATATATATATATACACATATATCTTTCTCCATCTATCTATCTCCATCTATCTATCTATCTATCTATCTCTATCAATCTACCTATCTATCTATCTATCTCTTTAACTTGCCTTCTCCCTTGATCACTTTCAACTCTCTCTCTTATTCGATCCCTCTCTCTCTCTCTCTCTTATTCGACCCCCCCTCCTCTCTCCTCTCTCTTCTCTCTTCTCTCTCTCTCTCTCTCTCTCTCTTCTCTCTCTCTCTCTACCTACCTACCTACCTACCTACCTATTTTTTTATCAGTTATAAGTCTGTCATTTTATTCTGACTGTCACATCTTCGTTCCTTTAGATCAGTTTATTTTGATGCCGATTTTATTTCATCTCTGATTACATTTCTTTTTTAACTTTAAATTCATTTTCTCAGTCTTAACTCCAGAATTATTTTTTTCAAATTCCTCTGAAACGTAAATACTAGACGATCCGCTAACCTGTTGGGTTTCATGATTATTTCCGTTATACCGAGAATTCGGATGGTTAAAAATCGAAAAAAAATCGCGTTCATTGTAGTTGGTTGGTTTGATAATTAATTTAATGACATTTCAACGCATGTGGGTCATTTAATGCCAAATATTGTGTTTTTTTATATATATTTTTTATAATATATATGTTTTGTAAAATTATTTCAATTAACTTCACATTTTCATTAACTTCATGTGTATTATTAAATTGGTAGAAATAATTTTCATTAAATTCATGTGCATTAATAAATTGGTAGAAATAATTTTCATTAACTTCATGTGTATTGATAAATTGGTAGATGTATTGATAATTGGTAGAAATAATTTCATTAACTTCATGTGTATTAAAATTGGTAGAAATAATTTTCATTAAGTTCATGTGTACTAATAAATTGGTAGAAATAATTTTCATTAATCATGTGTACTAATAAATGGTAGAAATAATTTTCATTAACTTCATGTGTACTAATAAATTAGTAGAAATAATTTTCATTAACTTCATATGTATTTATAATTGGTAGAAAAAAATTAATTAACTTCATGTGTATTAATAAATACTAGAGGGTTGACACTCAGCCACCACCTTCAAGCACTTATATGATAAAAGGGGGTGGGTGTTTGCCATAAGAGCAATTTGAAGAATACGGTCGGAACAATCATATGGGTGCTATGGCTTGACATGACCAGCCAAGAGATCCTATGGAGGCTTTCCGACCACGTGTATAATCTAAGTAAGGGCCGAAGTGGAAGGTTGCATATCACGAGACCAATTAGTGCCTGGGTCACAGACTCCCTTTAACCACCACAAGCCTGTGTTGTATACTCTCTTTACTTACTTCTATTTTTCTTCTGTTCATCTTTTCTATCTTACGTTCTTCTTCTAGCGTCTGGACTTCGTCTTGGGGACTTCGTGTCTGGTCTTCCATTGGGGATTTCTCTATATCAGAAGCCCTGTGCCATTGGTAGTTTTTAGATAATAACACAAGACTTCGATTTAACTTAGATCATATTTTATTCTGAAATCCCCACCAGACTACCTGCGCAGATTGAGTCAGCAGCGTGCATAACACGACTTACCACCGTCGTAAGTTTGGCCGATCTGACTAAAATCTCTTTCTAATCTAAACCGGAAGAGGGTTTTCTCTACCGATTCTCACGGTATCCACCGGAAGGAGGATCAGGACTGAGGTCAAGCCTTGTCATTCAATCCTTCAAGGCCGCCGGCTGAACTTATAACAGCCATTTTGGTTTCTACACTACTGTACATAAGTATTAGGAATCTAATAATTATGCAACACCTGTCCACAGGCATTATAAGTCGCCACATACGGCCAACAGTTGGCTCCATTAAGGGGTGGGTCTTACCACTCTTCAGAGGTGCAGTTCAGGTTCTACAGCCCCAGCCGACAGGGGAGGCATTCGTTGTACGTTCCTACTTACCTTTTGTGTGTAATTGTCTAAGGGTTTTGTTTTTTTTTGGGGGGGGGTCTTTTTTTACACTCGGTCCTATTTAATTCGAATAATTTTAAATAGATCAATTTGATCGAGAAATAGGACCCATAACAGTTACTACCACTCCGGGTTAAAGGTAATCTGGGTGTGAGAACAATGGAGGGGTATGTGGGGTTTAAGGGAGCTTGATATTCTTGGTGCGTGTTCCTAGGGTATGCTTTTAACTCCATCTTATTTGGTGGTCACGCTGAAAAAGGAATTCAAGGGATGAAAAAGGAAGACACAAAAAAAAACGTGGTTTCATGATTTAGGCTTTATTCACAGGTCATAGCCACCACGTGGTAAGAAATTCCTTCCTGACCAGTAGTCGTGTCTTGCCCCTGATAAGACTTAAGTCCGAATGACCGAGAGATTATATTGGGGACCGGAAGTGGTTTCTTTCACCCATACATGCTCGGAGGTTCTTCCGGTGTGAAGGCACATGAGAGTTTGTTATTTTTATTTTTTTTTATTTTCATTTATTTTTATTTTATTTTTA
>CM042150.1:36164518-36182018 GCA_023376005.1 Doryteuthis pealeii | reverse complement strand
AAAAGGAAATTCTAAAATATGAACTTTGTATTACTTTTGACCTTCTTTTATTATATCTAATATTTCGGGTGGCCTCCACTCTTTTTCAAAGGCTTCTGTAGGCAGACTGAGTGTAATTAAAAAAAAAGATAAAACAAACATGAAAAAGACAAAACCTAGGATTGTTTTTATACATTATATATATATATATATATATATATATATATATTGTGTGTGTGTGTGTGTATATGTGTGTGTGTGTGTGTGTGTGTGTGCGCGCGTGTGTGCGTGTGTGTGTGTGTAGAGTGAAGTAAACAGATGATAATAAACAATCGTTGGATAAAACAAAAGGTGCTCAAATGCTCGCCAGCAGACCTGTATAAAAATAAAAGTAAATCTCATATTCTTAGTATCGTCTCATTACTATAAGTTTCAGTCATTAGATGAAACATTATTTTTTAAATAAAGTTTCAGATAGATAGATAGGTAGATAGATACACACACATAGATAGACAGGAACAGACTGATACATAATGACAACAGACTGAGATAGATGGGAATAGACTATATATATATATATATATATATATATATATATATATATAGAGAGAGAGAGAGAAGAGAGAGAGAGAGAGAGAGAGATAGACAGAATAGATAGATAGATAGATAGATAGGAACAGACTGAGATAGATGGGAATAAACTTAGATAAATAGATAGATAGATAGATAAGAACAAACTGATAGATGAGGAGAGACTGAGATAGATGGGAATAGACTTAGATAGATAGATAGATAGATAGATAGATAGATAACAGACTGATAGATGAGAACAGACTGGGATAGATAGATAGGTAGATAGACAGATAGATAGATATAGAATGTACAAATATATCAGATATATAAATATCAATTAGATAAGTTTTTTTTTTGGGGGGGGGCAGACAAATAAAAAAAGTTCCTGTCCAGGGGGAAACATTTGGATGTAAATCTATCAAAACCTACTTTACCAATGATTCAAATTTCGGCATTAAATAACTCATAAAAAGTTGATATGCCGTTAACCAAACCAAACCTAATCTAATTGGAGTCCATAAGAACATATCTTTATTAATTCTTTGATAACTTCCGTCACAATGCTGGTTTGGCTGGATTTTACGGCATGTCAACCCTCGTTGTGTTATTTTATGCCGAAGACTCTTTGTTTTATTCATTATTGATGATTACTGAAAATTATTCTAAACTCAATTTTTTAACACATTTTTGTTAACTCATTTTTCTATTCAACCCATTGATATGACCCTAACAGGTACTACCACATCGAGTCAGGGTGGACCTGGGAGTAATGGTAATGAAGAGTTACTCCACACTCTCCAGAGCTCCAGAACTGGAACTTCACCATGAGATGCAGTTTAACGTCATACCCAGGATACTAAAGACTATCAGTCCTGCCTTCTAGCACATATATGATAAAAAGATTGGGGGTTTGCCATAAGGGCAATATGATCAGGACAATCATAAAGGTGCTAGGGCTTGACGTGACCAACCGATTGATCGAAGGGGTCTCTCTGACCGCCCGTCTAGCCTAAATATATATTTACCAATCTTTCCACATGAGTAGGATGTGACACAAGGTAAATTTCCTAAGTGGAGTTTAACAGGTTTGTATTCAGAGTTTTTCTTCTTCTAGACTGGTTACCTAACCAAGGTTAAAGAGCCTAGTCTGCCCTACGATTTAACCAAAGCTGGAGGGAGAGTAGTCTAGCCTAAGTAAGGTCCAAAGTGAAGTGTTGCATGTCATGAACTGCTCAGCCACCAGGATTCCATCCTTAAGCATCATGGGTCACCACCCACGGCCAACTGTTGGTCCCATTGGGGGGGTATCGCTCTGTAGAGGTACAGTCGATGTATTCTTCTGTCGGCAGGACGATATAATACTAGTGACAACCTATATCGGTATTTAGGAAGCGCGTGGTGTACTGGTTAAAGTCATAGGAAATGGACTCGTCGCACCAAGTTCAAATCCTCGACGAGGTAATTGCATTTCACTTAGTGCTAATACCCTTGGGAAATGTATGAATTCTACTCTCCCTCCAGCTATGGGTAAATAGTAGGGCAGATTGGGCTCTTTAACCTTGGTTAGGCAGCCGGTCTATGAGAAGGAAAACTCTGAATTCAAAGCTGTTAAACTCCACTTAAGAAATTGACCTTGTGTCACATCCTGCTCGTGCGGAGGGGTTGGTAAATATATATATCGGTATTTGTCCTTCAATTAGACAACATACGAAACTTGAAGAGGGGGGACTTGCTGCATGGCCATTAGGGTAGTTCGATTTTGGAACTATAATGTCTCCCATGTGTCGAAAATTGCAAATTAACAAAGAATTACCGCACAAATTTTTTTTTTCAAAACTTTGCCTTCTTTGAGAAAACAGATTTCCCTCTTTTAAAATGTTATCACTGTTACAGCTTAATTATTAGGTAAAAAGCTGCATATCGGATGCATTGGTGATGATGGGGACATATTTTCAATTTAAATTCTAGTTACAATATTTTAATCGTTTCGTTTAAAAAGAAAAGTTTTTTGGTTTTGAATATTGAAATTGCTAAATATTCTAACCAATTTCTAGGCTAAATCTTGCGAAAACGAGGATTTTTGGTGCATTTTAGTAGACGATCTTTAATGCTATTTCCTCAAACAATGGTGCATGTACGATATCTAGTTTGTGGTATCAATACTCATTATACCAACCCACAACTTTTACTATTTGAGAGAATTTGATATTTTTAAAAAGTGAAAAATCAACCTACCCTAATGGCCATGTACTGGTCTTTCATACAATCTTGCCTATGTTGCATAATTGTATGGTGGCGTAGGGCTTGTCAAAAGCCCTGTAGCGAGAATGCAAAGGGCCCAAATGGAAAAAATACAGACCGTTTGGGAACTTGGACCCCAAAGGCGAGAATCTTGCAAGTCACGTGATAACTAGTTAAGTAATCAGTTTCAACTTAAATGGGACGCAGGACAGACGTGTTCTGTGGATCAGACTGTGCGGTGAATGAAAATGGGCAATAAAGCTTTGATCAAAGACAAATAAAGTCTTGTTATTTAATTAGCTGACTTTAAAAGAACTAACCCTTAAAAAAGAAAATAGAAAGAAGTAAAGGAAACAGACTAGACGATCACAGATGGCTGAAAGGAAGGAGATAGAGAAGAAATGTAAGTCACACGACTCTCTCTCTCTCTCTCTCTCTCTCTCTCTATATATATATATATATATATATGTGTGTGTGTGTGTGTGTGTGTATGTATATATATATATATATATATATATATATATATATATGTTGGTCCTCTCTCTCTCTCTCTCTATATATATATATGTGTGTGTGTGTGTGTGTGTGTGTGTGTATATATATATATGTTGGTCCTCTCCTCTCTCTCTCTCTCTCTCTCTCTCTCTCTCTCTCTCTCTCTCTCTCTCTCTCTATGACATAAGAACACTCGTGTTTATATACCTGCAATGGTTATATAACACCTAAACCTGCATCCATATTCATGCTACTATACCATGCCATTTCACACACTCATACTCTAAAAGAGGAGAAGGGTGAGAGAGAGAGGGTGAGAGAGATAGAGGGAGAGAGAGGGGGAGGGAGAGAGAGAGAGAGGGAGAGGGAGAGAGAGAGAGGGTGACTTTTCCTGCAGAGAACACTCTATCATTATACTATTTGTTATTAATACGTGTTTTCCTAAATATTCTGTTCGTTATCAACATGCACACCCTCTTGTTAAAAATTAGACCATCTAAATTGTACAAGATCTAATGCAAAAACCAAATGATATATGCTCAAACCAGAACCCGTTGTGGAGAATATGACACATAACATTCTATGAGACTTTGAGATAGGGATGGATTACCTAGACCCGGCTAGAAGACCAGGCCTGGTGCTAATTAACAAGAAAAAAAAGATAAATAAATACTTGGTGCCCTTAAAACGGTCTCCAAGGGGTTAAAAAAAGAAACTGGAGGAATTAGAAACCAGAGGAAGAATCAAGATCTTCCAAACCACAATATTAAGAACGACTAGAATACTCAGAAGAGTCCTGTAGACTTTGGGAGATTTGCTATCACCCAGTGAAAAGCTACCAGTTAAAACTATTGTTAAAAACTCACAAGGGGCGAAATAATAATAATAATAATAAGAAGAAGAAGAAGAAGAAGAAGAAGAAGAAGAAGAAGAAATCAATGAATCAATGTTGACCATGCAACAAAATGCTATATGCAAAAACCAGAACCTGTTCTTGAGAATGAAATATATAAAATTCTCTGGGACTTTGAGATAAAGCCGGATTATTCCAGACACAAGACCAGGCCTAGTATTGATTAACAAAAAAAAAGTGAACTTGTCAACTGATAGATTTTGCAGTCCCAGCAAATCACAAGGTTCGATGAAAAGATAGACAAATATATGGACCTTGCAAGAGAATTTTTTTTAAAAATGGAATCTGAGGGTGAAAGTAATACAAATTGTAATTGGTGCACTTGGAACTATCTTCAAAAGTTTAGCAAACAGACTAGAGGAACTGGAAATAAAAGGAAGAATTGAGACCATCCAGACAACAGCATTGTTGAAATTGGCTAGAATACTCAGAAGAGTCCTGGAAACCTGAGAAGACTTGTTGTCACTTAGACTTCAATGAAAGAACATCAGCTTAGGCAGGTGTGTAAGACCCGCAAATAATAATAACTATCACAAAAGGAGTACAAGACTAGGCACGACTGGGTGGGATAGGTGATCCACTGGGAATAGTGCAGGAGACTTATTGTCACTCAAACTCCAGTGAAAGACCATCATCTTACGCAGGTATGTACAATCCGTAAATAATAATAACTATCACAAAAGGAGTACAAGATTAGGCACGACTGGGTGGGATAGATGATCCACTGGGAATTGTTGGAATATTTTGGATATATATATATTTACCAACCCCTCCGCACGAGCAGGATGTGACAAAAGGTCAATTTTTAAGCGGAGTTTAACAGGTTTGAATTCAGAGTTTTCCTTCTCCTAGACTGGTTGCCTAACCAAGGTTAAAGAACCCAGTCTGCCCTACTATTTACCTATAACTGGAGGGAGAGTAGGATTTATACCTTTTCCAAGGGTATTAGCGATAAGTAAAATGCAATTACCACGCCCAGGATTTGAACACGGGGCGACAAGTCCATTTCCCATGACTTTAACCATTACACTAAGCGCTTCGAATATTTTGGATATATAAGGTGTGCTACAATACACCACTTAAATTTATAGACAAGGCGAGGTAACGTGACCTAAACCTCGGCCAATCAACAGCCCTGATACATGGCTGGTTGACTACTTAATCACTGATACTGAGAGACGTCCATTTGCAATCAATGACGAAGGACTTGCAATATTGGGGAGCACCAAGGATTTCCGCTGGACAAGCGTTCTTGCTTGGAGCCTAAAGGATGGCCCATAAAATCGTAACAAATTGTGCAGGAGACTTGTTGTCACTCAACCCCAGCGAAAGACCATCAGCTTGCGCTGGTGTGAAAAACTCTTATGGAGAGAAAAATGATAATTTTTAACCCTAGATTATCATTCCTGGTGCCGTGTTAAAGTTTGTCTATACGCGTGGTTTCATGATAAGATCTCCACTGCCTCGACACGAAACACGTGCATGCATAAATTTTGCAATACGCCATGATGTTATTCTGCTGAAACATTAGCTTTTTACAGCTCAGGTGTTCAAGGTAAAAAAAAACAAAAAAAACAAAAGAAAGAAAAAAGAATTAATGTCATCTGTGAGGGAGTGGGAATCTTCCCTGTAGATGAAATATCTACATGTTTTCCACCGTGACGAGAGAGATCAGTGTTCGAACTCCAGATCAAAAGATCAATAGCTCGAACGCTGATTTTCAAGGCGGGCTCTGTTAGCTTTACGCAACGTGATCTTGTACATATTTTTCCTGGATGTGTGTGTGTGTGTGGGGGGGGTACGTAGTGTAATGGTATTCCTTAAACATTGAATCTTAAAACATTGATATCACAACTAAGTATAAAGGGACCGGTTTAGCTCAGTCGGTAGAGTACCCGCCTCGGAATCGCAAGGTTCTGAGTTCGTTACCGGTCCCCGCCAACTCAGCGTAAGAGTAGCACAAATTGTATAACCTGATCTGTGCGGTAAAGTGGGGAGCTGACGGTAGGTGTGGCGCTACACCCCAGCAAAAATACTCCCTCTAGTCTAGCGCTAGCAAAAAGGGGATAGACTCCCTCGCTGTCTGGTTGATACCGACAATAGGCCACTACGACAACTTTACTTTACTTATAAAGTGTTTGCCCGTTTAAAATGATTTTGACCGCTATTAATTCATAGCCTCTTAAAAACACTGATATTGCAACTAAATATGAAGTGTCTACCTGTTTAGCGTATGAGTAGCCCAAGGATCTGTGCGGTAAAGTGAGGAGCTGATGGTAGGTGTGGCGCTCCACCCCAGACGCAAAAACAATCTCCTTGGTCTAGCGCTAGTGAAAAGGGGATAGACTCCCTCGTTGTCTGGCTCATACCAACGACTTTACTTACTTTTTTACCTGTTTAAAATGATTGTGATGATACATTTTTACACCGAATACAATTGTGGACCATAACTGTTAAACTAACCTGTACATAAAATAGCCCTACAAAGGTTGACCGGCCGTAAAACCAGCCAACCAACCAGCCACGCACAATAATATACATAGATGTATTTACCCAGTGTGGAGGCGTGTGGTTTAATGGTTAGAGTCGTATGAAATTGACTCGTCGACGCAAGTTCAAATCCTGGACGAAGCTAATTGTATTTCACATAGCGCTAATACCCTTGGGAAAGGTATGCATCCACGTAATCTACTTCCAATTTTAAAAATAGAATATACCAAATGATCTTGCGTCGCTTAAATGCCCAACGTAAAATTAAAATGAATTGAAAAGAGAAAAAAAAAAAGGAAGTTACATGTTAGTTTTATTTATAATATTGAAATTGTGAATTACGGAATATATTTAGGTAACTTTGATTTTATATCGTCACGGCCTCCTGCCTTAATTTACGCTATGTTTTAGCGAGCCAGCATCAGACGAATTTCCGACACAACTTAGATATTTGTCGCCAAATTGATGTAGATATTTTAAACACCTCCCAAAGATTTTTTATCGGCAAATCAATGTAAATATTTTACAACCTCCATTTTAAGAAAGATTGAGAGAGAGTTAAATCAAGATTATTATACTTTTTACATATTGAACAATTGCAATAGCTCTTAAGTAAACACGTCAATCGTTGTAATAATTACATTATCATACTGTGGTATATCCACAGGTCCTGCTAGTTCTATTTGATGTAGGTTAGATGTGTAATGGTCATTGTCCGAAAAAAATCCAGAATAATAAAATAGACACGGTGACCCAAATTCAAATCCGGGACGAGGCTTTTTACATTTCACGTAACGTGAAATAGAAATAGGAATAGGAATGTATGAATCCATCAATTTTCTCTCTAGTATAGTAAGGGAGGCCGGGCTCTTTAACTTTGGTGTGGCAGCTGGTCTAGGAGAAAGAGAAACTCTGAATTCACACTCCACTAAAAGAAATTGAGTTAAATCCTACTTAACGAACATAAATTCCACCATCGTATGTCACCCCGCCGAAAGAAAAAAAGATACTAAAAATCAAGGAATTTAATGAAATTTTCAGTGTTGGTACATTAATGAATAAAATATATAATGTACCTGTTATTTTATTTGAAAACTCTTACATGATTTCTGGTCAGTTAACTTTGAACCACGTATCTTTGAGGTATAACACAGATTCACAAACATACGTGGTTCAAAGATAATTGACCTGAAAAAATATAAAAGTTTTTAAATAAAATAACTGGTGCATTATATATGTTATTCATCAAGGTATCAACACTGAAAGTTTCATTAAATTCGGTTTAATATTTAGTATGTTTTTTTTTCGGTTGGGTGACATACGATGGTGGAATTCATGTCCGTTTAGTAGGATTTAACCAGAAATTGACCTTGTGTCGCGTACTGCTCGTGACGGATGGGTTGGATAAATGTGTATATCTGTTTTATTTGATCTGTTTTGTTTTTGTTTTTTGTTTTTTTGTTTGTTTTTTGTTGTTGTTGTTGTTGTTGTTGTTGTTGTTGTTGTTGCTGCTGCTGCTGCTGCTGCTGCTGTTGTTTTTTGTGTTTTTGTTTGTTTTTTGTTTTTTTGGGGGGGTCCTTATTTATTCATTTATCTATAATCCCCCGAAACTGCATATAGCGGTGAGGTTTCAATTCTAAAGCTCTCTCATTGCTATTGCTCCTAGGTCCACTCTGGCCAGAAGTGGTAGTATCTGTTAGGGTCCAATCTATGGGTTAAATATGGGTCAGATATGGCTTACATTTGCAATTTAATGTAAATTATTTCTACCAGTTTATTGATACACATGAAGTTAATGAAAAATCTAACGTAAATACCAGTTTATCAATACACATTTATTTCTTCTAATTTATTAATACGCGTGAAGTCGACGAAAATTATTTCTACCAGTTTAATAATGCACATTAACTTAATGAAAATTATTTCTAGCAGTTTAATAATGCACAGGATTTGGCATTGGGAGGCCCACATGGTTTGATATGCTATTATACAAAATAGCCAACCAACATAAAAAAAATTCTACCAATTTATAAACACACATGAAATTAATGAAAATTATTTCTACCATTATATTAATACACATTTATATTAATACACATGAAGTTAAACATATTATACCATTCTTTCTGTATGTCATTTTTTCTCCCTGTATACCATTTTTCCTGCGTGTTATTTTCCCCTTTATGTCATTTTTTATTCAGATTTGTCATTTCCTTATTCAGATACGTGATTTTCTTCTACATGTAATTCTTCCCTTTAAGTCATTTTTTTTCCTGTAGATCATTTTTCTCGTTAGCCATTTTACAAAATTATTGAGATTTGACTAAACGTCTCTTTGTAAGCCATTTTTTCTCTCTATGTCATTTTTTCCTGCATGCTAATTTTCTCTGTATGTCATTTTTTCCCGTATGTCATTTTTTCCAGTATGTCATTTTACAAAAGTATCGAAATTTAACTAAACATCTCTTTGTAAGCGTATACATGTCATTTTTTCGCACTATGTTATTTTTCCCTCTATGTCATTTTTTCATGTATGTAATTTTTTTTTCTTGTGTGTCATTTCACAAAATATACTTTGAAATATTTCATAATACAGGTAAAAATACCAAAGAACTTTGGTACAGTCGTGGGTGAAATTTGGTAGGCAAAGAGTTAAATAGGAATAGTTACTTGAAACAATATAATTTCTTGAAAAAATACCATATATTCATTACAAAATAAATATTATCAAATAGGAATGGTTACTTGGAACCATATAATTGCTTGTAAAAATAAGACCATTTATTTGTTAGTAAATAATTATTATTGAATAGGAATAGTTACTTGAAACAAGATAATTTTTACAACAAAACAAAAAAATGATATCGGCATTGAATAACTCAACCAGAGTTGACATGCCGTTAAAGCCTATCAAACAATCAGCCGACATTTTTAGATGACATCTTGTATCTTAGTATCAACATACAAAAAAAGTGATTGAAAAAAAAATGTCTTTTTTTTTTCAAAGGAAAATCATTATCGTTTCAATATAGTTGTTAACGCTTACATAAATTCTCTCTTCTATAATTGGTAGACATTTAGCCCTAAGAAAGCTGTTCAAACAATATACAAGTTTTGGCGATATCTCAGTAGGATCTCGTAAATGCGTTACCAACTCGCGAAATGAACTCTGAGCCATTTTAGTTCTTTTGTTTTTTAGGGGTGTTTTTTTTGTTTTGTTTTTCTTGTTTTTTTTGTTTTTTAATCTGTTGTCTTCAAATAACATCACTTCGTTTCTCCGTACGTAAATAAAATACAGACTTTCTTTCTGTGAATAAATTAAGAACACCACTCGAAGATTGTAATCTACTAGGATTTTGTCAGGTTAAAATAAGACACAACTGGTTTTAAGTTTTTAGAACGCAATCATCGCTGTATAGCTTCTTTTCTTTATTTTCTTTATCTTATTTTGTTTTATTTTTTGTCTTTACTTTACTTTTTATTCATTTATTTACAATCTTAAGTAACGAGCTGCATGTAGATCTTAAATCGTAGACCCTCTGCAAGGCCAGTGGTTTCACGTACATTAATGTTTTCTTATCTTTCCGAACAAAGATGGAGGTGCCGCTTGTCGTCGACTAAACCTGATATAATATTCATAGTTTAACAGCTTGTTGATTTGTTCACGATCTCCAGTTTTAAGTGTTCATTTTTATTTAACTGAGCAATTTTCCTTATCTTGTTCAAGCCTTGTCTTACAGTGTCAAGTTTACATTTTTGATTTTAGTGCTTTTTTGTTTTGTTTTTATTTTTTATTTTTTTTTTGTTTATTTGTACTACATTATTTTTTTTTTATCTGTGCTCATTTTACGAGACATCAGCCTTTTGCTATTTTTCAATTCTATTTGATTTTTCACTCAAGTCTTTCATTAATTTTTCATGATTTACTGGGACGAGAGGGAAAAGCGGCAGAGGAAGGAATGGGAAAGAGAAGAAAAGAAAGAAAACATTTTTGCCGTCTTTATGAGAAGATCATGGGAGATAACTCTTACTCTCTTGATCTCTTTTTAGGGCCCGAAACCTTAAGCAACCTTTTACGTGGAAAAGTTTCCAAGAATTAACACGTCAGGATTTCGTACAATTTAAAGAGAAAGAGTGTGGTGAAGTAGGGATGTGATCTACAGAGGACCAGCTTCATTTTGATGTATGATACACTGAATGTACATTTCGACCTATTCAGGGATTGACATTTTCTCGATTTGTTTAGCCTTACATTTGAACATATATGCCCGCCTAGATTCATTATTTATTAACTAATTAATTTTCAAAATTAGGTATGACTTCAATTAGCACATATCCTCCAAAAGTTGTCGGCTAAAAGCCATATCAAATAAACACATTGTTTATTTACTTACTCTCATATATATATATATATATTATATATATATATATATATATATATATATGAAGTATTGTGTTACTGCAATTCATAAAAAGTCTTTTTGTCCGTCAGATAATTTATAATTCATTTTGAATTGATATGAGAAATGTTCCACCTACAAATATAAGTACTCATTCTTAGCTTCTTTTTATTGTTACATTTTTTGGTTTAAAAAAGAAAATAAATTAAACGAATACATTTTTTATTACTTAAACTCAAAAAGTAATTAAAGAACTGAAGATTTTTATCCTATGTACAAAAAAGAAGTTTTTTGAAAAAATGAAATTATGTTTCAAAACACTCATAAGTTTACGGTTTCATTCTTTTAAATGATATTCTAAATGTAAAAAAAAAGATCCTAAAATAAGTAAACATTGTAATACGCCAATTATTAGGGATTTTTTTTTTTAATTTCGTAAGTAATTTGCTGAATTATTTTCCTCTTGCCCCCTCTCTTACTCCTCTCTTTCCACTTTCTCTCACACTCCCTGGTATTCCTAAAATTATTTTAGTCCGGTCATGGATCGGATACTTCTGCTAATATAAATATATATACAAGGTGTGTCATAAAAGTATCGAGATTGAAGCTTTTTACCAAGATAGAAATGAACAATGAACAATGAATGGAACGTTCTTTTTTTTCTTTTTTTTTTCAGAATACGAGATGTGTCATAAAAGTGTCGAGTTTGAAACTGTATTTACCTAAATAGAAATGAATGAATGGAACGTTAACTTTTTCTGAATACAAGGTGTGTCAAAAAGTACAAAAATCTCCATACTTTTTTGACACACATTGTATATATATATATATATATATATATATATATATATATATATATATATATATATATATATATATAGTGGGCCACAAGTAGGATTACAGTTACTTCATTATCTGTTTCACCTTCACAATCACGCTTTAATGTGTACTAGAGTGTTTTGGACAGATACAAATATTGTTGCAAGGTTGAAGGGTTAGGGTTTGAGCAGTTGAGAGATTAAATGTTCAATGTAAACTGTGTAATATGTAAATATATATGTATGTAAATATATGTAAATAAATGTCTAAATTTCTAATAAAGGTAAAATGTTTAAGTGTTAACTGTTACCCTACTTTTGGCCCACCCTGTATATATATAGTATTAAACAAGACGGACATCTCGTGTCTGACGAGTTTCTTTTCAATCTTTCAAATTTTCGGGCCAATCTCTTAACAGGGTGGAATCTATTGATTAGTACACCGAAATTTACTAATTGACCGTTTAACCACATTTCATGTTTAAATAGAACCAAGAACACAATAAATTATATCCACACCTAAAGATGGCACTTCGGGGTGCTGAAAGTACTCGGAATTAAAATTTTGGTGTATTAATCAAGCTAATTCCACTCCGATATTAAGAAGTTGTCCCGAAAACTTGAAAGGATGGAAAAAAAAACTCGTAAAACACGAGATATCCGTCTTGTTTAATACTGTTTGCATTAAAGAAAAAATGCTGCCCAAATATATATATATACATTGTATAACCCAAAAGTCCAGAGAAGAAATCTTCCTTACGACACAAGAGTTTTATTTAAACAAAACAAAGTCGCAGTTTGAGAGCTCAATGTGTGCTCTTAATGTTAGAGTCACAGAGCAAATATATAAGTAAAGAAATAACAAAAGACTTAGAGATTTAGTTTATAGTCAATTAAAGGCAATTGAAAACAGATTTTTATTTATATATTTAAAAAATTAAAAAACAGATTTTTATTTATATATCTAAAAAATTAAAAAATATATAAATAAAAATCTGTTTTCAAATGCCTTTAAAGTAATAAAAAATGTCATCATTCGCATCTGATGAGTCGAGAGATTTAGACTATTTGTCTAAGCTCCCTGAAATAGACTATAATGCTAAATCTCTAAGTCTTTTGTTATTTCTTTACTCATATATACATTGTATATATAGTATACATTGTTGCAATTTGTACCGGAAGTAGAACAGACAACATTAGATAGAAATTTTTTAAAAATGAATCAGAACCTCACAAAGGTAAGACACATTTTATCTTCTCTAATATCTTATATGATAATTATATTAATTCAATGCTTCAATAAAGAGTCCGGTGGAGTGTTGTTATGGGTCCAATGGGAGAAAATTAAATATTTTAAAAAGGAAGGTCCGCAAAAAGGATTATGTTTTTAAAAATTTTTTTTTTTTTAATTATTGTTAACTTAAGATCGTATTTATTATTATTATTATTATTATTATTATTATTATTATTATTATTATTTCACTCCATTCGAGTTTTTCACACCTGCAGAAGCCGGTGGTTCACTGGAGGCTGAGTGACAGCAAGTCTCCTCAGGTCTCCAGGACTCTTCTGAGTATTCCAGCCGATCTCAATAATGCTGTAGTCTGGATGGTCTCGATTCTTCCTCCAATTTTTAATTCATCCAGACTCTTTTCTAACCCCTTTGGGATTGTTCCAAGGGTCCCAATCACAATCGGCACGACCTTAACCCTCATGTTCCACAGTTTTTTTAGTTCTCTGGCAAGGTCTAAGTATTTATCGATTTTTTCGTTTTCTTTCATTTTCACTCTTATTATTATTATTATTATTATTATTATTATTATTATTATTATTATTATTATTATTATTATCTTAAGATTCTATTTATTATTATTATCGTAAGATAATAATAAAAAATAATTTAAAACAAAAAAAACAAAACATTTTCCTACCACGGTTTCGGTGTTCTTAGTACACCGTCTTCAAGGGAACTAAGTAAATCTATGTGGCTAATAAAATATATATTCGCCTGATTTAAGATTATTTTTATTCTATATCTTCTAAAAGTCAATTAACTTTTGTCTCCGAAGCTTGTTCCTTTGAAGTTAGTGCTAAGTCAAAGCTATGTTGACAGGCAGAGGGGATCAATGATTTTATCTAGCCATGCCCTCCCTATCCTATATTTTTATTGCATCTTCTTTATTTACTTTTTATTTATTTGAACCTTTGGAATTCTAGTACTCTGTTGAGTCTATTGAGCTGTTTTTATATATACTTAGTGCATTTATTATATTATATCTAAATTAATTTTAGTGATACATTAATGCGTTACGTAATCTGTGCATGCATTTCTCTAGGAATGCATCATTCTTATTCAATAATTCACTCTTATTTGGGAATCTAATTATCTCTAACTTTTCTTATAAACACAAGAAACTATTAATGCTCTATATCTTACAATATATATTAAACCTTTTGGATTAACTACTTATGCTACTACAATGTTTACATAGTAGTAACCCTTTGATATATATATATATATATATATATATTATATATATATATATATATATATATGCCCAGACCTAAAATATGGAGCCACCACTCTTGAAAAATGTTCCTTCTGTTACTTCCATTCCTTAAAAATATAGTAGACTTGGGAGTAATGGCAATGAAGGTGTACACCACACACCCGACAGCTCCAGAATTGCAACCACTAGATACAGTTTAACGTCATGCCCACGACACTCAGCCATCACCTTCTATCGCATATATGATAAAACAAAGTTTAAGGGTTTGTCATAAAAGCAATCGGATCAGGACAATCATATAGGTACTAGGGCTTGACGTGACCAGCCGGAGGGGCCATTCAGGCCGCCCGTATAGCCTTATTAGGGGCCAAAATGGTTACAGGTCAAGGACTGCTCAGCTTCCAAGATTCTGCCCTTAAGTATCAAGGCTTTCCACTCACGGCAGACAGGTGTGCCCATAGGGGGGGGGCTCTGCAGCGGTGCAGTCGGTGTATTCTACTGCCCTAGCCGACAGGGCGATATTCTGTTATGATGCGCTTCCCTTTGTATTATTTGGTTTGGTTTGGTTTGTTTTACGGTATATCAACCTCAGTGGGTCATTTAATGCCGATAAAGTTTTGAAATAAATCAATTCTTAATGGATAATACAATTTTTTTATAAATACATTTTTCTATTTAACCCATAGATGGGACCCTAACAGGTACTACCACTCCGGGTCAGAGTGGACCATGGAGCAATGGTGATGAATGGGGTGCTCCACATTCCCAAAACCTCCAAAACTGGAACCCCACCATCAGATAGAGTTTAACGTCATTCCCAGGACATGTAGACCCGCAGCCACTGCCTTCTAGCACCCATATGATAAAAAGGGGTTGGGGCTTGCCATGAGGGCAATAGGGTTGGGAAAATCATATAGGTGCTAGGGCTTGACGACCGCCCGTCTAGCCCAAGATAGGGCCAAAGTGGAGTATTGCAAGTCATGAACTGCTCATCCACCTGGGCTCTATCCTTAAGCATCACGGGTCGCCACCCACGGCAAACAGGTTCCCTCATTGGGAGAGTCTTACCCCTCTGCAGAGGTGCAGCCGGTGCATTCTAACGCCCCAGCCGACAGGGCGGCCTTTGTATCATTGAAAAATAAACTGAGCATTCATCTGAGATAAAACCTATTTTATGAGCTAATCCGAAAAGTAAGGTCTTAAGACCTTGGTGACTCAGGGAAACTTTTCGTGCAGCTATTGATAACACTTTTGTGTTAGTTGTGCTGGCTCTTGCGCCAATTTCTGTATGCGCCTCACTACCACACCCACTCTTGGCAGTTGTTTCTGATGAAGCCCTGATTGACGCTGTAGCGATTGTCTTCCCTTTTTGAGATGGGGCTATATTTCCTTGCCGCCAGGGTTTGCCACTAGAAGACATTGTAACCTGGCTATTTAAACTCAGCCCGAGAAAGCCTTCTCTCGCTTTCTCATCTGCCATCTCTAGACATGCACTAGTGGTGTCTCTGTTCGTTTGGACCCCCCCCCCAAAAAAAACAACTAACACATATAAGTGTGCCTTCAACGACCATTATTATACTCTATCTCCGTATAGGTGTTTTGCTCACCCGCTTTTTTATAGCCGGAACACGTGTGCCTTCTAAACACTCCCATGTCTGTATGGAAGTGACCACCACGTGATTCTGTACGAAGTAGTGGCAACCTTTTGAGGTAGGACTTTCATCTCTTCCTGTAATTCTTGACACTTTTTAAGGACTCTTTTCTTTAGGACGTTTGTCCTAACTCTTTTGTATTGTACATTATTCAGACAATAAAGTCTGTATTTTGTTATGTTATCTCTTTGTGGAATTTGTTGTATTGATTAAAAAATAGTTTTAAAAATGTATTTGAAAAAATGTATTTTAAAAAAGTTAATACCCAACAAGAATGAATGAAACGAAAACGTCTTTAGCATAAAATAACCCAACAAGAGTTGATATACCGTAAAATCCAACCAACCAACCAGCCTTTCAAATCGTATTGTATTTCCGTTTTATTGTATTTCATGGTTAAATTGGAATAAATTGTACAATAAATATTTGTTCAGTCGGTAGAGCATTCGCCTAGGAATCGTAAGGTTCTGGGTTCGATATCAGTCCTCGCCAACTCAGCGCATCAGTATTACTGCTTGAGCAATCTGATCTGTGCTGTAAAGCATCTAGGAGCTGACGGTCGGTGTGGCGCTTCGCCTCAGCAAAAACAATCTCCCTAGTCTAGCGCTAGTGAAAAGGAGATGGGCTTCCTCGCTGTTCGGTTGTTATCGACAAGAGACCACTTCACAGACCTTACTTACTTACTGTTCTTCTACGAGGATACCTTTGGCATTAAATAACCCATGAATGTTGATATGCCATTAAATAAAGAAACCACATCTTTACATGGTTCTGTGTCCTGGGTATGACGTTAAACTGCATCTAATGGTGAAGTTCCAATTCTGGAGCTTGGGGGAGGGGGGAGTACCCTTTCATCGCCATTACTCCCATGTCCACTCTGACCCGGAGTGCTAGTACCTGTTAGGATCCTATCTATGGGTTGAATAGAAAAAATGAGTTTTTAAAAAATGTGTTAAAAAATTGTTTTGTTTTTTTTAATTGAATACCCTATATGAATAAAACAAAACGTCTTCTGCATAAAATAACCCAACAAGGTTTGATATGTCGTAAAATCCAACCTACCAAACGACCTTTAGATTGTTTTAATTCTAAAGACAACAACATGTTTTATCAATATTTTCAATTGACCAACGTCGTACTTGTAAAGTCTGTGATATCAACCCTCTCTCTCTCTTCTCTCTCTCTCTCTCTCTCTCTCTCTCTCTCTCTCTCTCTCTCTCTCTCAAAAATAGTCAACCCGAAATGGAATTTTGGAGTATAAGTTTACAAAAAAAAAAAAAAGAACATGTGAAACGTATTCTTTTTTGCTTCTTTGTTTTTTGTTTTGTTTTGTTTTTTTGTTTTTTGTTTTGTTTTGTCTTTTTAGTCATAGTTAAGGTGTTACTTCGCAGATAGCAAAACGAGTCTCGTGGGTTAAGAAAGAAAGAAA
>CM042150.1:36122018-36162018 GCA_023376005.1 Doryteuthis pealeii | reverse complement strand
CCGATTAATAGCAGTCGATTTTACGAACATTTTAATGCAATGACACCACACGTATGTATATATACACACGTATATATATATATATATATATATATATATATATATATATATATATATATATATTAAATATGTGTATTTGGGCAGCATTTTTTTTATTTATGCATGTTGAATTAAACAAAAGACACATCTCCTATTTAACAATTTCATTTGTGATTTTTTCATGTTTTCTGGCCAACTTTTTAATATTTGGGTGGAATTCGTGGATAAGTCCACCAAAGTTCATGTACCGAGTACTTTTAAAATGCCTATAGTACCTTTCCCATCAATTCTCCTCATCCCAACCTCCACATCCATTAATATAATTTTAAAAACTGGAACACATCACCCCTGATGATGGCACTTCGAAGTGCCGAAAGTACTCGGGACATGAACTTTGGTGGACTAATCCACGAATTCCGCCCAAATATTAAAGTTGGCCAGAAAACTTGAAAAAATCACATATAAAATTGTTAAATAGGAGATGTGTCTTTTGTTTAATTCAACATGCATATATATATATATATATATATATATATATATATATATATATTGTTGTGGCCTAATGTCGGTATCAACCAGACAGCGAGGAAGTCTATCCCCTTTTCACTAGCACTAGAGCAAGAAGATTATTTTAGCATCTGAGGCAGTGCGCCACGCCTACCATCAGCTCCTCATCTTACCGCACAGATCCCTGTGCTACTCATACACTGAGTAGGCGGGGACCGGTATCGAACCAAGAAACTTGTGGCTCCTAGCCGAACACTCTACCGACTGAGCTAAGTAACTCCCTATCCCTATTTTAGAATATTTATAATCTTTTTCTATGCAGTTACATTTTCATTAATTCTTTAATGCATGTTCTTTGATATATGACAATTAAATCTGTGTTGTTTTTCTTTTCACTTTGATACTTTTGTTTCAAAATTCAAAGCCCTATAAAGATGTCTAGATATTTAACTCTAAAAGATGGTGCCCAGGTAGAGGTTGGAGGCGAATGCTGGTGTCCATATAGAATATTAAATAAAACATGGTTTGAACAATCGTGGTTTGGACCTGTGTTACAATGTTTGTAATTGTAATGATAACATTACAATTATGCAACATGCAACTATAAAATATTTTACACTGTTTTTATTAAATATCTTCTATGATTTATTTTAGAGGGGAAAGTATTTATCTAAAATCTTGAAAAAGATACTTCATAAATTAAGTTTCACGGCTAATTTAAAAAGGGGTGTAAACCAAATGATATTTCATTTTGGTTGAACAACATGCTATTTTCTTTAAATATAAGGTTGGTTTTAAATCCACTGACTTTAAGGGCTTGTTCATATGTACCTTTCATATGGTGTTATTGGTCAAATTATTTGATAACCTAGTTTATATGCCGATAGTTATCTGCTTAAATACATGTTTGGGGTGGTTTTAACCAGTGTTAATATAACAAGGTGTTTGGTTGGGTTTTTTTAAGGAGATATAGATCCATCGTTAAGATTTAAAGAGATGTTCAGGATGTCAGTAATCTTTAGATTTGTTTAGATTTCGATTTTAAAACCAAATTCATGAAATAGACAATGTAATCTTTTTCTTGTGAAATCTCCTTTCCTAGGGGTACCGTTATTTAATATAAGCAACCCATCATCACGGTAAAGTTACTAGGGTCTGCTATAGTGTTGATATTATATAACAGTAAGAAACCAATTAGTTCACACATCTTTGCACCATCGTAGGAATCCATCGGAGTGTCAGTTAAGATCAGCACCTTTTTTTAATCCATATTTCATCGTTATGGATTAGGATAGTTTTACAACAGTGCTGAATAATTCGTATTTTTCTTCTGGTATACTCATATATTCTTTAGCCAGGTCAAAGGCTTTGTTTACAGTGTTTTCTGTTATCGAGTCCTTAATATCATATTTGTTATGTAGATCCATAAATATATATTAGAATGTATGTAAAAATCTTTCTATCAAGAGAAACAAAACGTGACTGACAGATGTAGACAAAGGGTTAAAGAAATACGCAACAATTTGCTTATTACAAGAGTTTCTATACTTGCACTCTGGAAATTCTTATTTATACACACACACACACACACACACACGCGCGAGCGCGCGCGCGCGCAAACATACATACATACATACATACACACACACACAGATAGCAATAGCATAATCTTTACAGATCACTGCCATCCCTCACAAACCTCCAACCCCACCACCAGAATCTTCCGTCTCATGTGCCCTCAAATGACTCATCAATCCGGCTGCAGATCCACAGTTTGATGCAAATATGACATAGGAATGATGTCCTTCTCACTGTATCAGATGGATCAGATGATAGAATTTGATGCTTATGCACCACCATATGTCTCTTAAGACCAGAAGCTGACTTACAGACTTTGTTACAGATTGTACAAGACACATTGTTTATTCCTAAAGTGTTTATGAATTGTCCCTGATGAGATTTCCTATCCAGCCTTAGAAAGCAGAATCCGACCACATGTTTGACATTTCAAACCCTCTGTGTTCTCACCAATATGACAGATGTATCCCTTTCGAAGTTGACACTTGAGGTTTTCATGCTCAATTCTTTCACTCTCAAAAATGATACAGCATCATCTACATGAATTATCCAGTCAGTTCTCTTCAAGACCAGCTTTTCCCAGTTGTAGGAATCTAATTTTATTTTTATTTTTACAAGGTTGCTTTTTAAGCAATCCTTATACCTCTTCCAAGACTTATGGCCTTTTTCCATCATACAGCTGACCGTAAAAGAGTTGATTTGGCATTCTAACATCACTCCTATACACAACATGACATGCCCATCGAATTTGGGCCGTTATTATGAGAGTTTCAATGCTTGTGCATCCTGCCCTTATAAGGACTTCTGTGTTAGGTATGTTGGAATTCTAATTAATGTTTAGAATGCGTCTCGAATATTTCTGATGAAAGTATTCAAGAATTTTCAAATGTCTTTGAAACAATGTCCATGTTTCCGAGATGTAATATAGAACAATGAACACGCAGGACCTATAAAACTTAAATTTGGTTTTATGGGTAATGCTGGTATTAGACCATAACCGTTTATCAAGCTTTCCATAGGCCACAGATGCTTTCTGGATACGTAGGTGAATCTCAGCATCCAATGAGCTATCACAAGTCAGTGTGCTTCCCAAGTATGTGAAAGTTTCAACAACATCAAAACGAGTATAATGAATGGTTAAGTTGGTTTGATATACGATTCATTTTTTACGTGGGTGAACTTTATCTTTGCCTTCGTCCAGCTTATTTTTAATCCAAAAGCAATGCATGAGGCTGCAAATAGGTTCGCAATATTTTGAATATCCTCCTCAGTATGAGCCAGAAAGTCAGTGTCGTCAGCGTAAAAGAAATCTCTAATGAGTGTGCAATCTTCTCAAGTCAAAAACCCTTTCTATGGTTCTAAATTCCAAGAGGATTCCCTTGTTGTATTTATAAGTATTATGATTAGTTAGAAGGCTTAGAGACCTCCCACGTGGGTACCTGTAAGTACAAGCAATATTCCGACAAAGAAGTTATGAGATGTAACAAACATAGACTTGAATACTTGAGCACATAGAAATACATTTAAACATGAATACATATAGAAATTACAAGGTATACAGAAGAGATACAAAATGAACACATACATGAGACAAGGTACTAGAGGTGTATAAAGAAGATATATAAATATATGATAAAGAAGGTAGGACGTATGCTTTCGTCCTAAAGAAGTGATCCAGAGTACACGAAGGAATGTCACTTACATTGATTGGGGGCGGGGGCCGAGCCCCCCACATAAAAGGTATAGAGACAAATGCCTAACCCATGTGTTCTGTTTGCTGTCCTGGAGAAAAGAGAGTTAAACTTCGCGCTTCCCTGATTAAATAGTCAGGAACGCCTAGCGGTAGAAAACCTGTATCAAGGGAAGATAACTCTTCCAGACCAAACAGGGTCAGACAATCGCTACTCCCTTATCACAATGCTTGAATGCAGAAAAGAATATTGAGAATAGTGTTGGGGCCAAGATATCTCCATGCGTAACCCCTTTATTTATTGGCATTTCAACCAACAACCTAACGTTCATGACAGTTCTAGCTTTCATATCATTGTACAACCGCTTGAGTATATTTCCAAATATTTATCCAATATCATCCAAAGTGTATCTCTGTTAACTATATCAAAATCTTTTGTCAATTCGACAGAAACCTGATACAGCGGGGCCTGTTGCTCAATACACTTCTTCTGCGCTTGCCTGGCTGAAAATATCATGTCGTTTGTTCCTCTGCCAGACCTAAAACCACTTTGTGATTCAGGAATGACTACAGGAAAAATATACGAAAACAATCAATTCAACAAGACTCTTGAGAGAACCTTGCTAACAGCACCCACAAGTGCGATTCAATGGTAGTTATCACAACTACATTTTTCTCCTTTGCCCTTGTATAAACACACCAAAGCACCATCAATCCAATCATTTGGTAGAGTAGAACCATTCCAGCATTGAGTGATGAGATAAAACAGAGCATGTTTAATATCAACACTTTTTATATTCAACTGTTCTGTCGGGAGCCCATCTAAACCTGGTGCCCTACGTAACACTTTTGGCGGGCCGAGGGCTCTCTACAGTCTCTCTACTGCACTTCTTTTCTGTATTTGCTGCAACTTTTCGTCATTCGTTTTCTGGCCGTATTATTGTCTGCAAACTGGACCCTCTCCTGTGTCCATAATCAAAATGTCCTCGGGACAAACCCACCAAAAGGGAAAAAAATAAACAAAGAGAAAGAGTGCAACAAACAAAGACAAAAATAGGATAAGGTGAACATTCCAAAAATGACAATAGAGATATATACAGGAATCGCATTCTTTCTCCTCTTCTTTCTTAGTCATCCTTCCTATCACTGCTATCTTATGTGTCTGTCGAGCCGAGAGGAGGGAGCCCCCCCCCCGCTCTGTCCACTACCAGTATATCTACTTTGGTCTACTGGTCTGCTCTAAAAATTGATCGGTCTTCCTAGGCTCCTGGATCCTGACTGTCTCTGTCAACTGCCGGCTTCTGACTGAGTTTCAAATTTCCACCACATTCCCACTTCTCATTCTCGTTCCAAAACTCATCCTCCGAGATTTTGTTAACCCCCGCGTGATTTGAAATATCTGTTTAAAAACCACCCACAGTATTGACCCCGGGTGTCTTTTTATGACTATCTAAATTTTTAACTACCTTTCAAATTTATATAAAGCCAGACATCGTGTCTTCTAGAAGGAATTATCACAATTCTTTATCTATTCTAAGCCTCTAGCTTATTTTAATGATACTCCTGACTTCCTATTGACACCTATATCTACATAAACTTATGCATACATATACGTATACATACATATATTTCTATATACATATATACACACACACATATATACATATATATATACATGCACACACATACGATCCACTATCTCTAATCTACACACACACATATATATACCTATATGTGGCTTGTCTTACTCTCACACTACTTATTTATATAACTACCCTCACACACATACACTGCCTGTTGCATATGCATCTACATGTCGCACACCACATCACGTGCAGACACGCGTCGTGTCATACCTACTAGAATTAATTTGTTTCATTGCCATTTCAAATTCTGAAAAATTTGGTAAATGATCCATCTCATATATGGTCTCATGATGGAGGCGCGTGGTCTAATGGTTAGAGTCGTAGGAAATGGACTCGTCAACGCGAGTTCAATTCCTGGACGAAGCTATTGGCACTTCACATGGCGCTAATACCCTTGGGAAAGGTATGAATCCAATTCTCCCTCCAGCTACGGGTAAATAGCAGGGCAGACTGGACTCTTTAACCATGGCTAGGTAACCAGTCTAGGAGAAGGAAAACTCTGAATTCAAACCTGTTAAACCTCGCTTAAGAAATTGACCTTGTGTCGCATCCTGCTTGTGCGGAGGGGTTGGTAAATAGCTATATGGTCTCATCATCAGCACTGACTACTAAAGGGTTATTAAATAAATCCGTGAAGTGTTATTGCCATCGCTGAAGGATTTCTTCGGGTTCTTTGATCAAGGGGGTGTTGTCCCTTGACCTTAGAAGAGCAACGGAAGAAGTTAGTGGACCAAAAACTTCACACATGAGGTCATAGAAGAGACTGATAACAAGAATCTATTTCATGCCTTAGATGTTGACAAAAAAATGAATTAAATGAAAAATGCCTTAGTTGACAAGATATGGTTTATAAAAGATTATTTTCACGTTTCTTTTTTTCTTTACTTTTTTAAAACTCTCTGAATCGCTTTGGTTAAAATTGATAGCACATTTTTTTTTGGGGGGGGGGGGAATTTGAGGTGAAGAAATGTCATAATTGAAGTCACATTCAGTGGGTGTAGAAATACAACTAGTGTTACATAATTATTAGACACCTAATATTTATGTGCAATAGTGTAGAAATCAAAATGGCCGTTATAAGTTGCAGCCCACGGCCTTGAAGGTTGAATGACAAGGCTTGACCCCAGTCCTAATATGGATACCGTGAGAATCGGTGGAGAAGACCCTCTTCCAGTTTAGATTAGAAATAGATTTTAGTCAGTCGGTGAGAAACCACGACGGTGGTGAGTCGTGTTATGCACGCTCCGACTCGATCTGCGCAGGTAGTCTGGTGGGGATTTCGAATAAAATATGATCAAAGTAAATCGATGTCTTGTGTTATTATCTAAAAACTACCAATGATACAGAGCTTATGATAAAGAGAAATCCCCACTGGAAGACCAGACACGAAGTCCCCAAGATAAAGTCCAGACACTAGAAGAGACCTAGAAGAACAGAAGAAGAATAGAAGTAGAGAAGAAGTAAAGAAGGGTATGCAACTCTAGTCCGTTCTTCAACAAGAGTCACTTCATCGTCTGCATTTTGTGGATTTGACAGAGCTGTGTAGTCATTGTATCGGTAAAACATAGACATCATGCTGAATATAATAACATCAGCAGCCATTAGGGCAGCAAAGAGGAAAAATTCTATTGCCTGAAAAATTGAAAAAAAAAATCTGATGAGTGCTGGGAAAAAAAAATTTTGACCATATATTATAAAGTCTCATAAACATAGTTTACTGAAATAGTAGAGATACGAAGAGGTCACATGTAAACAAATATGTTTATATCAAAAATATTAAAACCTGAGAATCAGAAATGTGGAAACCTAATGATTCTTAATCTCAAAAAAATTTCTATTTTCCATTTCACATCTGAAATCTCATCTTATAAATGGTGAAAATCATTTCTTTAGAGCTTTAAAAAAATTTTAAAAAATAAAAAAAATAAAAAAACATCGGTTAAATCGAACTTAACTGATCTCTAGAACACTCGGCTCAGAATCGCAAGGTTCCTGGTTCGATACCAATTCCAGCCCACTCAGCGTATGAATAGCACAGATTGGATAATCTGATCTATGCAGTAAAGTGAGGAGCTGACGGTAGATGTGGCGCTTTACTTCATCAAAAACAATCTCCCTGGTCTAGTGCTAACGAAAAGAGGATAGACTCCCTCTCTGTCCGGCTGATACCGACAATAGGCCACTTTATTACTTATTTATCATGCATAAAATATAGTTAAATAAATTGAAATTTCAAATGTGAAAGATGTAATAGAAAGATGTTTTGGTTAAATCGAACTTAACGGATCTAAATTCCAACATCGTATGTCACCCCGCTGAAAGAAAAAAATGCAGAGGGAGTCTATCCTCTTTTCGCTAGCACTAGACCAGGGAGATTGTTTTTGATGAAGTAAAGCGCCACATCTACCGTCAGCTCCCCACTTTACTGCACAGATCAGATTACCCAATCTGTGCTATTCATACGCTGAGTTGGCTGGAATCGGTATCGAACCAGGAACCTTGCGATTCTGAGCCGAGTGTTCTAACAACTGAGCTAAACCGTTCCCAGAAATAATTAAATAAATAGTACAATAATATCTGGGGAAAAAGAAAAAAAAATCAACTGACCCCTATTATAATTATAATAATTATAATAATATTTATTCATAATTATATAATAGCCATTTATATTTTTTAAAGTAGTTACATTGCTCTAAATTCTTTAATGTATGTTCCTTAATATATGCCAATTGCACTGAGTTGCCCCCCCCCTTGTATTAATAACTGTTCCCTATTATAATCTCTTAATAATGGAGATTCGCTTACAATTTTTGTCTGTAACAAAAATTACGTCACTGCTTACGTCACATTACCCAAAATCGTCATAACACAGAATAAATAAACTCAAAATTTGAACATGCAACATTAGACAGTCCTCATTTTTTTTAAAAACATGTTTTAATAATTAATAATGGAGATTCGCTTCCGATTTTTGTCTGTAACAAAAACTACGTCACTGTTTACGTCACATTACCCAACAACGTCATAACATAGAATAAATACACTCAAAATTTGAACATGCAACATTAGACAGTCCTCATTGTTTTTTTAAAACAAGTTTTAATAAATACATGACTGGTATTATATATCTATATATAGTTTGTTTTATTTTAATACATATTTAAAGTTTACATTTCAAATTGTTTTATTTTTTAATCCTTTAATGAATTTGATGATTTTACTTACTTAGGGTACAAACTCGCTGACATTAAATTTTTTACTCCCATTCCTAGGTCAATATGTTTCAAAAATCTATTTTTACATCGCCCGGAGGGTGTTTTCTATTTTGTACTAGTTATAATAATAACTATATTTTTTTCAAATATGTAGTTACATTGCTCTCAATTCTTTAATGTATGTTTTTTAATATATGCTAATATGTGAAGAGTTGTCCCCCTTGCATTAATAAATGTTTTCGTTGTAATTTTGATAGTTACATTGTTGCGTTTGTGTTAATTCATATATTGCGTTCTGATTGTTATTCATATCTTTGTGTTTTTGTTTTTGTTTTGGTTTGGTTTGGTTTGTCTTACGGCATATCAACCTCAGTGGGTCATTTAATGCCGATAAAGTTTTGAAATAAATCAATTCTTAATGTATACACCATTTTTTTTTATAAATACATTTTTCTATTTAACCCATAGATGGGACCCTAACAGGTACTACCACTCCGGGTCAGAGTGGACCAGGGAGCAATGGTGATGAAGGGGGGCTCCACATTCCCCAAACCTCCAAAACTGGAACCTCACCATCAGATAGAGTTTAACGTCATTCCCAGGACATGTAGACCCGCAGCCACCGCCTTCTAGCACCCATATGATAAAAAGGGGTGGGGCTTGCCATAAGGGCAATAGGGTTGGGAAAATCATATAGGTGCTAGGGCTTGACGTGACCAGCCGATTGATCGGAGGGGGCCTCTCCGACCGCCCGTCTAGCCCAAGATAGGGCCAAAGTGGAGTATTGCATGTCATGAACTGCTCATCCACCTGGGCTCTATCCTTAAGCATCACAGGTCGCTACCCACGGCCAACAGGTGGCCCCATTGGGGGAGTCTTACCCCTCTGCAGAGGTGCAGTCGGCGCATTCTAACGCCCCAGCCGACAGGGCGGTGTGTTTTTGTACTTTACTTGAATAAACAAGACGTGTATCATATCTATTCCTCGTATCGTTATATATCATTACTATAAAGAGAGTTTCACATGGTGGCAGCGGTGAGTGACGTGCAATAATAACCTAAAAAGAAGGAAAACTAGTCAGAATATTACAGAAGTAAATACTTCACACAAAAAATACAAGTAAGTAGTGTTGCATAATTGTGTGGTGGCGTGGGGTTTTGACAAGCTCTATTTTTCAGATCAAGGGATGGAAAAATACCAGCAATGGTTATGACCCCAACTGACCCTAGAGGCGTAAATCTCGCGAGTCACGTGATAGAGTTAGTAGATAATGAGTTTTCAACCGGAGATGAGGCAGAACAGACGTGTTCTGTGAGGTTGGCTCAACCACGCGGTGAATCAGGATGGGCAGTAATAAAATCTTTGATCAAAGAAAAACAAAGTCTTGTAGTTAATTAATGCATGACTTAAAAAGAAGCCCTTAGCTAACTAATCAAAGACAGCAACATAGTAAGAAGATAGATGAGACGACAAGATGACAGCAATTTAAAAGAAAGAAGATGAAGCAACCACTAGACAAAGAAGATAGAAAGAAGTAACAAACAAGTCTGTCTCTATCTGTCTGTCTGTCTCTCTATCATACAAGAACTCTCTCGATGTATATACCCAACGAGGGTATACAACAGTAGAAACTGGAAAAAGAATGGCACCTACAAATATCCCACTACCAACTTTGGACTGGTTGAACGAAAACAAACAAGAAACTCTCAGGGGGTGGATTGATTTCATGACTTCTTATTTTTTTAATCAATAATGAGGAAGAACAATTGAAATACAATTATCAATAATAAGTAGAAAAATTTAAATACAATTATCAATAACCAGTAGAAAAATTGAAATACAATTATCAACAATCAGTAGAAAAATTGAAATACAATTATCAATAACCAGTAGAAAAATTTAAATACAATTATCAATAATCAGTAGAAAAATTGAAATACAATTATCAATAATCAGTAGAAAAATTGAAATACAATTATCAATAATCAGTAAAAAAAAAATTGAAATACAATTATCAATAATCAGTAGAAAAATTAAAATACAATTATCAATAACCAGTAGAAAAATTAAAATACAATTATCAATAACCAGTAGAAAAATTGAAATACAATTATCAATAACCAGTAGAAAAATTGAAATACAATTATCAATAATCAGAAGAAAAATTGAAATACAATTATCAATAATAAGTAGCAAAATTGAAATACAATTATCAATAATAAGTAGAAAAATTTAAATACAATTATCATAATCAGTAGAAAATTAAAATACAATTATCAATAACCAGTAGAAAAATTGAAAAAAATTATCAATAATCTGTAAAAAAAAAAATTGAAATACAATTATCAATAACCAGTAAAAAAAATTAAATACAATTATCAATATCAGTAGAAAATTGAAAACAATTATCAATAATAAGTAGAAAAATTGAAATACAATTATATACTACTGAGCACAGGACCAAAGGGCTGAGTGATGATAAAAACTGCACTACTCACAACTGAACAAAAAGAAAGTTCAGAAAATGTATTAAAATATTTGAGACGCACTTAATACAAAAACCAAACAAATGGGTCGAGCGACTAGAATTTGCGTTAATGCAACAAAATGAAGACACAATCAACAAATATCTTGTGAGACTACAGTCCAAAGCAGAGAGATGAGACTTTAATGCCAATAAAAAAGGAAAGAATCCTATAACATATAACAAAAGGGTTATAGGAAAACTCCTATATTTTAACAAGAGAAACGCATTTCAAACATGTTTGTGAACACATACACGCACACGCAAAGCCACACACCACGCGCACTACACACCACACACGCAACACACACACACTGTCTCGTTTTATGGAACTTATCTCATTTGCTTTCCTCTCTCTCTCTCTATCTCTCTCTCTCTCTCTCCTCTCTCTCTCTCACATACACACATATAATAAATAATATAATATATTGTGTGTGTGGTGTGTGTTCGCGCGCGCAGCGCGGTGTTGGTGTCTATAATACATATTTTGCGGGAATTTTATGGAGTAATAAATAAAAAGAAATCTCCTTAGTGTTATAATTATTTAAGTTTCATTTTAAATTGCATTCAATTATTTCGAAGAGTGAGCCTCCTTTAATCAAGAAATGTTAAGACATTATATATAATATATATATATATATATATATATATTCATTCATTCGCATACTCAACACAAAGTCACACACTCATGAGAACAAGCCATCCTTTTTTATGTTTTTTTCCTGACTCACTCTGTAATTCTCTGTCTCTCATTACCCTCCTTCTCTGTCTCTGTCCTGTCTCTGTCTCTGTCTCTGTCCTCTCTCTTCTTCTCTGTCTCTCTCTCTCTCTTTCTCCTCTCTCCGCTCTTCACACACACACACACACAACACCACACACACACAGATATTCGTAAAGGAACATAGACATATTCAACCTCACCCTAACAGCAAACACGAACTTATCCCCTCCGGTAACGCTATCAGAGAAAAACACTTTCCAAAAGTGAAAGTGAGAAGAGCAAACGTACTCCCATCCTCTACCCATGCCAACCACCCCCACTCCATTCTACTATTAACCCATCCCTTTTCGTTTTTCCTTCCGCCACTCAAAAACCCACCCACCACTCTCGCTGGCTGGATCAGGTGCCAAACCCTAAACCCTGTAGTCCCTAAAGGCACCGGTGGCAGCGGGCGAGGGGTGGTGTTGTAGGAAAGAGAGAGAAACACACCGACGAACCTTAGAGATTGAGAGCAGCATCAGTAGTGTTTCTCCTTCTCAATTGGAAGCAAAGACAACGAATCTTTTTCTAATCCTTCATTAGGACGATGGAACCTGTGATCAATCCCTACGACACACCATTTGCGCTCTTTGACAATTATACTGTTCCAGTTTAAATACGTAAATTATTCCCTTACTTTCCGTCTTCATAACGGCTCCGCATGGTTACTGTTCAAAGCTAGAACGAACCACAATCGAACTTAAAAATGCATGCAACTGCCCCCAATTTGGATGATTGGCGCTATTACAATAGTCCTACTAAACATTTAAAGCGATGCACACATAGAAGCATTGCGCTATAGACAGATTATCAATCATAATGAAATCCGAATCTAACTGACAAGTTAATCGCGGCAATTCTTCTAAGCCGTGTTGTATCCGTACTATCTCAGCTACACATTGGAGCATAACGAGGTGCCTAGAGGAATAAAGCTGATGAGTGCATAAGAATTCTGCGTGCCGATCCTAAAACAAATGTGAACAACACCCGAACAAGAAAAGAAGATGTACGGCCATTTGCCCCCCCCCTCATCACATCAAACAATCCGAATGAAGACACTATTGGAGAAGCGGAGGCGAACTCATTGAAACGTATTCTGTAGAACCCAGTCACATGGGCACGTCCAGTGTGGGCCGTCCTGAAAATACTACATTCGCCAGCGCTGCGCGATACTGATGCTGCGCAGGGGAACTCTGGAGACAATGAAATTATGAAGGGGTTGTCAAGGTATCCGCGCGACTAGCAAGGCTGCTGTTGCTGCTGTGCGCTGATGAGATGATGAGAACACTTCCAGTCAGTCTGTACCTATCTAAACTAAAGCAATAAAATCTAATGGTAGCGATTTTAAATCCCTTTTTTTAAAGCAAGATAGCTAGCAGCAGATGGATTACTACTGAAAATAAAGTTCGGTCCTGTGAATGACCCATGCTTGCGACCCTTGGTTACACCCTACGTGCGCGAACGGGTTGCGGCAATGCAAATTTCTATTTAGCCAAGAGATTCCCTAACCGCAAATCACATGTGCCTTACGAGTCAATAGTGCAGTCATAACACCAACTTTCAAAATTTTCCTCATTTTTTCGCCTCTTGAATTGATTGATTGATCGATTGATTGACTCTAACGCATGTCAACCCATCAGGTTATTTTATCCTTGGGTGTTAGAAATCGCGTTCTGTCCTTTTATATCAAATTTTTGTGTAAGTTGTTTCTTTTTTTTGTGTACACGGTCCAATCGAATACGAAAATTTAAAACAATGTATTTAACCGATGGACCTCTAACTAGGAATTATACTTCAGGTCAGAGTGTACCTGGGAAGTAAATGGCAATGAAAGGGTACTACCACACTCTCCAGAACTGGAGCCCACCATTAAAAATATGGTTAGTATAAACACAGGCATCTTATCCTTTTTATTTTTATTTATTTATTATCGAGCAGATGGGGGTCTTTACGTTTGTAGCCTGCAGGATAGTTTCAAGAAAGAGCTCATTTCTTTTTTCGAAAAAGATGGACTTTCATAGAATCACGAATGGATCGTTTGATCTCATCCGCTACTAAAAAGGATCTCAGCGATCTTGAAGAAGCGTCCGAAAAATGCCTTTTGGAATTGTCCAAAATTAGCAGCATTGTTGAAGATATTAAAAAGCGACAACCAATCTTCAGGAATCTTCTTTGCTCCTTTGAAACTAGTGTACTCTGGCGGAAACTCTGTTAAAATGTTTAAGAGTCTTTAAATGGCTGTGCTTGCCCAAAGAATGTGTCTTTATTAAAAGACACCTTTTCTGTAGATTGGTGGGTTGATTGAAATTTTAACAACATGTCAACCCTTGTTGGTTATTTAACGCCAAAGACGTTTTGTTTTTATTTATCCGACTCTGTGGAGCAATTAAAAAACATCCGGACCGAATTCGGACCTGCATCCTGAATTTGGTATTCTCAAATTTTAAATTACTGTTTTTTTGTAAATGTTGGAACAATATTGTTCAGGTTACATAATATGATATGTACTGAATTTAATGAAAGAATCAGAGCCCGCCGTATGACTGAGGACCTGTGGATATACTACAGTATAATATTTAATTACAAAACGTCTGATGTGTTTACTTAAGAGCTATTTCAAAATAGTTCAATAAGTAAAAAGATAATAATCTTGATTTAACACTCTCTTACTTTTTTTCTCCTTCTTTTCAATCTTTTCATAGTTCGTTTGAACACATTAGCATTATCGCTTCGCGCACTGACCTTCTCCTCTCCCTATCTTTCCTCCTCTCTTTTCTGTGTAGCATCCCTTTTTCTTCCTTTCTTCTTTATAAATAAAAGCCTTGAATGGTGTTATTTAGCGGAGGTGACGATAACTCATAAGAATAAGACTTCCGGCGGATAATCAACACCAGAAATCAGGATTTATATTTAAATTTCATTTTGGACAATTGGACGGTCTCATTTTTAATCTGAAATGTTTCAATGATGATAACGGTCTTACAATTAAGAACACGAGTATTAATATATGGATAGTATATTATATGTGGGGTTTTATCTATCTGTCCCTTGTCTGTCCGGGGCCTGCAATTGAAAACGATCGTCCTGTTCCAAGATCAATCAAAACATTTCTCGGTAGAAGTGTCGAGAATCCAGTGGTAATGCTATATTAACCTTGAATTCATTTGGGTCACTAGGGGCCAAATTACCAGCTGGTTGAGAAAAGAAAAAAAATAAGTGTTGTTTCATCTAAAGACGCACTTTCTTTCATCGTTTTACGGCGAGTTCGAAATAGAATAACTTTTTTTGAGCCCAAATTCCACTAAAGAAAATTTGAAAATTGTACTCGGTGGTTCAAGTTTTATGGTCTCCGAATCAGACAATTTGATCCGCCCTCCGCAAACAATAACGACTATTGTCAATGATTTGATCTGCCACACTCCTACTCCATTATGTCTTTTATCATTTTTTTGATGGCACGAGTATACTCGCTCACACACAAAAATAAGCACACTTAAGGGGTCCTTTGCAGCAATACGAGCTCCCCTAATCAAACGCCATATGCTTATACCATTGTCTGCCAGGTGATACGAACGACAAGCTTCCTCTGAATTCTGGGTTGGGGAAACCTGGGTCTTTAAGTCTACTAAAGTGTCAGTGCAGCCTTAAAAGTTCTCGTCAAAAGACCCCTTAAAATTGAGCCCTCCTCCCACACTTACACTGAACTGATAACCGACGCTTTATAAATCGAGGGCGCAAAAAGTAATGCCATTTGTTAGGACAGTATAATTACCAACACGTGAATATGTATCAATACAATCAAAATGAAGCTGATCCTCTGTGGATCATATCCCTCATCACTGAATAATGTTGTCCTCTTCTCAAACCCTCTTTCATGGCCGAAGAGAGGCAAACATTATTCCAGTGACGTGGACGTTAAATCTGAGTGAGGAAGGCCAAAGAACAGTCAACAGAATTTTACGGGAGGGAACATGGCTCTCATTCGAGATGGAAAAATTGCTATGAGAGAAAATGTACTATGGAGAAGTAGGGATGTGATTTACAGAGCATCACTAAACTCCGTCCAACCGAGAGGACAATCGATACAAGGCTAAGAGGGTTCCCAGTCTACTGATCTAAGCAATTTGGGCAATCGTAAGACTATGGGATTATGGTTAACTTAAAAAATACAAGGTGCCCAGCATGCCGGCCCGTATTTGTATTTTGAAGTTTTTTTTTTGTTTTTTTTTGTTTTTTTTTGGGGGGGGGTTAAATTCTATAAAAGAAATATTTCAAGATTCTATTGGATTAAAAAGAGCCTAAACAACAAATTTCACTGTCTATTCCTATCTATTCTCTAATTTTTGGTAGTTGTTTTTTTGTTTTTGTTTGTTTGTTTTTGTTTCACACAGAGCATATTTTTATTTTATTTTTTTTTGTTTTTTTTTTTTGTTTTTTTTTATTTATTTTAAAGACAACAAAGCGCCAATCATTTGTTGAAAGTTTCAAATTTGAAAAGTCCATGGCAGAAAAAGAGGGCGTGGCGGCGGTGGCACCAGTGGTGAGGGTGGTTGTTGGGTATGCGGGGGGGGTAGTAAACGGGGTGGGATGGGGTGGGGGTTGGAAACAATACAATGCCGCCATTTTATGACAGCAGAGTAACCAAGAGAAAGAGTGAGAGGGGGAGAAATTTGCACTGGAGACACCGTGGGAACATAGGTAATCATGAAGAGTTAGTTGTGTCTCAATACACATATGCTAACAAGCATATACATCGTACGGCTTGAAGGCTGGGTATGTTGTGTTGGTAGTTGTGGTGGGGGTGGGGGCGGTGAAGAATTATGAGAGAGAGAGAAGAGAGAGAGAGAGAGAGAGAGGTTTGATTGCCATAGAAAATTGATAGATAGTTGACAGACTGGAATAGATAGATGTATATTATAGGGAAATATATTTATAGGGAAATGTATAATTATATATATATATATGATATGGTTGTGTGGTTGTTGTGGTTGGTGTGTTTATAAATATATATATATTATAATATTTAGAGAGAGAGAGAGAGAGAGAGAGAGATAAATATAGGCTGGTATAGATGGATAGATAATTATAGAAATCTATATACATAAATGGACATGAATGAATAGATAGAAGATAGATAGATAGATAGATATAAGTACTGGTATGGATAGATAATAAATAGTTGAAAGCAAGAGATGAGAAAACTTAGATAGATAGATAGATAGATAGATACAAACACACTGAGATAGAATAGATAGATAGATAGATAGATAGATAATTAAAAGAATGGGATAGAGAATGAAAAAGAGAGGTATCAATAGAGAGAAAATCATATGAGGATCTGAACTGATCCAAAATGAAAAAGGTTTGAGAGATTAAGTGATTGTTAAAAGTCAACAGAAAATCAGAGTTGAATAATCAAACTGAGGGTAGACATGATCAGACACAATAATTCATAGAAAGACGATAGATAGATAGATAATAGATAGAATGATAGATCACAATAGCATAATCTTTACAAATCACTGTCATTCCTCACAATCCTATACTACAACCACCAGAACCTTTCCTCTCATGAGCCCTCAAATGACTCATCAAACAACGCTGTAGATCCACAATTTTGCAAATATGACATAGGGAAGGACGTCCTTCCCATTGTATCAGATGGATCAGATGATACAATTTGATGGCTTGTCAACATATGTCTCTTAAAACCAGAAGCTGCCTTACAGACTTTGTTACAGATTGCACAAGCACATTGTTTGTTCCTAGATGTGATCAATTGTCCGATGAGATTTCCTAATGATTGACATATCCAGCTTAGAAAGCAGAAATCTGACCACATGTTTGAATTTTCCAACCTCCTATGTTCTCTCCATAATGACAGGTGTATTTTCCTTTTCGAAGTTGACATACATACATATCATACATTACGATAAAAAATGCCTTAGCTAGCTACTTTTCTCTTTTCAATTGAAAATTCCTTCTCCAAAGACCAACGCTTAAGTCTCGGAAAGGTTCAAGGGAGTGAATGAACTCAATCCAACCTGGTTACTGACAGTTTCTTGTCTATGCAATCTCAGACCAAAGTGCTGGTCTCCTGAAGATCATATTGGGCTCTTGTCTGCTACTTAACTTAGATATATAGCCTTTATCATGACACTGAGGCACTGTTTACTTATAAATTAGCAACCCATATTCTCTCTCTCTCTCTTCTCTCTCTCTCTAATATAATATATAATAATATATATATATGTGTGGTGTGTGTGTGTGTGTTGTGTGTGTGTGGTGCGGAGGTGTTGGTGTAAATACTTAGTCATAGGAAATGTTCTTGTCACCTGAGTCAATTCCCTGGTCAGGCCTGTTTGCATTTTACATAGCATTAATACCCTTGGAAAAGGTATGGCCTTCAACTGCTCTCCCTTCAGCTAATGGGTAAATGTAGAGGCAGATTGGCTCTTTAACCATGGCTAGGTAACCAGTCGGAGAATGGAAAACTCTGAAATTTAAGCCTGTTAAACTCCACTTAATAAATTGACCTTGTGTCATGTCCTCCGTGCAGAGGGGTTTTTGTAAATATATATATATTGCTCACACACACACCACACATTCATATACATTCATAATGCATACACATAATATATACATATATGTAATACATCTATCTGTATATAAGTATATGCATATAATGTGCACACAAGCTCACACACACACACCACTCACATATATATTATATATATATAATATATATATATTATGTATGTATATACATATATACAAAGAAAAAGGCACATATATATTTCAAAGTATTCCTTGTCTTCTGTATATTCATTTCTTCCTGGCACAAAATTTTTACTTCTGTTTATTATTTCAATTTTCAATTCTATTTTATTTATTTATAAATTTATTTATTTAATTATTTTATTTATCAATGTCCAGTAATTCATTTTATCTATCATTGTTTATTTATATACAATATATTTATTTCATTCATAGATATATTTATTTATTCTATTTATTCGCTTATCTATTACTTAATTCTATTTTATTTTCAGGACACAAAATCTTTATTTTTACCTTCGTAATTACCTAAGGACATACATGATTTTCTGAATTTTTTGTTTTTGGTTGTTGGTTTGCCGTTATTCTGCCAGTATGCTCAGGCACACAATGGGGTTTTTTAGTATACAATAAACACTGATCGATGAATAGGTGAATCCTCTGCTTTATGGACAAATATCCGCGACTTTAATAACAACAATATCATAGAAAGTAAAAGAGAGGAAACTACAAAACAAAAACACTAATATCAATGATAAGTTTTGATCTAATCGTTTAATATATGAATGACCCTATCTATATAAGTATGCATATGGTAGGTATATTTAACAACAATAACAATTACACACACACATCACACAACACATACCACACTACACAACCATACACACACACATAACAAACATACACACAACACATATATTATATAATTTAATATATATAGTAAAAAATAAATATAGTTATATATTAATTTGTGTATTAATCCAAAGTTTGAGTGAAAATTCTTCCTTATGATGTAGTTTTTCAGTTCTCGTAATTTACAGAGCTCAATGTGTGTTCTTATTGTCAGAGGACAGAGCAAAATTATTTAGGAAAAAATACAAAAAAAGATTAGGTTAAAGCATAATAGATCTATTTCAGGGAACTTAGTTTCTAAGTTTTCTTCCCCTAGACTGGAATGCCCTAACAAAGGCTAAAAGAGCCCAGTCTACCCTACTATATAATATAGCTTATAACAAAAAAGATTTAGGTTTAAAGCATAATAGACTATTTCAGGGAACTTAGGGAATATCAAGTGTTCCCATAATCAAGATACAAAATGAGGATTCTTATGTTAAAGAAATCCTCAGTTTGCCTCCAAGTTTTCTTTCCCCTAGACTGGATGCCCTACAAAGGCTAAAGCCCAGTCTACCCTACTATATAATGATATACAAGTAGAATGACATTTTTTTACTATAATATTCCGTAATCTGGATCAATATATAATCATGATTACTATCAGCATTAACATTCTCATTAAATATTTTTTAATTAATTTTATGTAATTTGTTCTTAACATTATTAAATAAAGTACAAATAATCTAATTAAACTAATGTAATTATATTAATTAAAACTACAATTAATTTGATTATATTCTATTAACATTAAGAAAAATTATTTAAAAATCAATTACTGAAATAGTTAATTGAATCATTTTAATTTGAATAAAATAAAAATTCCAGTACTATATTATATATATATAATATATTATATATTATATATATATATTATACTATCCTGGTGTTAGGGCTTAAAAATATAACTGATGTATATATATATCCTTACTCACTGGTATTAGGCACCATTTGAGCTCTCCTATGGTTACCTGCATCAGCTTGGTTAAAACCACACATGAAAGACCCTAACTACGGAAAAAAAAACTATATATATATATATATAATATAATATATATATATATATATAAATATAGAGAGAGATATATAGATATATGTTGGTTATGTTTCTTTGTTTAATACATATCAACGTTCATTTGTTATTTTATGCTAAAGCCATCCTTGTACAAAAACAGTAGAAGATACTACTCATACCTAGGATAATATATATATAATATATATATATATATATATTATATATGTGTGTGTGTGTGTGTGTGTGTGTGTGGTGTGTGCGTGTGTCTGTGTGTGTGTATGGTAATATTATGAAAAATTGCAAAAACAAATTCATAAACGAGTAATGTTATTTTGCGTAATGCTGCAGTGTTTTGAGCCTGTTTCAATAGATCTTCATCCAGGGCTTTCATTAGTTTGAGGAAAAATAAATGTATCACAGAAAAAAATTCCCATTTTTTGCAAGCCTCACAATTTGAAAGAGCTGAAATCAACATAACTCCACCAATTTTGGAATTTTGTGTATTGTTCAACTTTACATAGTTCAAAAATTCGAAAAATTGAAGGGGTAGGTGACAATTTTACTTTTTTCTGGATGATTTAAACATGAATTACCCATAGAACCCTTATCTTTATTCTGTTAGAGCTTGTTGAAATGCTGGCATTTTGAGAGTTTTTTGATCCCTTAACTGACTGGTTTAGTTTGGTTTGGTTCTTGTTTTTAATGGCATATCACCTTTGTGGTTTTAATGCTAAAAGCCATCCTTATAGAAATAGGGATTCTATTTAATCATAGCTGGGGAGATAATGGGATTCATTACCTTTCCCAATGATATTACACAAAAGTGAAACATAATGTGTAACTGGGATTTGCAACCTTTGTGATTTATTTTGATGCTAAAAGCCATACCCTTAGAATTTGATATCCCAGCATATTAACCACTATGCCATGAGGAACCCCAAATCTTTTTTTTAATATAATATGACTCATTAATTTTTCATGTGTATCAATAAATTGGATATAATAATTTTCATCGTTTTCATGTGTGTATTAATGAATTAATATAAATACTTTTCATTAACTTCATGTATATTAATAAATACTTGTGGTGACCCTCAGTTACTGTCTTCTAGCACCCTATATGATAAAAGAAGGAGGTATGCCATAAGAGAAATTTGAAGCATACAGTCGGGACAATCATTATATTTGATCGGCTGACATGACAAAATCGATTGATTGGATGGAGCGTCTCTGACCACCTGTCTAGCCTAAATAGGGCCAAAAATAGAGTGTTGGCATGTCATATGACCACCCCAACCACCACAACTCTGTCCTCAAAGGTTAATGGGGTGGTTGCCACCAACAGGTGGCCTCATTGAATTCCGAGTAAACATTATGTCTTAACACTTTTCCCAGGCTCTCCACAGTATCAATAATCAATATCAGTAATGCGTCCCCCATTCTCTTTGCAAAGTTCTTTGAGACTTTTCATCTATTAAACAAGATGATCAGGAAAACTGCCTGGTGTCTGTTTATGACAAGTGGTCCCTGAATGATAGATCTTCTTTGGGGAGGACTGAATGATTTTAATTAATGCTTCATAGTGAATGCTTCTTTAATAAAAAAAATTTTTTTTGGATGATTAAGAAATGCATGCGCCCTTAAAAAAGTTTTAATATTGCTCGGAAATTTCAATGAGGCCACTGTTGGGTGGCACACCCATTACCTGAGGACAGAGTTGTGGTGGTTGACGGGTGGTCAATGACATGCAACACTCTATTTGGCCTTATTTAGGCTAAGATCAGGTGGTCGAGACGCTCCAATAACAATCAACGATTTGTCATGTCACCGATCAAATAATAGATTGTCCCGACTGTAGCTTCAATTTCTCTTATGCAATCACTGCCTTCTTTTATATATAGGTGCTAGAAGACAGTAAAACTGAGGGCCAACACAAGTATTATTTAATATATCATGAAGTTATGAAAAGTATTATATTAATTCATTAATACACACAATGAAACTGATGCCAGATTTAATTTATATCAATTTAATTGATAACATCATGAAATTAATAATGAGCATATATATTAATAAAAAAAAAGATTTGAGGGGTCCTCAGGCATAGTGGTTAATATGCTGGATACTCAAATCTATAGGGATGGCTTTGCTCAAATAAATCACAAAAGGTTGCAAAATCCAGTCACACTATTTGTTACTTTTGTTGTAATATCATTGGGAAAGGTATGAATCCATTATCTCCCCAGCTATGATTTTAAATAAATCCCTATTCTATAAGGATGGCTTTTAATGCATTAAATAACCCACAAAGGTTGATATGCATTAAACAAAAAACCAAACCAAACTATAACCAGTCAGTTTAAGGGATCAAAAAACTCCAAAAATGCCAGCATTTCAACAAGCTCTAACAGAAATATAAGAATAAAGGGTTCTATGGGTAATTCCATGTTAAATCATCCAGAAAAAGTAAAATGTCACCTCCCCCTTCAATTTGTCTGAATCTTTTGAACTTGTTAAGTTGAACAATACACAAATTCCAAAAATTGTGAGTTATGTTTGATTTCAGCCTTCAAATTTGGTGAGGCCTTGCAAAAAAATGGCGAATTTTTTTTCTGTATCATTTAATTTCCTCACACTAAATGAAAGCCCTGATGAAGATCTATTGAAACAGCTCCAAAACACGCAAGCATACCAAAATAAACATTCTCTGTTTATGAACTTTTGTTTTTTTTTGCAATTTTTCCATAATATTACCAATACACCACAGACACACGCACACACACACACATCACACACACACACACACACATAATATATATTAATATATTATATATTATTTTTCCTAGGTATGAAGTATTTCTAACTGTTTTGTACAAGGATGGCTTTAGCATAAAATAACAAATGAACGTTGAATATGCTATTAAACAAGAAACTAACAACATATATCTATATATCTCTCTCTATATTTATATAATATATATAATAATATTATATATAATAATAGTTTTTTCCGTAGTTAGGGTCTTTCATGTGTGGTTTAACCAAGCTGATGCAGGTAGACACTAAGGGAAGTCAAGTGTGCCTAATACCAGTGAGTAAAAGGATATAATATATTTACAATCAAGTATATTTTAAGCCCTAACAACAGATAGTATATATAATATATATATATATATATATATTTATATAATAATAATAGTACTTGAATTTTTAATTATTTCAAATTAAATGATCATAAACTATTTCAGTTAATTGATTTTAAATAATTTTTCTAATGTTTAGAATATATCAAATAAATTTAGTTTTAATTAATATAATTACATTAGGTTTATTAGAATATTTGGGCTACTTAATTTAATATGTTAAACAAATTACAATAAAATTACTTAAATAATATTATGAGAATGTTATGCTGATAGTAAATACATGATTAATATATTGATCCAGATACGAGAATATTATAGTAAAACAATGTCATTCTACTGTAGTGTATCATTATATGTAGGGTAGACGGCTCTTAGCCCTTTGGGGCATCCAGTCTAGGGGAAGAAACGGGAAGGCAAAATGAGGATTTCTTATAATAAAGGGAATCCTCATTTTTGTATCTGATTATGTGAACACTTGAATAATCCTCTAAGTTCCCTGAAATAGTCTATTTATGCTTAACTAAATCTTTTTTTTTGTTATTAAGCTATCATTATATAGTAGGGTAGCTGGGCTCTTTAGCCTTTGTAGGATCCATCTAAGGGGAAGAACTTAGAACTAGTTCCTGAAATAGTCTATTATGCTTAAAACCTAAATCTTTTTGTTATTTTTTTCCTAATATAATTTTGCTCTGTCCCTCTGACAATAAGAACACACATTGAGCTCTGTAAATACGAGAAACTGAAAAAACTACATCATAAGGAAAGATTTTTCACTCAAATTTGGATTATATACCCAAATAATATATAATATTTATTCTTATACCTATATATATAAAATATATATATATGTGTGTTAATGTTTGTTATGTGGTTGTGTAATGGTGGGTATTGTGTGTTGTGTTTGTGAAGAATGTTATTGTTGTTTATATACCTACCTGATGCATAACTATAATAGATAGGGTCATCATATATAACTGATTAGAAATGTCCAAAACTTATTTATATAAGTGTTTTGTTTGTAGTTTCCTCTCTTTTAATTTCATGATATTGTTGCTTTATTAAGTCGCGATATTCTGTCCATAAATCGAGCTTCACCTATTCAGCGATCAGTGTTTATTGTATACTAAAAACCCATTGTGTGCCTGAGCAACTGGCAGAATAAACGGCAAACCCAACAACCAAAACAAAAATTCAGAAATCATAGATGTCCTAGGTAATTACGAAGGTAAAAAAATAAAGATTTTGTGTCTGAAAATAAAATAAATTAAGTAAATAGATAAAAGCCGAATAAAATAGAATATAATATATCTATGAATGAAATAAATAATGTATATAAATAAACCAATTGATAGATAAATGAATTTACTGGACATTGAAATAAAATAATTAAATAAAATTTAATAATAATAAATAGAATGGATAATGAATAATAACGAAGTAAAAATTTGTGCCAGAAGAATGAATATACANGAAGACAAGGAAATACTATTTGAATATATATGTGCCTTTTTCTTTGTAATATATATATACATACATACATAATTATATATATATTTTTTATATATGTGTGTGTTGTGTGTGTGTTGTGAGCTTGGTGCACATATATATCATATAAATATACGGATAGATGTATACCATAATGTTATATATATGTGTAGTTGATGTATATGTATGGTGTGTGTGTGTGGTGAGCATATTTTATATTTACAAAAACCCTCTGGCACGAGTAGGACATGACACAAGATCATTTATTTAAGTGGAGTTTAACAGGCTTAAATTCAGAGTTTTCCTTTCTCCTAGACTGGTATTACCGTAGCCCATGGTTAAAAAGAGCCCAATCTGCTCTACTTTTTTTACCATAGCTGAAGCGAGAGCAGTTGAAGGCATACCTTTTCCAAGGGTATTATGCTATGTAAAAATGCCCAAACAGCCTGACCCAGGCTTTTGAACTCAGGTTGACAAGACTTTCCTATGACTATATTACACCACACACCTTCGCACACACACCACACACACAACACACACCACACACACACACATTATAATATAATATATTTATATAGAGGAGAGAGAGAGAAGAGAGAGAGAAGAATATGGGTGCTTATTATTTATAGTAAACAGTTGCTCAGTGTCATGGATAAAGCATTTATATCTAAGTTAAGGTTAGCATGGACATAGAGCCAATATGAATCTTCAGACCAAGCACTTGTTGAAGATTGCATAGACAAGGAAACTGTCAGTTAACCAGGTGGATTTTGAGTTCATTCATCTCCTGAACCATTTCCGAGTACTTAAGCGTTGCTTTGGGAAGAAGGAATTCTTCAATGAAAAGAGAAAAGGTAGCTAGCTAAGGCATTATTTATGTTATGTATGATGTATGTATGTCAACTTCGAAAGGAATACACCTGTCATTTGATGAGAACATTGGAGGTTTGGAAATTCAACATGTGGTCAGATTCTGCTTTCTAAGGCTGGAATATGTCCAATCATAGGAATTCTCTCAGGGACATTGATGCCACTCTTAGGAAACAAACAATGTGCCTCTGTGCAATCTGTAACAAAGTCTGTAAGGCAGCTTCTGGTTTGTAAGAGACATTAGGTGTGAACAAGCATCAAATTGTACATTTGATCCATCTGAACAATGGGAAGGACGTCCTTCCTATTGTCATATTTGCATCAAACTTTGTGAATCTACAGCGGGTTGATGAGTCATTTGAGGGCTCTATGAGAGGAAAGGTTGGTGGTGTGGTGTGGTTTATATATTGTGAGGAATGACAGTGATTTGTAAAGATTATGCTATTGTTATCTATTCTATCTATTCTATTCTATCTATCTATCTATTCGATCTTCTATGTAATATTGGTCTGATCATGTCTACCTCGTTGATTATCCAACTCTGTATTCGTTACTTTTAACAATCACTTTTATCTTCTCAACTTTTTTTTCATTTTGGATCAGTCAGATCCTTTCTATATGATTTTCTCTCTATTGATACCTCTCTTTTCTCATTCCTCTATCCCATTCTTTTAAATTATCTATCTATCTATCTACTATCTATCTATCTCCAGGTGTGTTTGTATCTATCTATCTATCTTATCTATCTAAGTTTTCTCATCTCTCTTCAATATTTATCTTCTAATCCCATACCAGACTTCATATCTATTCATCTATCTATCTATCTATCTATTCATTCATGTCATTATGTATATTAGATTTCTATAATATTCTATCCATCTATTCCAGCCTATTTATTTATCCTCTCCTCTCTCTCTCTCTCTCTTCCTAAATATATATATATATATATATTTATAAAACAACCACACACACACCCACACACACACACACACACATATATATATATATTATATATATATTACATTTCCCTATAAATATATTTCCCTATAAAATATACATCATATCTTTCCGTCTGTCAATATCTATCCAATTTTCTAAGCAAGTCACAGCCTCTCTTCTCTCTCGCTTCCTCTCTCTCTCTCTCATATTTCTTCACCGCCCCACCCCACCAAACTACCAACACAACATAACCAGCTTCAAGCCGTACTGTATGTATAGTGCTTGTTAGCCATATGTGTATTGAGACACAACTAACTTCTTCATGATTACCTATTGTTCCACGGTTGTCATCCAGTGCAAAAAAATTTTTTTCTTTTTTTTTTTTTTTCCCCCTTTCCTTCAACTTTTTTTTTTTTCTTCCTTTTGGGGGGTAAAACCCTTTTTTCTGCTTGTCATAAAAATGGCGGTCATGTTTGTTTCCAACACCCCACCCCATCCCCACCCCGTTTACTACCCCCCCCGCTACCACAACAACCACCCTCACCCTGGTGCCACCGCCGCACGTCCCTCTTTTTCTGCCATGGGCACTTTTCCAAATGAAACTTTTCAACAAATGATTGGCCTTCTGTTGTCTTTAAAAATAAATTAAAAAAAACAAAAAAAAACAAAAAAAAATAAAATAAAAAGATGCTCTGGGTGAAACAAAACAAACAAAAACAAAAACAAAACACTACCAACAATTGGGAGAATAGATAGGGAATAGACAGTGAAAATTGTTGTTTAGGCTCATTTTAATAATCCAATAGAAATTTTCTTTTGAAATATTCTATTTAGAAATTTTAACCCCTCCCCCAAAAAAAAACAAAAAAAAAACAAAAAATTTCAAATACAAATAACAGTCCGGCATGTGGGCACTTGTATTTTTAAGTTTACCATTAATCCCATAGTCTTACGTTGCCCAAATTGCTTAGATCAGTAGACTTGGGAACCCTTCTTTATAGCCTTTGTATGAATTGTCTCCTCGGTTGGAACGGAGTTTAGGAGCTCTGTAGATCTCCATAGTAACCATTTCTCTCAAATAGCAATTTCCATCTTCAATGGGAGCATGTATCCCTGCCCCGTAAAATTTCTGTTGACTGTTCTTGAGCCACTTCTCACTACAGATTTAACGTCCACGCACTGGAATTTATGTTTGCCTCTCTCGGTCCCATGAAAGGGGTTGAGAGACAAACATTATTCCAGTGATGAGGATATGACCACAGAGGTTTCAGCTTCATTTGATGTATTGATACATATTCACGTGTTGGTAATTATACCTGTGTCCTAAAACAAAATGGCATTACCTTTTTGACGCCCCCTCGTATTTATAAAGCGTTCGGTATCAGTTTCAGTGTAAGTGTGGAGGGAGGGCTCAATTTTAATGGGTCTTTTGACGAGAACTTTTAAGGCTTGCACTTGACACTTGTAGACTTAAAGACCCAGGTTCCCCAACCAGATCAGAGGAAAGCATTGTCGTTTCGTATCCCTGGGCCGACAATGGTATAAGCATATAGGCGTTTGATTAGGCTCCCGTTTATTGCGAAAGGGACCCCTTCAAGTGTGCTTATTTTTGTGTGTGAGCGAGTATACTCGTGGCCATTCAAAAAAAATGATAAAAGACATAATGAGTAGGAGTGTGAGCAGATCAATCATGACAATAGTCGTTATTGTTTGCGGAGGGCGGATCAAATTCTTGATTCGAGCCCATAAAAACTTTGAACTTCACCCGGTATCATTTCCAAATTTTTCTTTAGCTGGGAATTTGGCTCAAAAAAAGTTATTCTATTTTTCGAACTCGCCGTAAAAACGATTGAAAGAAGTGCGTCTTTAGAATAAACAAACACTTTTTTTTCTTTTTTCTCTACCAGCTGGTAATTTGCCCCTAGTACCCCAAAATGAATTCAAGGTGTAAATAAGCATACCTGGATTCCTCGTACACTTCTCCGAGACAATGTTTGATTGATCTTGGAACGACATCGTTTCAGATTGCAATGCCCCGGACAGACAGGACAGATAGATAAACACTACATATAATATACTAATCCATTATAATTAATACTCGTGTTCCTTAATTTAAGACGTTATTCACATGACCTCTCAGATAAAAATGAGACCGTCCAAATTGTCCAAAAAGAAATTTAAAATATAAATCCTGATTATCTGGTGTGATATTATCCGCCGAAGTCTTATTTCTTATGAGTATTCGTCACCTCCGCTAAATAACGGACCTTTCAGCTTTTATATAAAGAAAGAAAGGGAAGGGGAAAAAGGGCTGCTACACAGAAAAAGAGAGTAGAGAAAGATAGGGAGAGGAGTCAGTGCGCGGAAGCGATAATAATGCAATGTGTTTTTTTCAAACGGAAACATAATTGAAAGATGAAAGAAGGAGAAAAAAAGAGTAGAGAGTGTTTAAATCCAAAGATTATTAACTATTTTACTTATTGAACTATTTTGAAATAGCTCTTAAGTTAAAAACATCAGACGTTGCCATAATTAAATTATTATACTGTAGTATATCCACAGGTTCGCTACTAGTCAACGGCGGGCTCATGATTCTTCATAAATTCAGTACATATCATATTTTTTATTAAACTGAACCATTATTGCCAACCAATTAACAAAAAAAAACAGTATTAAATGTTGAGGAATTACAAAATCATCAGGATGCAGGGTTCCAATTCGGTCCGGAATGTTTTTTAATTTGCTCACAGAGTCGGATAAAAAAAACAAACGTCTTTGGCTGAAAAACCAACAAGGTTGACATGTTGTAAAATTCAACCAACCCACAATCTACAGAAAAAAAGTGTCGTCTTTTAATAAAGTCCACATGTCTTTTTGGCAAAGCACAGGCAATTTAACAGACTCTGAAACATTTTTTAAACAGAGTTCCGCCAGAGTTACCACTAGTTCAAAGGAGCAAAGAGATTCCTGAGATTGGTGCCGCTTTAATATTCTCAACAATGCTTGCTTTAATCTTCTGGACCAATTCCAAAAGGACATGTCCGGACGCTTTTTCAAGTCGTCGGGAATCCTTAGATTGCGATGAGAATCAACGAATCCACATCGTGATCTATTGAAGTCCATCGTTTTCGAAAAAAAAGAAATTGAGCTCCCTTCTGAAACTATTCTGCAGCTACAAAACGTAGACCCCATCTGTTCAGATAAATAAATTAAATAAAATAAAAAGAATAAGGAGTGGCCCTGTGTATATTACTAAACCTATATTTAATGGTGAGGCTCCAGTTCTGGAGGAGTGTGGAGTACCTTCTTGCCATTACTCCCAGTACACTCTGACCTGAAGTAATATCCTGTTAGAGTCCACGGTAATACATTCTGTTTTTAAAATTATTCGTATTCGATTGGACCGTGTACACAAAAAAAAAGAAACAATTACACAAAAAATCGAATATAAAGGACAATGAACGGATTCTCTAACCCAAGTGGAATAAAATAAACCTAGATGGGTTGACATTGGCCGTTAGAGTCAATCAATCGATCAATCAATCAATCAAGGCGAAAAGAGAAAAAATTTGAAAAAAAAAAAAAAAAAAAAATGTTGAGTGATGACTGCACTAATGACCTCGAAGGCCCACATGTTGTTGCGGTATAGGGAATCTTGGTCAATAGAATTTGCATTTGCCCAACCGTCGCCACGGTTAGGGTGTAAACAAGGTCGCAAGCATGGGTCATTCACGAGGACCGCACTTTATTATTCAGTGTAATCCCATCTTGCCTAGACTAGCTATCTTGTCTTAAAAAAAGGGATTTTAAAAATCTACTACCATTAGATTTTATGCTTTTAAGTTTAGTAGGCTAACAAGACTAGACTGGAAGTGTATCCTCGATCATCTCATCAGCAGCACAGCAGCAACAGCAGCCATGCTAGTCGCAGGATATTCCATGACAACTTCATCATTCATTGTCCTCCAGAGTTTCCCCTTGCGCAGCATCCGAGTATCCGCGCAGCGCTGCGAATGTAGGATTTCAGGACGGCCCACACTGACGTGCCCAGGTGATGGGTTCTACAGAATAACGTTTCTGAGTTCGCCTCCGCTCTCCAATGTGTCTCATTGCGGATTGTTTGTGTGATGAGGGGCGGGGGCAAATGGCGTCCTCCTTTCTTGTCGGGTGTTGTTTTCCACAATTTGTTTAGGATCGCACGCAGAATTCTTATGCAAACTCCCATCTAGGCTTATTCTCTAGGCACCTCGTTTATGGTCCAAAATGGGTAGCTTGTAGAGTAGTCGGATACAATACGGCTTAGAAGAATTGCCGCGTTAACTTGTCAGTTAGATCGGATTTCCATATGATTGATAATCTGTCTTATTAGCAGACAATTGCCTTTCCATGTGTGCTCGCTTAAATGTGATATAGTAGGACTATTGTATGCGCCAATCATTCCAAATGGGGGAGCTTGCATGCATTAAGTTCGATTGATGGTTTCGTTCTAAGGCGTTTGGAACAGTAACCAGCGGAGCCGCATTATGAAAGACGAAACATAAAGGTAATGTAGTATTTTTTAACTGGAAGTATAATGTGTTCAAAGAGCGCAAAATGGGTGTCGTCGTTTGGGATTGTATCACGGGGTTCCATGTTCCAATGAAAGATTAGAAAAAGGATTCGTGTCAATTTGCTTCCAAATTTGAGGCAAAGGAAGAAACAGCCTATTGTGTGTCTCAATATCTCTAAGGTTCGCGTGTGTTTCTCTTCTCTTTGCCTACAACAACCACCCCCTCCGCCCGCTGCACCGGTTGCCTTTAGGGACTACAGGGTTTTAGGGTTGCCCTTGATCCAGCCAGCGAGTGGTTGGGTGGGTTTTTTAGGAAGTTGGCGGGGAAGGAAAAACGAAAAGGATGGGTTAATGAGTAGAATGGAGTGGGGGGTTGTTGGCTAGGTGGAGGAGTTGGGGGAGTTACGGGGTTTGGCTCTGTTACTCTACTTTTACTTTTGAAAGTGTTTTTTTCTTCTGAATGTAGCGTTTTAAACCGGAGGGATAAGATGTCGTGTTGTTCTTGTTAGGGTTAGGGTGAATATGTCTTATGTTCCTTTTACGAATATCTGTGTGTGTGTGTGTGTGTTGTGTGTGTGTGTTGAGAGAGAGAGAGAGAGAGAAGAGATGAGAGAGAGAGAGACAGAGACAGAGAGAGAGACAGGACAGAGACAGAGACAGAGACAGAGACAGAGAGAGAGGGGGTAATGAGAGACAGAGAATACAGAGTGAGTCAGGAAAAACATAAACGGCATGTGCTTGTCTACTGAGTGTGTGTACTGTGTGTGAGTATGCGAATAATGATATATATATATATTATTATATATTATATATATATATTATATATAATGTCTAGACATCTTGATAAAGGAGGCTCACATCTTCGAAATATTGAATGCAATAAATGAAACTTAATATTCATAAACAACAATGGAGTTTCTTATTTATTCATACTTCAATAAAAATCCCGCCAAAATATTGTATTATAGACACACACACACGCGCGCGCGCGCGCACACACACACACAACACACAACATATAATATATATATATATATATGTGTGTATAGTGAGAGAGAGAGAGAGGAGAGAGAGAGGTTAGAGAGAGAGAGAGAAAGCAAATGAGATATAGTTCCAAGTAACGAGCAACACGTGTGTGTTGTGTGCGTGTGTGTGTGTGTGCGCGTGTGTGTGCTGTGTGTGCGTGTGCGTGTATGTGTTCACAAAACACTGTTTGAAAATGCGTCACTCTTGGTTAAAATATGGAGTTTCTCCTATAATCCCTTTTGTTATATGTTATAGGTTCTTCCTTTTTTTATTGGCATTAAGTCTCATCTTCTCTGCATTTGGACTGTAGTCTCACAAGATATTTGTTTGATTGTGTCTCATTTTGTTGCATTTAACGCAAATTCTAGTCGCTCGACCCATTTGTTTGGTTTTTATTAAAGGTGCGTCTCAATATTTTTAATACATTTCTAACTTTCTTTTTGTTCGTGTGAGTTAGTGCAGTTTTTATCATCACTCAGCCCTGGTCTGTGCTCAGTAGTATATAATTGTTTTCAATTTTTCTACTTATTATTGTATTGTTTTCAATTCTTACTGATTATTGATAATTGTATTTTAATTTTTTTACTGGTATTGATAATTGTATTTCAATTTTTTTTTTTTAACAGATTATTTATAATTTTTTCAATTTTTCTTAATGGTATTGATATGTATTTTAATTTTCTACTGTTATTGATACATTGTATTTAAATTTTTCTACTATATTATTGATTAATGTATCAATGGCTACTTATTATTAATTTAATTGTATATCAGATTCTTTCTTCTGATTATTGATAATGTATTTCAATTTTCTACTGGTTATTGATAATTGTATTTCATTTTTTCTACTGGTTATTGTAATTATTTAATTTTTCTACTGTTATTGTAAGTATTTTAATTGTTTCTACTGATTATTGATAATTGTATTTCATTTTTTTTTCTGATTATTTGATTAATTGTATTTCAATTTTTCTACTGATTATTGAATTGTATTTCAATTTTTCTACTGATTATTGATAATTGTATTTAAATTTTTTCTACTGGTGTATTGATAATTGTATTTTAATTTTTCTACTGTTGTTATAATTGAGTATTCAATTTTCTACTGTTATTGATAAATTGTATTTTAATTTCTACTTATTATTGATATTGTATTTCAATTGTTCTTCCTCATTATTGATAAAAAAATAAGAAGTCATTTGAAATCAATCCACCCCCTTGAGAGTTTCTTGTTTGTTTTCGTTCAACCAGTCCAAGTTGTAGTGGGGGATATTTGTAGGTGCCATTCTTCCAGTTTCTACTGTTGTTATACCCTCGTTGGGTATATACATCGAGAGAGTTTCTTGTATGTAGAGAGACAGACAGACCAGATTAGAGACAGATTGTTGTACTTCTTTCTATCTCTTTGTCTAGTGGTTGCTTCATTTTTCTTTCTTTTAAATTGCTGTCATCTTGTCGTCTCATCTATCTTCTTACTATGTTGCTGTTCTTGATTGTTAGCTAAGGGCTTCTTTTTAAGTATGCATTAATTAACTACAGACTTGTTTTCCTTTTGATCAAAGATTTTATTACTGCCCATCCTGATTCACCCGTTGTTGAGGCCAAACCTCACAGAACACGTCGTTCTGCCTCTCTCCGTTTGGAAAACTCATTATCTATACTCTATCACGTGACTGCGAGATTTACGCCTTAGGGTCAGTTGGGGTCATAACCATTGCTGGTATTTTTCCATCCTTTGATCTGGAAAAATAGAGCTTGGTCAAAACCCACGCCACCATACAATTATGCAACACTACTTACTTGTATTTTTTGTTGTGGTAATTTACTTCTGTAATATCTGACTGTTTTCCTTCTTTTTAAGTTATTATTTGCACGTCACTTCACCGCTGCCACCATGGTGAAACTTCTTATAGTAATTGAGTATATAACGATACGAGGAATAGATAGATACACGTTTGGTTTTATTAAGTAAAGTACAACACACCGCCCTGTCGGCTGGGGCGTTAGAATGCGCCGACTGCACCTCTGCAGAGGGGTAAGACTCCCCAATGGGCCACTGTTGGCCGTGGGTTTAGCTACTGTTGAGTGTTAAGGATAGAGCCCAGGTGGATGAAGCAGTTCCATGACATGCAATACTCCACTTTGCCTATCTTGGGCTAGAGCGGTCGGAGAGGACCCCCTTCGATCAAATCGGCTGGTCACGTCAAGCCCTAGCACCTATATGATTTTCCCCAAACCCTATTGCCTTATGGCAAGGCCCCACCTTATCATTATGGGTTTGTGAAGGCGGTGGCTGCGGGTTCTACATGTCCTTGGGATGACCCCGGTAAACTCTATCTGATGGTGAGGTTCCAGTTTTTGGAGGTTTGGGATGTGGAGGCCCCTTTCACCATTGCTCCCTGGCCACTCTGACCGGAGTGGTAGTACCTGTTAGGGTTCATCTATGGGGTTAAATAGAAAATTGTATTATAAAAAAAATTGGTGTATACATTAAGAATTGTTTTTTCAAAACTTCGCATTTAATGACCCCTGGAGGTTATATGCCGTAAAGACAAACCAACAAACCAAACAAAAACAAAAACACAAAGTTGATAACAATCAGAACGCAATATATGAATTAACACAAACGCAAGACAATGTACTATCATTTTACAACGAAAACATTTATTATGAGGGGGACAACTCTTCACATATTAGCAATATTAAAAAACATACATTAAGATTTGGAGCAAATTTAATAAATTTGAAAAAAATATAGTTATTTTATAACTTAGACAGATAGAAAACACCCTCGGGGCGATGTAAAATGAGATTTTTGGAAACTATTTGACCTAGGAAGGGAGTAAAATTTAATTTGTCAGCGAGTTTGTTACCCTAAGTTAGTTAAAATTCATCAAATTCATTAAAGGATTTAAAATAAAACAATTTGAAATGTAAACTTAATATGATATAATAAACAAAACTATATATAGATTATATAATACCAGTCATGTATTTTATTAAACTTGTTTTTTAAAAACAATGAGGACTGTCTAATGTTGCATGTTCAAATTTTGAGTGTATTTATTCATTTATTGGTTGTTGGGTAATGTGACGTAACAGTGACGTAGTTTTGTTTCAGCAAAAAATCGGAACGATTCCAGTTATTAATTATTAAAACAGTTTTAAAAAGAGGACTGTCTAATGTTGCATGTTCAAATTTTGAGTTATTTATTCTGTGTTATGACGATTTGGGTAATGTGACGTAAGCAGTGACGTAATTGTCCAGACATAAATTGTAAGACGAATCTCATTATTAAGAGATTATAATGGGAACAGTTATTAATCAAGGGGGGGGCAACTCAGTGCAATGGCATATTATTAAGGACATACATTAAAGAATTTAGGAGCAATTGTAACACTTAAAATATAAATGGCTATTATATAATTATGATAAATTTTATTATATTATTATAATATAATAGGGTCAGTTGATTTTTTTTCTTTTCCCAGATATTATTGTACTATTTATTTAATTATTTCTTGGAACGGTTTAGCCTCAGTTGTTAGAACACTCGCTCAGATCGCAAGGTTCCTGGTTCGATACGATTCGCCAACTCAGCGTATGAATAGCACAGATTGGCGTAATCTGAATCATGTGCAGTAAAGTGGGGAGCTGCGGTAATGTGGCGTTTACTTCATCAAAAACAATCTCCCTGGTCTAGTGCTAAGCGAAAGAGATAGACTTCCCTTGCATTTTGTTCTTTCAGCGCGGGGTTATGACATGCGATGTTGGAATTTTAGATCCGTTAGTTCGTTTAAACCAAAACATCTTTCTATTAAATCTTTCACTTTGGAATTTCAATTATTTAACTATATTTTATGCTGATAATAAGTATAAGTTGGCTATTGTCGTATCGCCGGGACAGAGAGGGAGTCTATCCTCTTTTGTTAGCACTAGACCAGGGAGATTGTTTTTGATGAAGTAAAGCGCCACATCTACCTCAGCTCCTCACTTTACGCATAGATCAGGATTATCAACTGTGCTATCATACGCTGAGTGGCTGGAATTGGTATTCGACCAGGAACCTTGCGATTATCTGAGCGATGTTCTAGAGATCAGTTAAGTTCGATTTAACGATGTTTTTATTTTTTTTATTTTTTAAATTTTTTTAAAGCTCTAAGAAATGATTTCACATTTAAGATGGAGATTTCAGATGTGAAATGGGAAAATAGAAATTTTTTTTGGATTAAGATCATAGGTTTCCAACATTTCTGATTTTCAGGTTTTAAATATTTGATATAAACATATTTGTTTACTGTGACCTCTTCGTATATCTCTTATATTTCAGTAAACTATGTATTATGAACTTTAATATGGTCAAAAATTTTTTTTTCCAGCACTCATCGATTTTTTTTTTCAATTTTTCAGCAATAGAATTTTTCTCTTTGCTGCCCTAATGGCTGCTGATGTTATTATATTCAGCGATGATGTCTATGTTTTACCGATACAATGACTACACAGCTCTGTCATAATCCACAAAATGCAGACGATGAGTGGCTCTTTTGAAGAACGATAGAGTTGCATCACCTTCTTTACTTCTTTCTCTACTTCTATTCTTTCTTCGTTTTCTAGGTCTCTTCTTAAGGTTGACTTTTCTTGGGGGACTTTTCGTGTCTGGTCTTACATGGGGATTTCTCTTATCATAGTCTGTTTCATTGTAGTTTTTTTAGATATAACAAAAGACATCGAATTTACTTTGATCATATTTTCTTTCGAAAATCCCCACCAGACTACCCTGCGCAGATCGAGTCGGATCGTGCATAACACGACTCACCACCGTCGTTGGTTCTCACCGACTGACTAAATCTATTGCTAATCTAAACTGGAGAGGGGTTCTTCTCCACGATTCTCACGGTTATCCATATTAGGACTGGGGTTCAAGCCTTGTCATTCAACCTTCAAGGACCGTGGGCTGCAAACTTATAACGGCATTTTGATTTCTACACTATTGCAATAAATATTAGCGTGTCTAATATTATTTGAAACACTGAGTTGTATTTCTACACCCACTGAATGTGACTTCAATTATGACTTCTTCACCTCCAAATTCCCCCCCCCCCAAAAAAAAGTGCTATCAATTATTACAAGCGATTCAGGAGAGTGTTTAAAAAGTAAAGAAAAAAGAAACGTGAAAATAATCTTTTATAAACCATATCTTGTCACTAGGCATTTTTTCATTTAATTATTTTTGTCACCATGCTAAGGCATTTGAAATAGTTTCTTGTTATCAGTCTCTTCTATGACCCTCATGAATGTGTGAAGTTTTTGGTCCATAAACTTCTTTCGTTGCTCTTCTAAGGTCAGGGACAAACCCCTTGATCAAGAACCCGAGAAATCTTTCAGCAGATGGCTAACACTTCACGGATTTATTAATAACCTTTAGAGTCAGTGCTGATGATGAGACCATATAGCTATTTACCCAACCCTCCGCACAAGCCGGATGCGACACCAAGGTCAATTATCTTAAAGCGAGGTTTTAACGTTTTGAATTCAGAGTTTTCCTTCTCAGACTGGTTACTAGCCATGGTTAAAGGGTCAGTTCCCTGTATTTACCCGTAGCTGGAGGGAGAATTGGATTATACCTTTCCCAAGGGTATAGCGCCATGTGAAGTGCCCATAGCTTTCGTCAGGAATTGAACTCGCGGTTGACGAGTCCATTTCCTACGACTCTCTTAGACCACGCGCCTCCATCATGAGCCATATTATGAGATGGAATCATTTACCAAAATTTTTCAGAATTTGAAATGGCCAATGAAACAAATTAATTCTAGTAGGTTTATGACACGACGCGTGTCTTGCACGTGATGTGGTGTGCGACATGTAGATGCAATGAACAGCAGTGTATGTGTGTGAGGGTAGTTATATAAATAAGTTAGTGTGAGAGATGACAAGCCACATATAGCGTATATATATGTCGTGTGTGTTGTTAGAGTAGTGGATCGTATGTGTTGATGTATATAGTAAGTATATATGTGTGTGTTGTTATATGTATATAGAAATATAGTATGATACGTATATGTTGCATAAGTTTTATGTAGATATAGGTGTCATAGGAAGTCAGGAGTATCATTAATAAGCTAGAGGCTTAGATAGATAAGAATTGTGCTAATTCCTTTCTAGAAGGACACGATGTTCTGGCTTTATATAAATTTGAAAGGTGTTAATTTAGATAGTCTAAAAGACACCCGGGGGTCAATTATGTGGGTGGTTTTTTAAACAGATATTCAAATCACGCGGGAGTTAACAAATCTCGGAGGATGAGTTTTGGAACGAGAATGAGAAGTGGGAATGTGGTTTGGAAATTTGAAACTCAGTCGAGCGGCAGTTGACAGAGACAGTCAGGATCCATGGAGCCTAGGAGACCGATCAATTTTTAGGCAGACAGTAGGACCAGGATATACTGGTAGTGGACAGAGCGGGGGGGGGGCTCCTGCCTCTCGGCTCGACAGAACATAAGATAGCGTGGATAGGAAGATGACTTTAAGAAAGAAGAGGAGAAAGAATGCGATTCCTGTAATATCTCTATTGTCATTTTTGGGAATGTTCACTTATCTATTTTTGTCTTTGTTTGTTGGCACTTCTTTCTCTTTGTTTATTTTTTCCGTTTTGGTTGGGTTTGTCAGGGACATTTTGATTATGACACAGAGAGGGTCCAGTTTGCAGACATTAATACGGCCGAACGATGACGAAAAGTTGCAGCAAATACAGAAAGAAGTGCAGTAGAGAGGACTGTAGAGGCCCTCGGCCCGCCAAAATGTTTCGTAGGGGCACAGTTTAGGGGGCTCCCGACAGAACAGTGAATATAAAAGTGTTGATATTAACATTTGGCTCTGTTTTATCTATCCACTCATGCTGGAATGGTTCTACTTACCAAATTGATTTTGGATTGATGGTGCTTTGGTGTGTTTATACAAGCAAAGGAGAAAATGTAGTGGATAACTACATTGAATTCGCACTTGTGGGTGCTGTTGCAAGGGTTCTCTCAAGAGTCTTGTTGAATTGATTGTTTTCGTATTTTTTTCCTGTAGTCATTCCTGATCACAAAGTGGTTTTAGGATCTGGCAGAGGAACAACGACATGATATTTTTCAGCCAGGCAAGCGCAGAAGAAGTGTATTGAGCAACAGGCCCGCTGTTATTAGTTTCTGTCGAATTGACAAAAGATTTTGATATTAGTTACAGAGATACACTGGAATGATATTGGATAATTATTTTGGAAATATACTCAAAGGGTATGTACAATGATATGAAAGCTGAACTGTCAGAACGTTAGGTTGTTGGTTGAAATGCCAATAAATAGGGGTTACGCATGGAGATATCTTGGCTACCTATTCTCAATATTCTTTTCTGCATTCAAGCATTGTGATAAGGGAGTTAGCGATTGCTGACCTTTTTGGTCTGAAGTTATCTTCCTTGAATACAGGTTTTCTACCGCTAGGCGTTCCTGACTATTTAATCAGGGAGGAAGCGCGAGTTTTAACTCTCTTTCTCCAGGACAGCAAACAGAACACAGGGTT
>CM042150.1:36099518-36114518 GCA_023376005.1 Doryteuthis pealeii | reverse complement strand
TTTAACACATTTTTGTTAACTCATTTTTCTATTCAACCCATTGATATGACCCTAACAGGTACTACCACATCGAGTCAGGGTGGACCTGGGAGTAATGGTAATGAAGAGTTACTCCACACTCTCCAGAGCTCCAGAACTGGAACTTCACCATGAGATGCAGTTTAATGTCATACCCAGGATACTGAAGACTGTCAGTCCCACCTTCTAGCACATATATGATAAAAAGATTGGGGGTTTGCCATAAGGGCAATATGATCAGGACAATCATAAAGGTGCTAGGGCTTGACGTGACCAACCGATTGATCGAAGGGGTCTCTCTGACCGCCCGTCTAGCCTAAATATATATTTACCAATCTTTTCACATGAGTAGGATGTGACACAAGGTAAATTTCCTAAGCGGAGTTTATCAGGTTTGAATTCAGAGTTTTTCTTCTTCTAGACTGGTTACCTAACCAAGGTTAAAGAGCCCAGTCTGCCCAACAATTTAAGCAAAACTGGAGAGAGAGAGTAGTCTAGCCTAAGTAAGGTCCAAAGGGAACTGTTGCATGTCATGAACTGCTCAGCCACCTGGATTCCATCCTTAAGTATCACGGGTCACCACCCACGGCCAACTGTTGGTCCCATTAGGGGGGGGTATCGCTCTGCAGAGGTACAGTTGATGTATTCTTCTGTTGGCAGGACGATATAATACTAGTGACAACCTATATCGGTATTTAGGAAGCGCGTGGTGTAATGGTTAAAGTCATAGGAAATGGACTCGTCGCCCAAGTTCAAATCCTCGACGTGGTAATTGCATTTCACTTAGTGCTAATACCCTTGGGAAATGTATGAATTCTACTCTCCTCCAGCTATGGGTAAATAGTAGGGCAGATTGGGCTCTTTAACCTTGGTTAGGCAGCCGGTCTATGAGAAGGAAAACTCTGAATTCAAAGCTGTTAAACTCCACTTAAGAAATTGACCTTGTGTCACATCCTGCTCGTGCGGGGGTTGGTAAATAATATATATCGGTATTTGTCCTTCAATTAGACAACATACGAAACTTGAAGAGGGGGGACTTGCTGCATGGCCATTAGGGTAGTTCGATTTTGGAACTATAATGTCTCCCATGTGTCGAAAATTGCAAATTAACAAAGAATTACCGCACAAAATATTTTTTTTCAAAACTTTGCCTTCTTTTGAGGAAACAGATTTCAATTTTTTAAAATGTTATCACTGTTACAGCTTAATTATTAGGTAAAAAGCTGCATATCGTATGCATCGGTGATGATGGGGACATATTTTAAATTTAAATTCTAGTTACAATATTTTAATCGTTTCGTTTAAAAAGAAAAGTTTTTTGGTTTTGAATATTGAAATTGCTAAATATTCTAACCAATTTCTGGGCTAAATCTTGCGAAAACGAGGATTTTTGGTGCATTTTAGTAGACGATCTTTAATGCTATTTCCTCAAACAATGGTGCAAGTACGATATCTAGTTTGTGGTATCAATACTCATTATACCAACCCACAATTTTTACTATTTGAGAGAATTTGATATTTTTAAAAAGTGAAAAATCAACCTACCCTAATGGCCATGTACTGGTCTTTCATACAATGTTGCATAATTGTATGGTGGCGTAGGGCTTGTCAAAAGCCCTGTAGCGAGAATGCAAAGGGCCCAAGTGGAAAAATACAGACCGTTTGGGAACTTGGACCCCAAAGGCGAGAATCTTGCAAGTCACGTGATAACTAGTTAAGTAATCAGTTTCAACTTAAATGGCACGCAGGACAGACGTGTTCTGTGGCTCAGACTGCGCGGTGAATGAAAATGGGCAATAAAGCTTTGATCAAAGACAAATAAAGTCTTGTTATTTAATTAGCTGACTTTAAAAGAACTAACCCTTAGAAAAGAAAATAGAAAGAAGTAAAGGAAACAGACTAGACGATCACAGATGGCCGAAAGGAAGGAGATAGAGAAGAAATGTAAGTCACACGACTCTCTCTCTCTCTTCTCTCTCTCTCTCTCTCTCTCTCTCTCTCTCTCTCTCTCTCTCTGTCTCTCTCTCTCTCTTTCTATGACATAAGAACACTCGTGTTTATATACCCGCAATGGTTATATAACACCTAAACCTGCATCCATATTCATGCTACTATATACCATGCCATTTCACACACTCATACTCTAAAAGAGGAGAAGGGTGAGAGAGAGAGGGGGTGAGAGAGATAGAGGGAGAGAGAGGGGGAGGGAGGGAGAGGGGGAGGAAGAGAGAGAGAGGGTGACTTTTCCTGCAGAGAACACAATCTATCATTATACTATTTGTTATTAATACGTGTTTTCCTAAATATTCTGTTCGTTATCAACATGCACACCCTCTTGTTAAAAATTAGACCATCTAAATTGTACAAGATCTAATGCAAAAAACAAATGATATATGCTCAAACCAAAACCCGTTGTGTAGAATATGACACATAACATTCTATGGGACTTTGAGATAGGGATGGATCACCTAGACCCGGCTAGAAGACCAGACCTGGTGCTAATTAACAAGAAAAAAAAAGATAAATAAATACTTGGTGCCCTTAAAACGGTCTCCAATGGGTTAAAAAAGAAACTGGAGGAATTAGAAACCAGAGGAAGAATCAAGATCTTCCAAACCACAATATTAAGAACGACTAGAATACTCAGAAGAGTCCTGTAGACTTTGGGAGATTTGCTATCACCCAGACTTCAGTGAAAAGCTACCAGTTAAAACTATTGTTAAAAACTCACAAGGGGCGAAATAATAATAATAATAATAATAATAATAATAATAAGAAGAAGAAGAAGAAGAAGAAGAAGAAGAAGAAGAATCAATGAATCAATGTTGACCATGCAACAAAATGCTATATGCAAAAACCAGAACCTGTTCTTGAGAATGAAACACATAAAATTCTCTGGGACTTTGAGATAAAGACGGATTATTCCAGACACAAGACAAGGCCTAGTATTGATTAACAAAAAAGAAGTGAACTTGTCAACTGGTAGATTTTTCAGTCCCAGCAGATCACAAGGTTCGATGAAAAGATAGACAAATATATGAACCTTGCAAGAGAATTTTTAAAAAAAAATGGAATCTGAGGGTGAAAGTAATACAAATTGTAGTTGGTGCACTTGGAACGATCTTCAAAAGTTTAGAAACAGACTAGAGGAACGGGAAATCAGAGGAAGAATTGAGACCATCCAGACAACAGCATTGTTGAAATCGGCTAGAATACTCAGAAGAGTCCTGGAAACCTGAGAAGACTTGTTGTCACTTAGACTCCAGTGAAAGACCATCAGCTTAGGCAGGTGTGTAAGACCCCCAAATAATAATTATCACAAAGGAGTACAAGACTAGTCACGACTGGGTGGGATAGGTGATCCACTGGGAATAGTGCAAGAGACTTGTTGTCACTCAAACTCCAGTGAAAGACCATCATCTTACGCAGGTATGTAAGACCCGTAAATAATAATAACTACCACAAAAGTTGTACAAGACTAGGCACGACTGGGTGGGATAGGTAATCCACTGGGAATTGTGTTGGAATATTTTGGATATATAAGGTGTGCTACAATACACCACTTAAATTTATAGACAAGGCGAGGTCACGTGGTCTAAACCTCAGTCAATCAACAGCCCTAATACATGGCTGGTTGACTACTTAATCACTGATACTGAGAGACGTCCATCTGCAATCATTGACGAAGGAGTTGAAATACTGAGGAGCACCAAGGAACAACGAAAGGATTCTTTACCAAGGATTTCCGCTGGACAAACGTTCTTGCTTGGAGCCTAAAGGATGGCCCATAAAATCGTAACAAATTGTGCAGGAGACTTGTTGTCACTCAACCCCAGCGAAAGACCATCAGCTTGCGCTGGTGTGAAAAACTCTTATGGAGAGAAAAATGATAATTTTTAACCCTAGATTATCATTCCTTGTGCCGTGTTAAAGTTTGTCTATACGCGTGGTTTGATGATAAGATCTCCACTGCCTCGACACGAAACACGTGCATGCATAAATTTTGCAATACGCCATGATGTTATTCTGCTGAAACATTAGCTTTTTACAGCTCAGGTGTTCAAGGTAAATGAAAAAAAATTTAAAAAAAGATTAAAAAAAAGAATTAATGTCATCTGTGAGGGAGTGGGAATCTTCCCTGTAGATGAAATATCTACACTTTTTCCACCGTGACGAGAGAGATCAGTGTTCGAACTCCAGATCAAAAGATCAATAGCTTGAACGCTGATTTTCAAGGCTGGCTCTGTTAGCTTTACGCAACGTGATCTTGTACATATTTTTCCTGGGTGTGTGTGGGGGGTGGGGGTACGTAGTGCAATGGTATTCCTTACACATTGAATCTTTTGACATTGATATCACACCTAAGTATAAAGGGACTGGTTTAGCTCAGTCGGTAGAGTACCCGCCTCGGAATCGCAAGGTTCTGAGTTCGATACCGGTCCACGCCAACTCAGCGTATGAGTAGCACAAATTGTATAATCTGATCTGTGCGGTAAAGTGGGGAGCTGACGGTAGGTGTGGCGCTCCACCTTAGCAAAAATACTCCCTCTAGTCTAGCGCTAGCAAAAAGGGGATAGACTCCCTCGCTGTCCGGCTGATACCGACAATAGGCCACTACGACAATTTTACTTTACTTATAAAGTGTTTGCCCGTTTAAAATGATTTTGACCGCTATTAATTCATAGCCTCTTAAAAACACGGATATTGCAACTAAATATGAAGTGTCTACCTGTTTAGCGTATGAGTAGTGAGGAGCTGATGGTAGGTGTCGCGCTCCACCTCAGATGCAAAAACAATCTTCTTGGTCGAGCGCTAGTGAAAAGGGGATTGACTCCCTCGTTGTCTGGCTCATACCGACGGCTTTACTTACTTTTTTACCTGTTTAAAATGATTGTGATAATACATTTTTACACCGAATACAATTGTGGACCATAAATGTTAAATTAACCTGTACATAAAATAGCCCTACAAGGGTTGACCGGCCGTAAAACCAACCAACCAACCAGCCACGCACACAATGTCCTGAATAAACGCGCCAATAATATACATAGATGTATTTACCCAGTGTGGAGGCGTGTGGTTTAATGGTTAGAGTCGTATGAAATTGACTCGTCGCCGCAAGTTCAAATCCTGGACGAAGCTAATTGTATTTCACATAGCGCTAATACCCTTGGGAAAGGTATGCATCCACGTAATCTACCTACAATTTTAAAAATGGAATATACCAAATGATCTTGCGTCGCTTAAATGCCCAACGTAAAATTAAAATGAATAGAAAAGAGAAAAAAAAAAGGAAGTTACATGTTAGTTTTATTTTTAATATTGAAATTGTGAATTACGGAATATATTTAGGTAACTTTGATTTTATTTCGTCACGGCCTCCTGCCTTAATTTACGCTATGTTTTAGCGAGCCAGCATTAGGCGAATTTCCGACCCAACTTAGATATTTATCGCCAAATTGATGTAGATATTTTAAACACCTCCCAAAGATTTTTATCGACAAATCAATGTAAATATTCTACAACCTCCCTTTTAAGAAAGAGTGAGAGAGAGTTAAATCAAGATTATTATACTTTTTACATATTGAACTATCGCAATAGCTCTTAAGTAAACATGTCAAACATTGTAATAATTAAATTATAATATTGTGCTAAACCCACAGGTCCTGCTAGTTCTATTCAATGTAGGTTAGATATGTAATGGTCATTGTCCGAAAAAAAATCCAGAATAATAAAATAGACACGGCGACCCGAATTCAAATCCGGGACGAGGCTTTTTACATTTCACGTAACGTGAAATAGAAATAGGAATAGGAATGTATGAATCCATCAATTTTCTCTCTAGCTATGGGTAAAATAGTAAGGGAGGCCGGGCTCTTTAACTTTCGTATGGCAGCTGGTCTAGAAGAAACAAAAACTCTGAATTCAAACTCCACTAAAAGAAATTGAGTTAAATCGAACTTAACGAACATAAATTCCACCATCGTATGTCACCCCGCAGAAAGAAAAAAATACTAAAAGTCAAGGGATTTAATGAAATTTTCAGTGTTGGTATATTAATGAATAAAATATATAATGCACCAGTTATTTTATTTGAAAACTCTTACATTACTTCAGGTCAGTTAACTTTGAACCACGTATCTTTGAGGCATAACACAGATTCACAAACATACGTGGTTCAAAGTTAATTGACCTGAAAAAATATAAAAGTTTTTAAATAAAATAACTGGTGCATTATATATTTTATTCATTAATGTATCAACACTGAAAGTTTCATTAAATTCGGTTAATTCTTTGATTTTTAGTATTTTTTTTTTTTCGGTTGGGTGACATACGATGGTGGAAATTATGCCCGTTAAGTTGGATTTAACCAGAAATTGACCTTGTGTCGCGTACTGCTCGTGGCAGAAGGGTTGGATAAATGTGTATATCTGTTTTATTTGGTCTGTTTTATTTTTTGTGTTTTTTGTTTTTGTTTTGTTGTTGTTGTTGCTGTTGTTTTTTTGTTGTTGTTTTTTTTTTTTTGGGGGGGGGTATTTTTTTCCTTATTTATTCATTTATCTATAATCCCCCGAAATTGCATATGGCGGTGAGGTTTCAATTCTGAAGCTCTCTCATTGATATTGCTCCTAGGTCCACTCTGGCCCGAAGTGGTAGTATCTGTTAGGGTCCCATCTATGGGTTAAATATGGGTGAGATATGGCTTACATTTGCAATTTAATGTAAATTATTTCTACCAGTTTATTGATACACATGAAGTTAATGAAAAATCTAACGTAAATACCAGTTTATCAATACACATTTATTTCTTCTAAAATATTGATACGCGTGAACTTGACGAAAATTATTTCTACCAGTTTAATAATGCACAGGATTTGGCATTGGCATATCAAACTTGTGGGCCACAAGTTTGATATGCTATTATACAAAATAGCCAACCAACATAAAAAAAAATTCTACCAATTTATAAACACACATGAAATTAATGAAAATTATTTCTACCATAATATTAATACCATTTATATTAATACACATTTATATTAATACACATGAAGTTAAACAAATTATACCATTTTTTTCAGTATGTCATTTTTTCTCCCTGTATACCATTTTTCCTGTGTGTTATTTTTCCCTTTATGTCATTTTTTATTCAGATTTGTCATTTTCTTATTCAGATACGTGATTTTTTCCTGCATGTAATTCTTCCCTGTAAATCATTTTTTTTCCTGTAAATCATTTTTCTCATTAGTCATTGTACAAAATTATTGAGATTTGACTTAACGTCTCTTTGTAAGCCATTTTTCTCTGTATGTCATTTTTCCTGCATGCTAATTTTCTCTGTATGTCATTTTTTCCCGTATGTCATTTTACAAAAGTATTGAAATTTAACTAAACATCTCTTTGTAAGCGTATGTATGTCATTTTTTCGCACTATGTTATTTTTCCCCTCTATATCATTTTTTTCATGTATGTCATTTTTTTTTTTTTTTCTTGTGTATCATTTCACAAAATATACTTTGAAATATTTCATAATTCAGGTAAAAATACAAAAAAACTTTGGTACAGTCGTGGGTGAAATTTGGTAGGCAAAGAGTTAAATAGGAATAGTTACTTGAAACAATATAATTTCTTGAAAAAAATACCATATATTCATTACAAAATAAATCTTATCAAATAGGAATGGTTACTTGGAACCATATAATTGCTTGTAAAAAAAGACCATTTATTTGTTAGTAAATAATTATTATTGAATAGGAATAGTTACTTGAAACAAGATAATTTTTACAACAAAACAAAAAAATGATATCGGCATTGAATAACTCAACCAGAGTTGACATGCCGTTAAAGCCTATCAAACAATCAGCCGACATTTTTAGATGACATCTTGTATCTTAGTATCAACATACAAAAAAAGTGATTGAAAAAAAATGTCTTTTTTTTTTCAAAGGAAAATCATTATCGTTTCAATATAGTTGTTAACGCTTACATAAATTCTCTCTTCTATAATTGGTAGACATTTAGCCCTAAGAAAGCTGTTCAAACAATATACAAGTTTTGGCGATATCTCAGTAGGATCTCGTAAATGCGTTACCAACTCGCGAAATGAACTCTGAGCCATTTTAGTTCTTTTGTTTTTTTAGGGTGTTTTTTTTTTTTTTTTTGTTTTTCTTTGTTTTGTTTTGTTTTTTAATCTGTTGTCTTCAAATAACATCACTTCGTTTCTCCGTACGTAAATAAAATACAGACTTTCTTTCTGTGAATAAATTAAGAACACCACTCGAAGATTGTAATCTACTAGGATTTTTGTCAGGTTAAAATAAGACACAACTGGTTTTAAGTTTTTAGAACGCAATCATCGCTGTATAGCTTCTTTTCTTTATTTTCTTTATTTTATTTTATTTTATTTTATTTTTGTCTTTACTTTACTTTTTATTCATTTATTTACAATCTTAAGTAACGAGCTGCATGTAGATCTTAAATCGTAGACCCTCTGCAAGGCCAGTGGTTTCACGTACATTAATGTTTTCTTATCTTTCCGAACAAAGATGGAGGTGCCGCTTGTCGTCGACTAAACCTGATATAATATTCATAGTTTAACAGCTTGTTGATTTGTTCACGATCTCAAGTTTTAAGTGTTCATTTTTATTTAACTGAGCAATTTTCCTTATCTTGTTCAAGCCTTGTCTTACAGTGTCAAGTTTACATTTTTGATTTTAGTGCTTTTTTGTTTTGTTTTGTTTTTTTTTATTTTTTGTTTATTTGTACTACATTATATTTTTTTTTATCTGTGCTCATTTTACGAGACATCAGCCTTTTGCTATTTTTCAATTCTATTTGATTTTTCACTCAAGTCTTTCATTAATTTTTCATGATTTACTGGGACGGGAGTGAAAAGCGGCAGAGGAGGGAATGGGAAAGAGAAGAAAAGAAAGAAAACATTTTTGCCGTCTTTATGAGAAGATCATGGGAGATAACTCTTACTCTCTTGATATCTTTTTAGGGCCCGAAACCTTAAGCAACCTTTTACGTGGAAAAGTTTCCAAGAATTAACACGTCAGGATTTCGTACAATTTAAAGAGAGAGAGTGTGGAGAAGTAGGGATGTGATCTACAGAGGACCAGCTTCATTTTGATGTATGATACACTGAATGTACATTTCGACCTATTCAGGGATTGACATTTTCTCGATTTGTTTAGCCTTACATTTGAACATATATGCCCGCCTAGATTCATTATTTATTAACTAATTAATTTTCAAAATTAGGTATGACTTCAATTAGCACATATCCTCCAAAAATTGTCGGCTAAAAGCCATATCAAATAAACACATTGTTTATTTACTTACTCTCATATATATATATATATATATATATATATATATATGAAGTATTGTGTTACTGCAATTCATAAAAAGTCTTTTTGTCCGTCAGATAATCTATAATTCATTATACTTTCATTTTGAATTGATATGAGAAATGTTCCACCTACAAATATAAGTACTCATTCTTAGCTTCTTTTTATTGTTACATTTTTTGGTTTAAAAAAGAAAATAAATTAAACGAATACATTTTTTATCACTTAAACTCAACAAGTAATTAAAGAACTGAAGATGTTTATCCTATATACAAAAAATAAGTTTTTTGAAAAAATAAAATTATGTTTCAAAACACTCATAAGCTTACGGTTTCATTCTTTTAAATGATATTCTAAATGTAAAAAAAAAATCTTAAAATAAGTAAACATTGTAATACGCGAATTATTTGGGATTTTTTTTTAAATTTCGTAAGTAATTTACTGAATTATTTTCCTCTTGCCCCCTCTCTTACTCCTCTCTTTCCACTTTCTCTCTCACTCCCTGGTGTTCCTAAAATTCTTTTAGTCCGGTCATGGATCGGATACTTCTGGTAATATAAATATATATACAAGGTGTGTCATAAAAGTATCGAGATTGAAGCTATTTACCAAGATAGAAATGAAAAATGAATGGAACTTTTTTTTTTTCTTTTTTTTTTCAGAATACAAGGTGTGTCATAAAAGTGTCGAGTTTGAAGCTGTATTTACCTAAATAGAAATGAATGAATGGAACGTTAACATTTTCTGAATACAAGGTGTGTCAAAAAGTACAAAAAATCTCCATACTTTTTTGACACACATTATATATATATATATATATATATATATATATATATATATATATATAGTGGGCCACAAGTAGGATTACAGTTACTTCAATATCTGTTTCACCTTCACAATCACGTTTTAATGTGTGCTAGAGTGTTTTGAACAGATACAAATATTGTTGCAAGGTTGAAGGTGGACACTTTGACCATTTGAGAGATTAAAATGTTCAATGTAAACTGTCTAATATGTAAATATAATGTATGTAAATATATGTAAATAAATGTCTAAATTTCTAATAAAGGTAAAATGTTTAAGTGTTAACTGTTACCCTACTTTTGGCCCACCCTGTATATATATAGTATTAAACAAGACGGACATCTCGTGTCTGACGAGCTTCTTTTCAATCTTTCAAATTTTCGGGCCAATCTCTTAACAGGGTGGAATCTATTGATTAGTACACCGAAATTTACTAATTGACCGTTTAATCACATTTCATGTTTAAATAGAACCAAGAACACAATAAATTATATCCACACCTAAAGATGGCCCTTCGGGGTCCTGAAAGTACTCGGAATTAAAATTTTGGTGTATTAATCAAGCTAATTCCACTCCGATATTAAGAAATTGTCCCGAAAACTTGAAAGGATGGAAAAAAAAACTCGTAAAACACGAGATATCCGTCTTGTTTAATACTGTTTGCATTAAAGAAAAAATGCTGCCCAAATATATATATATACATTGTATAATCCAAAAGTCCAGAGAAGAAATCTTCCTTACGACACAAGAGTTTTATTTAAACAAAACAAAGTCGCAGTTTGAGAGCTCAATGTGTGCTCTTAATGTTAGAGTCACAGAGCAAATATATAAGTAAAGAAATAACAAAAGACTTAGAGATTTAGCTTATAGTCAATTAAAGGCAATTGAAAACAGATTTTTATTTATATATTTAAAAAAAAAAAACAGATTTTTATTTATATATCTAAAAAATTAAAAAAAATATATAAATAAAAATCTGTTTTCAAATGCCTTTTAATAAAAAATGTCATCATTCGCATCTGATGAGTCGAGAGATTTAGACTATTTGTCTAAGCTCCCTGAAATAGACTATAATGCTAAATCTCTAAGTCTTTTGTTATTTCTTTACTCATATATACATTGTATATATAGTATACATTGTTGCAATTTGTACCGGAAGTAGAACAGACAACATTAGATAGAAATTTTTTAAAAATGAATCAGAACCTCACAAAGGTAAGACACATTTTATCTTCTCTAATATCTCATATGATAATTATATTAATTCAATGCTTCAATAAAGAGTCCGGTGGAGATTTGTTATGGGTCCAATGGGAGAAAATTAAATATTTTAAAAAGAAAGGTCCGCAAAAAGGATTATATTTTTTTTTTTTAATTTTTTTTTAATTATTGTTAACTTAAGATCGTATTTATTATTATTATTATTATTATTATTATTATTATTATTATTATTATTATTATTATTTCACTCCATTCGAGTTTTTCACACCTGCAGAAGCCGGTGGTTCACTGAAGGCTGAGTGACAGCAAGTCTCCTCAGGTCTCCAGGACTCTTCTGAGTATTCCAGCCGATCTCAATAATGCTGTAGTCTGGATGGTCTCGATTCTTCCTCCAATTTTTAATTCATCCAGACTCTTTTCTAACCCCTTTGGGATTGTTCCAAGGGCCCCAATCACAATCGGCACGACCTTAACCCTCATGTTCCACAGTTTTTTTAGTTCTCTGGCAAGGTCTAAGTATTTATCAATTTTTTTCGTTTTCTTTCATTTTCACTCTTATTATTATTATTATTATTATTATTATTATTATTTACTCCTTTTGAGTTTTCACATCAGTGTTAGCTGATGGTCTTTCACTGGAGTCTGAGTGACAGCAAGTCTCCTCAGGTCTCCAGGACTCTTTTTCTAGATTTTTCAGGATTTTATCAGGATTTTATCTAGCCATGCCCTCCCTATCGCATATTTTTATTGCATCTTCTTTCTTTACTTTTTATTTATTTGAACCTTTGGAATTCTAGTACTCTGTTGAGTCTATTGAGCTATTTTTATATATACTTAGTGCATTTATTATATTATATCTAAATTAATTTTAGTGATACATTAATGCGTTACGTAATCTGTGCATGCATTTCTCTAGGAATTCATCCTTTTTATTCAATAATTCACTCTTATTTGGGAATCTAATTATCTCTAACTTTTCTTGTAAACACAAGAAACTTTAATGCTCTATATCTTACAATATATATTAAACCTTTTGGATTAACTATTTATGCTACTACAATGTTTACATGGTAGTAACCCTTTGATATATATATATATATATATATATATATATATATTTATATAAGTCGGGGCGGCCTAATGTCGGTATCAGCCAGTCAGCGAGGGAGTCTATCCCCTTTTCAATAGCGCTAGACCAAGGAGATTGTTTTGGCGTCTGAGGTGGAGCGCAACACCTACCATCAGCTCCTTACTTTACTGCACAGATCCCTGTGCTACTCATACGCTGAGTTGGCGAGGACCGGTATCGAACTAGGAACCTTGTGGTTTCTAGCCGAACGCTCTATCGACTGAGATAAGCTAACCCAACCCAGGCCAAAAATATGGACCCACCACTCTTGAAAAACGTTCCTTCTGTTACTTTCATTCCTTAAAAATATAGTAGACTTGGGAGTAATGGCAATGAAGGTGTACACCACATAAACCACAGCTCCAGAATTGCAACCACTAGATACAGTTTAACGTCATACCCACGACACTCAGCCATCACCTTCTATCGCATATATGATAAACAAAGTTTAGGGTTTTTTTCATAAAGGCAATCGGATCAGGACAATCATATAGGTGCTAGGGCTTGACGTGACCAGCCGATTGATCGGAGGGCCAATCAGGCCGCCCGTATAGCCTTATTAGGGGACAAAATGTTTACAGGTCAAGGACAGCTCAGCTTCCAAGATTCTGCCCTTAAGTATCAAGGATTTCCACTCACGACAGACAGGTGTGCCCATTGGGGGGGGGTCTAATAAGAATGTTCTCGGGGGGGGGCTCAGTTAAGTCCGACGCTTTTACTCTCCCAACTGTGCTGCACTCTTCTCACCAACACTGTCAAAATATCTTGTTTATCGTCCACTCGTCGTCACAGCCAAAAATTCTACTGCCAGTTTTTCTCCTGGTTTGTGTGGGCTAGGAAATAAATACACAATTACAGTGTTCATCCGAGCTCCTTACTCTGACCTGCCCGTGCAGCACGTGCGACACTAATCAGCACGCGTCAATCCTTCCCATCCGGGCCACTCTGTATAGCAATTCCCATGTGTTAGGCCACGACTCACGATCAGGAGAATGCGAGTTCAATCTCCCCACTCGCCTCTGATCTCATTCTGCATGCCAAGCACAGTCGTGCCCGCTTCGAACTACTACGTTCGTGGTTTCTCTCGCCACAGGCGGGGGCCTCTGCAGCGGTGCAGTCGGTGTATTCTACTGCCCCACCGACAGGGCGATATTCTGTTATGATGCGCTTCCCTTTTTATTATTGAAAAATAAACTGAGCATACATCTGAGATAAGAACTATTTTATGAGCTAATCCCAAATGTAAGGTCCAAGACCTTGGGGACGCAGGGAAATTGTTCGTGCGGCTATTGATAACACTTTTGTGTTAGTTGTGCTGGCTCTTGCGCCAATTTCTGTATGCGCCTCACTACCACACCCACTCTTGGCAGTTGTTTCTGATGAAGCCCTGATTGACGCTGTAGCGATTGTCTTTCCTTTTTGAGATGGGGCTATCTTTCCTTGCCGCCAGGGTTTGCCACTAGAAGACATTGTAACCTGGCTATTTAAACTCAGCCCGAGAAAGCCTTCTCTCGCTTTCTCATCTGCCATCTCTAGACATGCACTAGTGGTGTCTCTGTTCGTTTGGACCCCCCCCCCAAAAAAAAAAACAACTACAGACATATAAGTGTGCCTTCAACGACCATTATTATACTCTATCTCCGTATAGGTGTTTTGCTCACCCGCTTTTTTATAGCCGGGAACACATGTGCCTTCTAAACACTCCCATGTCTGTATGGAAGTGACCATCACGTGGTTCTGTACGAAGTAGTGACAACCTTTTGAGGTAGGACTTTCATCTCTTCCTGTAATTCTTGACACTTTTTAAGGACTCTTTTCTTTAGGACGTTTGTCCTAACTCTTTTGTATTGTACATTATTCAGACAATAAAGTCTGTATTTTGTTATGTTATCTCTTTGTGGAATTTGTTGTATTGATTAAAAAATTAGTTTTAAAATTGTATTTGAAAAAATCAGTTTAAAAAAATGTAATACCCAACAAGAACAAATAAAACGAAAACGTCTTTAGCATAAAATAACCCAACAAGTGTTGATATACCGTAAAATCCAACCAACCAACCAACCAGCCAACCAACCAACCAGCCTTTTAAATGTTATTACATTTCCGTTTTATTGTATTTCATGGTTAAATTGGAATAAATTGTACAATAAATATTTGTTCAGTCGGTAGAGCATTCGCCTAGGAATCGTAAGGTTCTGGGTTCGATATCAGTCCTCGCCAACTCAGCGCATCAGTATTACAGCTTGAGCAATCTGATCTGTGCGGTAAAGCATCTAGAAGCTGACGGTTGGTGTGGCGCTTCGCCTCAGCAAAAACAACCTCCCTAGTCTAGCGCTAGCGAAAAGGAGATAAGCTTCCCCGCTGTTCGGTTGATATCGACAATAGACCACTTCACAGACCTTACTTACTTACTGTTCTTCTACGAGGATACCTTTGGCATTAAATAACCCATGAATGTTGATATGCCATTAAATA
>CM042150.1:36059518-36097018 GCA_023376005.1 Doryteuthis pealeii | reverse complement strand
TTGTTGTTGTGGCCTAATGTCGGTATCAACCAGACAGCGAGGGAGTCTATCCCCTTTTCACTAGCGCTAGACCAAGGAGATTATTTTAGCATCTGAGGCGTTGCGCCACACCTACCATCAGCTCTTCACTTTACCGCACAGATCCTTGTGCTACTCATACACTGAGTAGGTGGGGGCTGGTATCGAACCAAGAACATTGTGGCTCCTAGCCGAACACTCTACCGACTGAGCTAAGTAACTCCCTATCCCTATATTAAAATATTTATAATCTTTTTATATGCAGTTACATTTTCATTAATTCTTTAATACATGTTCTTTAATATATTACAATTAAATCTCTGTTGTTTTTCTTTCACATTGATACTTTTGTTTCAAAATTCGAAGCCCTATAAAGATGTCTAGATATTTAACTCTAAAAGATGGTGCCCAGGTGGAGGTTGGAGGCGAATGTTAGTGCCCATATAGAATATTAAATAAAACATGGTTTGAACAATCGTGGTTTGGACCTGTGTTACAATGTTTGTAATTGTAATGATAACATTACAATTACAAGGAAAATATCGTTAAAATGTCTTTTGTTTAATTTTCTAACGTTGGATTTGTTTATATATCGATCAACATTTGGCATGCAACTATAAAATATTTTACACTGTTTTTATTAAATATCTTCTATGATTTGTTTTCGGGGGGAAAGTATTTATTTAAAATCTTGAAGAAGATACTTCATAAATTAAGTTTCACAGCTAATTTAAAAAGGGATTTAAACCAAATGATATTCTTCGGTTTATTTCCTTTTGGTTGAACAAGGTGCTATTTTCTTTGAATATAAGGTTGGTTTTAAATCCACTGACTTTAAGGGCTTGTTCATATGTACCTTTCATATGGTGTTATTGGTGAAATTATTTGATAACCTAGTTTATATGCCGATAGGTAGCTGCTTAAATACATGTTTGGAGTGGTTTTAACCAGTGTTAATTGTTATGACCTGTTTGAGGGTCAATAAATAATAACTCGACACAGGTATAAAATGTAGGGAACAGATTGTATTCAGCAATATATATCAACGTACAATGGAAGGGTTTCCTTGTTACAGTTACACGGAGAACAGATATCTGCTACTTCTCCTATTTACATGTGTCCCACTTTAACACGATATGGCACAAGGCCGTTTTATGTGGGGACCACCCACAAGCCGAGACTCATGGGGTCGTAGGTAGAAAAATTGCGTCGATCCCAGCTCTGCCCCTTTAAGTACAATGAGGCAGGTATCTGGGATCGACGCTATTAATTTAGCAGCTCAGTGGACCCCCGTCCCGAAGGACGGGTGTATCTGCTACTTCTCTCCTAAATAGCTTTACTCTGTTAAATATATACCCTTTGGGTAAGTCCATGTTCGTGTCATAGGTGAGTCACCTACAACGTTAATATAACAAGGTGTTTGGTTGTTTTTTTAAGGGGATATAGATCCATCGTTAAGATTTAAAGAGATGTCCAGGATGTCAGTAATTTTTAGATTTGTTTAGATTTCGATTTTAAAACCAAATTCATGAAATAGACAATGTAATCTTTTGCTTGTGAAATCTCCTTTTATAGGGGTACCGTTATTTAATATTAGCAACCCATCATCATGGTAAAGTTACTAGGGTCTACTATAGTGTTGATATTATATAACAGTAAGAAACCAATTAGTTCACACATCTTTGCACCATCGTAGGAATCCATCGGAATGTCAGTTAAGATCAGCGCCTTTTTTAAATCCATATTTCATCGTTATGGATTAGGATAGTCTAACAACAGTGCTGAATAATTCGTATTTTTTCTTCTGGTATACTCATATATTTTTTGGCCAGGTCAAAGGCTTTGTTTACAGTGTTTTCTGTTATCGAGGGGTAGAAGTCCTTAATATCATATTTGATATGTAGATCAATAAATATATATTAGAATGTATGTAAAAATATTTCTATCAAGAGAAACAAAACGTGACTGACAGATTTAGACAAAGGGTTAAAGAAATACGCAACAATTTACTTATTACAAGAGTTTCTATACTTGCACTCTGGATATTCTTATTTATACACACACACACATACATACACACACACACACACACACACACATGCAAATATACATACATACATACATACACACACACAGAGATAGAAATAGCATAATCTTTACAGATCACTGCCATCCCTAACAATCCTATAACCCCACCACCAGAACCTTTCCTCTCAAGAGCCCTCAAATGACTCATCAATCCCGCTGCAGATCCACAGTTTGATGCAAATATGACATAGGAATGATGTCCTTCTCACTGTATCAGATGGATCAGATGATAGAATTTGATGCTTATGCCCCACCATATGTCTCTTAAGACCAGGAGCTGACTTACAGACTTTGTTACAGATTGTACAAGACACATTGTTTATTCCTAACGTGTTTATGAATTGTCCCTGATGAGATTTCCTATGGCTGATATATCTAGCCTTAGAAAGCATAATCCGACCACATGTTTGACATTTCAAACCCTCTGTGTTCTCACCAATATGACAGGTGTATCCCTTTTGAAGTTGACACTTGAGGTTTTCATTCTCAATTCTTTCACTCTCAAAAATGATACAGCATCATCTACATGAATTATCCAGTCAGTTCTCTTCAAGACCAGCTTTTCCCAGTTATCAGAATCTAATTTTATTTTTTATTTTTACAAGGTTGCTTTTTAAGCAATCTTTATACCTCTTCCAAGACTTATGGCCTTTTTCCATCATACAGCTGACCGTAAAAGAGTTGATTTGGCATTCTAACATCACACTCATATACACAACATGACCTGCCCATCGAATTTGGGCCGTTATTATGAGAGTTTCAATGCTTGTGCATCCTGCCCTTATAAGGACTTCTGTGTTAGGTATGTTGGAATTCTAATTAATGTTTAGAATGCGTCTCGAACATTTCTGATGAAAGTGTTCAAGAATTTTCAAATGTCTTTGAAACAATGTCCATGTTTCCGAGGTGTACAATAAAACACTCAACACGCAGGACCTGGTAATGCTGGTATTAGACCATAACCGTTTTTCAAGCTTTCCATAGGCCACAGATGCTTTCTGGATACGTAGGTGAATCTCAGCATCCAATGAGCTATCACAAGTCAGTGTGCTTCCCAAGTATGTGAAAGTTTCAACAACATCAAAACGAGTACAATGAATGGTTAAGTTGGTTTGATATACGATTCATTTTCTACGGGGGTGAACTTTATCTCTGCCTTCGTCCAGCTTATTTTTAATCCAAAAGCAATGCATGAGGCTGCAAATAGGTTCGCAATATTTTGAATATCCTCTTCGGAATGAGCCAGAAAGTCAGTGTCGTCAGCGTAAAGGAAATCTCTAATGAGTGTGCAATCTTCTCAAATCAAAAACCATTTCTATGGTTCTAAATACCAAGAGGATTCCCTTGTTGTATTTAAAAGTATTATGATTACTTAGAAGGCTTAGAGACCTCCCACGTGGGTACATGTAAGTACAAGCAATATTCCGACAAAGAAGTTATGAGATGTAACAAACATAGACTTGAATACTTGAGCTCATAGAAATACATTTAAACAGGAATACATATACAAATTACAATGTATACAGAAGAGATACAAATTGAACACATATATAAGACAAGGTACTAGAGGTGTATAAAGAAGATATATAGATATATGATAAAGAAAGTAGGACGTAGGCTTTCGTCCTAAAGAAGTGATACAGAGTACATGAAGGAATGTCACTTACATTGGCTGGGGGCGGGGGCGAAGCCCCCCCCCCACACACACACACATACATAAAAGATATAGACACAAATGCCTAACCCATGTGTGCTGTTTGCTGTCTTAGAGAAAAGAGTTAAACTTCGCGCTTCCCTGATTAAATAGTCAGGAACGCCTAGCGGTAGAAAACCTGTAGCAAGGGAAGATAACTCTTCCAGACCAAACAGGGGCAGACAATCGCTACACCCTTATCACAATGCTTGAATGCATGAGTTAATATTACAGAAAAGAATATTGAGAATAGTGTTGGGGCCAAGATATCTCCCTGCTTAACCCCTTTATTTATTGGTATTTCAACCAACAACCTAACATTCATGACAGTTCTAGCTTTCATATCATTGTGCAACCGCTTGAGTATATTCCCAAATATTTATCCAATATCCTCCAAAGTGTATCTCTGTTAACTATATCAAAATCTTTTGTCAAATCGACAGAAACCTGATACAGCGGGGCCTGTTGCTCAATACACTTCTTCTGTGCTTGTCTGGCTGAAAATATCATGTCGTTTGTTCCTCTGCCAGACATAAAACCACTTTGTGATTCAGGAATGACTACAGGAAAAATATACGAAAGCAATCAATTCAACAAGACTCTTGAGAGAACCTTGCTAACAGCACCCACAAGTGCGATTTAACGGTAGTTATCACAACTACATTTTTTCTCCTTTGCCGTTGTATAAACACACCAAAGCACCATCAATCCAATCATTTGGTAGAGTAGAACCATTCCAGCATTGAGTGATGAGATAAAACAGAGCATGTTTAATATCAACACTTTTTATATTCAACTTTTCTACCGGGAGCCCATCTAAACCTGGTGCCCTACGTAACACTTTTGGCGGGCCGAGGGCTCTCTACAGTCTCTCTACTGCACTTCTTTTCTGTATTTGCTGCAACCTTTCGTCATTCGTTTTCTGGCCGTATTATTGTTTGCAAACTGGACCCTCACCTGTGTCCATAATCAAAATGTCATCGGGACAAACCCACCAAAAGGGAAAAAATAAACAAAGAGAAAGAGTGCAACAAACAAAGACAAAAACAGGATAATTTGAACATTCCAAAAATGACTATATAGAAAAATACAGGACTCGCATTCTTTCTCCTCTTCTTTCTTAGCCATCCTTCCTATCACTGCTATCTTATGTGTCTGTCGAGCCGAGAGGAGGGAGCCCCTCTCTCTGTCCACTGCCAGGATATCTACTTTGGTCTACTGGTCTGCTCTAAAAAGTGATCTGTCTTCCTCGGCTCCTGGATCCTAACTGTTTCGGTCAACTGCCGGCTTCTGACTGACTTTCAAATTTCCACCACATTACCACTTCTCATTCTCGTTCCAAAACTCATCCTCCGAGATTTTGTTAATCCCCGCGTGATTTGAAATCTCTGTTTAAAAACCACACACAGTATTGACCCCGGGTGTCTTTTTATGACTATCTAAATTTTTAACTATCTTTCAAGTTTGTATAAAGCCAGAAATTTTCTCTTCTAGAAGGAATTATCAATATTCTTTATCTATTCTAAGTCTCTAGCTTATTTTAATGATACTTCTGACTTCCTATTGACACCTCTACCTACATAAACTTATGCATACATCTACGTATACATACATATATTTCTATATACATGTATACACACATATATATATACATATATATACATGCACACACATACGATCCACTATCTCTAATCTACACACACACATATATATACTTATATGTGGCTTGTCTTACTCTCATACCACTTATTCATATAACTACCCACACACACATACACTGCCTGTTGCATATGCATCTACATGTCGCACACCACAACACGTGCAGACACGCGTCGTGTCATACCTACTAGAATTAATTTGTTTCATTGCCATTTCAAATTCTGAAAAATTTGGTAAATGATCCATCTCGTGTATGGTCTCATGATGGAGGCGCGTGGTCTAGTGGTTAGAGTCATAGGAAATGGACTCGTCAACGCGAGTTCAATTCCTGGACGAAGCTATTGGCATTTCACATGGCGCTAATACTCTTGGGAAAGGTATGAATCCAATTCTCCCTCCAGCTATGGGTAAATAGCAGGGCACACTGGACTCTTTGACCATGGCTAGGTAACCAGTCTAGGAGAAGGAAAACTCTGAATTCAAACCTGTTAAACTCCGCTTAAGAAATTGACCTTGTATCGCATCCTGCGAAAACAAAAACTCAGTTACATCGAACTTAACGAACCTAAATTCTAACATCGTATGTCACCCCGACGAAAGAAAAAAATACCAAAAATCAGGGAATTAACCGAATTTAAGAAAATGTTCAATGTTGATATATTAACAAATAAAAGATATAATACACCAGTTAGTACCTTTTTCTCCTTTGCCCTTGTATAAACACACCAGTTTTAGAATCTTTGTTCCGTCTCAAAGATACGTGGTTCAAATTTAACTGACCTGAAAAAACGTAAATATTTTTTAATAAAATAACTGGTGCATTATATCTTTTATTCATTAATATATCAACACTGAAAATTTCATTAAATTCAGTTAATTCCCTGATTTTCGGTATTTTTTTTTCTTTCGGTGGGGTGACATACGATGGTGGAATTTAGGTCCGTTAAGTACGATTTAACAAAAACATCTTTCTATTACATCTTTCACATTTGAAATCTCAATTTATTTAACTATATTTTATAAATAAGTAATAAAGTGGCCTATTGTCGGTATTAGCCGGACAGAGAGGGAGTCTATCCTCTTTCCGCTAGCACTAGACCAGGGAGATTGTTTTTGCTGAATTAAAGCGCCACATCTACCGTCAGCTCTCCTCTTTACTGCACAGATCAGATTACCCAATCTGTGCTAGTCATACGCTGAGTTGGCTGGAATCGGTATCGAACCAGGAACCTTGCGATTCTGAGCCGAGTGTTCTAACAACTGAGCTAAACCGGTCCCAGAAATAATTAAATAAATAGTACAATAATATCTGGGGAAAAAGAAAAAAAACATCAACTGACCCCTATTATAATTATAATAATTATAATAATAACTATTCATAATTATATAATAGCCATTTATATTTTTTAAGTAGTTACATTGCTCTAAATTCTTTAATGTATGTTCCTTAATATATGCCAATTGCGCTGAGTTGTCCCCCTATTATAATCTCTTAATAATGGAGATTCGCTTCCGATTTTTGTCTGTAACAAAAATTACGTCACTGCTTACGTCACATTACCCAAAATCGTCATAACACAGAATAAATAAACTCAAAATTTGAACATGCAACATTAGACAGTCCTCATTTTTTTTTAAACATGTTTTAATTAATAATGGAGATTCGCTTCCGATTTTTGTCTGTAACAAAAATTACGTCACTGCTTACGTCACATTACCCAAAATCGTCATAACATAGAATAAATACACTCAAAATTTGAACATCCAACATTAGACAGTCCTCATTGTTTTTTAAAACAAGTTTTAATAAATACATGACTGGTATTTTATATCTATATATAGTTTGTTTTATTTTAATACATATTTAAAGTTTACATTTCAAATTGTTTTATTTTTTAATCCTTTAATGAATTTGATGGTTTTACTTACTTAGGGTACAAACTCGCTGACATTAAATTTTTTACTCCCACCCCTCAGTCAATATGTTTCAAAAATCTATTTTTACATCGCCCGGGGGGTGTTTTTTTTTATTTTGTACTAGTTATAATAATAACTATATTTTTTTCAAATATGTAGTTACATTGCTCTCAATTCTTTAATGTATATTTTTTAAATATATCCTAATATGTGAAGAGTTGTCCCCCTTGCATTAATAACTGTTTTCGTGGTAATGTTGATAGTTACATTGTTGCGTTTGTGTTAATTCATATATTGCGTTCTGATTGTTATTCATATCTTTGTGTTTTTGTTTTTGGTTTGGTTTGGTTTGGTTTGTTTTACGGCATATCAACCTCAGTGGGTCATTTAATGCCGATAAAGTTTTGAAATAAATCAATTCTTAATGTATACACCATTTTTTTTTATAAATACATTTTTCTATTTAACCCATAGATGGGATCCTAACAGGTACTACCACTCCGGGTCAGAGTGGACCAGGGAGCAATGGTGATGAAGGGGGGCTCCACATTCCCCAAACCTCCAAAACTGGAACCTCACCATCAGATAGAGTTTAACGTCATTCCCAGGACATGTAGACCCGCAGCCACCGCCTTCTAGCATCCATATGATAAAAAGGGGTTGGGGCTTGTCATAAGGGCAATAGGGTTGGGAAAATCATATAGGTGCTAGGGCTTGACGTGACCAGCCGATTGATCGGAGGGGACCTCTCCGACCGCCCAAGATAGGGCCAAAGTGGAGTATTGCATGTCATGAACTGCTCATCCACCTGGGCTCTATCCTTAAGCATGACAGGTCGCTACCCACGGCCAACAGGTGGCCCCATTGGGGGAGTCTTACCCCTCTGCAGAGGTGCAGTCGGCGCATTCTAACGCCCCAGCCGATAGGGCGGTGTGTTTTTGTACTTTACTTGAATAAACAAGACGTGTATCATATCTAGTCCTCGTATCGTTATATATCATTACTATAAAGAGAGTTTCACATGGTGGCAGCGGTGAGTGACGTGCAATAATAACCTCAAAAGAAGGAAAATTAGTCAGAATATTACAGAAGTAAATACTTCACACAAAAAATACAAGTAAGTAGTGTTGCATAATTGTGTGGTGGCGTGGGATTTTGACAAGCTCTGTAGCGAGAATTCAAAGGGGCCACTATTTTTCAGATCAGGGGATTGAAAAATACCAGCAATGGTTATGACCCCAACTGACCCTAGAGGCGGAAATCTCGCGAGTCACGTGATAGAGTTAGTAGGTAATGAGTTTTCAACCAGAGATGAGGCAGAACAGACGTGTGTTACATAATCGCCGACCAGCACCTATATTTGTGGCCTTGTGCCAGACTTAGAAAACCTTTAAAAAATGTACTACCGATCCTTTTATATTACTGGGTGGTATTTGTAGAATCGCCGAAAAAGGAGTTAGAAAGATAAAATCTTTTAACGAGAGAAAGGAGACGATAAGTCTATGTTTAACGAAAAAACAGGATTAGCCCGCTACGTTACACGTGTTCTGTGAGGTTGGCTCAACTGCGTAGTGAATCAGGATGGGCAGTAATAAAATCTTTGATCAAAGAAAAACAAAGTCTTGTAGTTAATTAATGCATGACTTAAAAAGAAGCCCTTAGTTAGAGACAGCAACATAGTAAGAAGATAGAAAAGACGACAAGATGACAGCCGTCCAAAAGAAAGAAGATGAAGCAACCACTAGACAAAGAAGATAGAAAGAAGTAACAAACAAGTCTGTCTATATCTGTCTGTTTGTCTCTCTATCATACAAGAACTTTCTCGATGTATATACCCAACGAAGGTATACAACAGTAGAAACTGGAAAAAAATGGCACCTACAAATATCCCACTACCGACTTTGGACTGGTTGAACGAAAACAAACAAGAAACTCTCAAGGGGTGGATTGATTTCATGACTTCTTATATTTTAATCAATAATGAGGAAGAACAATTGAAATACAATTATCAATAACCAGTAGAAAAATTGAAATACAATTATCAATAATCAGTAGAAAATTGAAATACAATTATTGATAACCAGTAGAAAAATTGAAATACAATTATTAATAATCAGTAGAAAAATTGAAATACAATTATCAATAACCAGTAGAAAAATTGAAATACAATTATCAATAATCAATAATCAGTAGAAAATTGAAATACAATTATTGATAACCAGTAGAAAAATTGAAATACAATTATTAATAATCAGTAGAAAAATTGAAATACAATTATCAATAATCAGTAGAAAAATTGAAATACAATTATCAATAACATGTAGAAAAATTGAAATACAATTATCAATAATCAGTAGAAAAATTAAAGTACGATTATTAATAACCAGTAGAAAAATTGAAATACAATTATCAATAATCAGTAAAAAAAAAATTGAAATACAATTATCAATAATCAGTAGAAAAATTGAAATACAATTATCAATAATAAGTAGAAAAATTGAAATACAATTATCAATAATCAGTAGAAAGATTGAAATACAATTATCAATAATCAGTAGAAAAATTGAAATACAATTATCAATAATAAGTAGAAAAATTGAAATACAATTATCAATAATAAGTAGAAAAATTGAAATACAATTATATACTACTGAGCACAGGACCAAAGGGCTGAGTGATGATAAAAACTGCACTACTCACAACTGAACAAAAAGAAAGTTCAGAAAATGTATTTAAAATATTTGAGACGCACTTAATACAAAAACTAAACAAATGGGTCGCGCGACTAGAATTTGCGTTAATGCAACAAAATGAAGACGCAATCAACGAATATCTTGTGAGACTACAGTCCAAAGCAAAGAGATGAGACTTTAATGCCAACAAAAAAGGAAAGAATCCTAGCACATATAATAAAAGGGATTATAGGAGAAACTCCTATATTTTATAACCAATAAGAAAGAAAAAAAACGTAAATGATGCACCAACCATGAATGTTATCCAAATTCAAAAACTTCTTCAGTTTTGTACCAATAAGATTTAAAAAATAATTAAGCAACCTCTAGAATTTGATTGGATAAGGCAAATCACGAGGGTGTTTACACATACACATACACGTTTACACATACTTTAAAGTTTCCAGAAGGTTCATAAATTATTACCGCCAAAAAGAAAAATACCAAAATCGGAGCCGGACAGCACGTATATAAACGGAAGTACAAATCAACAATTCATTCAGTCCTTTTCCCCCTACAAGAGAATGCTTACGGCAGTACGTAGCAGACGACTTTTGAAGGACAGCAGCTTTCACGGCAAACTAGCCCGTCATCCAACAATTCGACCAGACAATTGAATATTATCTGAACCTAATACCTACCCTGTCATTTCAACCCACAAACTAGACATTCGTTTTCAGGTTGGGAGTAATCAATACTTTTTTATCTATCCAGTTTTCTACTGACCAACCTCGGAATAAATTTCTTTGTTATTTTTAAACATATGCCACTGTGTTTGTTATTCCTTCATATTTTCTTCCTAAACTGTGTCTTGTCATTTATCGTCATTTTAAATATTACTAGCAAAATAAAAAGACACCCTCCGGGCGATGTAAAAATAATTTTTGAAAGATATTTCAAAGGGGATGGGAGCTGAAAATTCAATGTCATAGAGCGTGTACCATAAATATGTAAAATCGTCAAATTTATTAAAGGAGTAAAAAAAAAACAGAAAGAAAGACAATTTGAAATGGAAACAGTTCCGATAACTTTAAATATTATATTAGAATAAAACAATCTATATATAAATATATAACGCCGGGCATCTATCTATTGAAACAATGAGGATTGTCTAATGTTGCATGCTCATATTTTGAGTATATTTATTCTATGTTATGACGTTGGATTATGTGTTGGGTAATGTGACGTAAGCAATGACGCAGATTTTGTTACAGACAAAAACTGGAAGCAAATCTCCATTATTAATAGATTTCTAAGGTCGGAACATGTTTTCTCCGGCCTCTAAAGGATGAAGTGTGCAAAAGAAAAAAGAAATTTAATAAGCCGAATCTTACACTAAAATTAGCAATCAAAGACATCAGAGGGTACGAGGTGACTATACAAGACAATACATGCTACAAAGTCGCCAATGAAATAAGAGCTTCAGTGTACCACGAAGTAGCAAAAATAAACAAAGAGCTGTGTACGAGATGTAGAAATATTAAGAGTATTTACAGGTTTCGAAGGAGCTCTTATTTCTCCGTAGTTGTAGGCAAATTGTCGGACAAAGAAGACAAACACACAATGGAAATTTAATGCATGTATTGACAAATAATACAAGAACTTGTTGCAAATTTTATTGGTATTTGCTACAAGACTTATCTGAGTTAAGTAATGTTCTTGGAGTAGTGGTGATAACAGGGGCATTCTGTTCGTCGGTAGAAAATGTTGATAAGACGCTTCGTCTCGGACGTTTCTCGTTCTTCCTCGTAATCGGTTCTATGATAAGTGATGGGGGATGCTATTTTAGAAGCTTCTCGACCGGTAATAGTTCCTTTAAATGACGATGAATGGGCCCTTTTTAAGTAGACTATTTGGTCTTCAGCCTTCTATAGTGTGCTTTTGTGCCTTCGAAAGTGTACTTTGAAAATATGCCTCCGTCCAGGTCAACGGTCCGTAGAAGTAAGCCCTGTTTTGGGGCTAAGTGATGAGTGAAGTTTAGGGACCGCTATTTACGCGACTACCCTCAGTGAGTACTCCGTGATAAGTAGGCCCTGTTTTGGGCTTGGTGATGAGAGCTTTTAGTTTTTACGTCTCTCCTCCAGTAACTGCTATGCGATAAGTGAAGTTTTGGTTTTGGCGCCAACATACGATGTTGGCGATTCTCCCCCTAGCGACAGGGGAGATAATTAACTATGGAATTTCCAATAATATTCATGGTAAAAAGAAGGAATACTACTATGCTTTTTAGGAGTGTAGAAGGTATTACTGCCTACATCATTTTGAGGATTATTGTCTCACAAAAATACACACACAACAAAACAGAAAAAATAGCCCAAACACATACAAGACATAAAAAGGAAGCCCACAAATTCCATAAGAAGCAGTATAATAATAATAATGAAATTTATTGTGTACAGTGCTCAGGTGCATCACAATTTATCCAAGTCTCATGTCTAGTACATAGAATAATGTATTAGTGTCAGGAACATGAATAGCGTTCAGTAATAATATACATGTATGTGTGTGCGTGCGTGCATATGTGTGTGGAGGGGGTATCATGTATAGTGTTGGCGGATTACAGGAAGCATGGAGACTTTGAAAGATGCAGTGTTATAGCAACCTACAACGGATGCAGGCAATTTATTCCATCCCTCGGCAACTCTGAGCGTGAAAAAATGTTTCCGAAAGTCATGTGAAAAGAAAGATGTAAACTCTGTTTACAGAACAGATTCAGCATCTGAACAAGAAGACTTATATTTATAGATGTAAGCGCGTGGTGTAATGATTAAAGTCATGGGAAATGGACTCGTCGCCCCGAGTTCAAATCCTGGACGTGGTAATTATATTTCACTTAGCGCTAATACCCTTGGGAAAGGTATGAATCCTACTCTCCCTCCTGCGGATAAAAAGTAGGGCAGACTAGGCTCTTTAACCATGGTTAGGCAACTAGGCTAGGTGAAGGAAAACTCTGAAATCAAACCTGTTGAACTTCCCTTAAGAAATTGACCTTGTGTCACATCCTGCTCGTGTGGAAGGGTTGGTAAATATATATATTTATACGCAGTGAAAGAAAATAACAGAGAGGAAATACATGCTAATATAGACTGTGTAGACACAAGTGGAAATAAGCATAAAATAAAAATGAAAGTGGACACTGGAGCTAACGGGAATATAATTCCACTCAGGATTTATTTAAAAAATGTACAAACAAAATGTCAATAACAAAATGAATAAACTGGGTGCGATATGTGAAATGCAAAACACTTGTATAGACCAATCTTTCCTACTATTTCCCCATAGCTGGAGGGAGAATAGTTGGATGTATACCTCTCCCAAGAGTATTAGCGCTAAGTGAAATGCAAAACACTTGTATATATTAACAATTCAAAACTAAATAATTTTTGCATATATCTGTAACTCAAGATTAAATTTGCTTTCTTTGTTTAATGGCATATCAATCTTAATGGGTTATATAATGTTAAAGACTTCTTGAACAGGCAGCATTTAACCCATAAAATGTGTGCTTGCACATTATTTGAAATTAACTTAATTGTAATTAAGAACACATTTTATGTTATTTTCGTGTTAAAACATGCAGTTGTATTGATTCGAAAAAATTCGTATTTTCAGTGTAGATTTACAGTGAAATGAAAATGGCCGACCAAGACATAAGGCTTCCTCAAAGTGAAAGAAACGATGGGAGGTTACTCTCATTTATGTAGCTAATGTTCAGATCTACAATTTCTTAAGCAAACTAATGCCATTGGATTTTTTTACGCTTCGAGTCGTGCAGGAAACGCCAATAAACAATGGTCGGATGTAAGGGAAGCAATTCTAGTGAATTAACACCAGAGTTGCTTCCCTTACATCCAAGCAAGGAAAGCATTGGTTATTGAACCAAAGGAGTTGCTTCCCTTTCTTCGTATTGCGTGTTTTGAAAAGTATTTCAATAAAGTTGGGAACCCTTATATCATCAAGAATTGCGAACCGACAACCAAACATAGGTTATCTTCTACAATATCAACCCTTCTTTAATGAAGACACTATGAGCAATATAAAGGGGGGAAAGCCCAACAATAACTGTAACAGTACGGTTTACTAGAAAGAAAAATGAAGCTGCTACGATAATCTCATAAATTCACAATCTTTGATTTCTTATTTTAGATCAGGATTCTGTTTATCCACACCAACACACAAAACCTTCAGTACACACAAAAAGTAAAAACTATAACAGGGAAGCGCGTGGTGTAATGGTTAAAGTTATGGGAAATGGACTCGTCGCTCCGAGTTCAAATCCTGGACGTGGTAATTGCATTTCACTTAGCGTTAATACCCTTGGGAAAGGTATGAATCCTACTCTCCCTCCAGTAAATAGTAGGGCAGACTGGGCTCTTTAACCTTGGCTAGGTCACCAGTCTAGGAGAAGGAAAACTCTGAATTCAAACCTGTTAAACTCCGCTTAAGAAATTGACCTTGTGTCGCATCCTGCTCGTGTGGAGGGGTTGGTAAATATATATAACAGGGTGTAAAGACCTTCGTCGTCACGCATGCAAAGCCTGTAGGAAAACTGTAGCCCCCCACACACCACACACACACACACGTCCACTCGCCTGTTTTTTGTTTTTGTTGTTTTGTTGGTTTTTTGGGGTTTTTTTTTTTTTTGGTTTTTTAATGCGTCACTGCCATCTTATGCAAATAAGTCTGCAGCATAAAAATGGCAGTTTCGCAAACGGCTCTCAGAGAGTAGATTGACACGCGAGACAGCGAACGCGTTTAGCTCCCGTTAAGTCATTTTCACTTCTATTACAATAATCACATAAACTGGCTTTAGGTAGAGTCATGTTGAAAAATCACAAAAGCAGAGACTAACCGGCTCAGTACTTAGACGATGGGTTTCTTTGTTTAATTGCATATAAAACTTTGTGGGTTATTCATCCTTGCAGAAGAACAGTAATGGTACTATTTAACTCATAGCTGAGGATAAGGGTTCCATATCCTTAATTAATGGTCCGATTTTCTTCCATAATTACTTACCTTTTGATGAAAATGTGTTTCAAATAGTTTTTTCCTAAAATATATTGTGGGAAAATTTTTTTACAAGGGCAATGAATGATAGGGATCTTTGGTGAGAGATTGTCATGGATATCCGTGCAACTAGTGCGACATGATGATCACAATGATGATGGTGATGATGATGTAAATAATTCCATAATTTTTTATGGGAACTTTGCTAAAAGAGAAATAAAATACAAATTCCCTAACCTCGAGGCATAAACTAACCCTAAATTGGCTGACATGTTGATAAAATCAATCAATCATTCAATCAATCAATCATTTTTTATGGGAACTTTGCTAAAAGAGAAATAAAAAGACTCAATAGGAGACCATATAATATTCTGCTAATTCTTCAAGAATCCATTTTGTCTTTCAAAATTGCCTTTTGATCTATACGCCATTTTTTAATAATCTTTTTTTTTCTTTTTTACCTGCTCACAAAAGTAATTCTTTCTTTCATTCTTTCTTTGGTTTCTTTGATTTCTTCTTCTTCTTCTTCTTCCTTTGATTTTTTTTTCTTTCTTTCTTTAATTTCTTCTTCTTCTTCTTCTGATTTCTCTTTCTTTGATTTCTCTTCTTCTTCTTTCTTTGATTCTTCTTTCTTCTTTCTTCTTCTTCTTCTTCTTCTTTGATTTCTTCTTCTTCTTCTTCTTTCTTTCTTTGATTCTCTTCTTCTTCTTCTTTTTCTTCTTCTTTTTCTTTTCTCCCTTTGATTTCTTCTTCTTCTTCTTTTGATTTATTTCTTCTTTCTTTCTTTGATTTCTTCTTCTTTCTTTGATTTTATTATTATTTTATTATTATTATTATTTGATTTCTTCTTCTTCTTCGATTTCTTCTTTCTTTGATTTTCTTCTTCTTCCTTTGATTTCTTCTTCTCTTCTTCTTCTTTCTTTCTTTCTTTCTTTGATTTCTTCTTCTTCTTTCTTTCTTTCTTTGATTCTTCTTCTTCTTCTTCTTCTTCTTCTTCTTCTTCTCTTCTTTCTTTGATTTCTTCTTCTTCTTCTTCTTCTTCTTCTTCTTTCTTCTTTTTCTTCTTCTTCTTTCTTTCTTTTGATTTCTTTTCTTCTTCTTCTTCTTCTTCTTTCTTTCTTTCTTCTTTGATTTCTCATCTTCTTCTTCTTCGATTTTCTTCTCTTCTCTTTCTTTGATTTCTTCATCTTCTTCTTCTTCGATTTGTTGTTGTTCTTCTTCTTTCTTTGATTTCTTCTTCTTCTTCTTCTTTGATTTTTGTTGTTGTTCATCTTCTTCTTCTTCTTCTTCTTCTTCTTATTCTTCTTCTTTCTTTGATTTCTTCTTCTTCTTCTTCTTTTGATTTTTTTTCTTTTTCCTTTCTTTAATATCTTCTTCTTTCTTTGATTCTTTCTTCTTCCTTTTCTCTTTTGTCTCCCCATCTTTTTTTAAAATATTATTTTATGCTGACTGTTCGTTTTCTTCTGACATTTTTAGAACATAAAAATAAATAAATAAATAACAGCCAATAAAACTTTTTTCCATTTTCTTTTGCTCTGATTAATGCTATGTTTTGCTTGTTGCTTAGCAACCACGCTTTCAAACAAACATGGCTTGATAACAAACATTGCATTTTTATTTATTTCTAGAGAATCAATCAGTGTTCCAACATTTTCAGGACATAGACGAAAAGAAATGAACTTTAAAAACATTTGCAAAGGCTCCTTTTAGATTTGAACTTTCTCAACAGAATTTTATTGTGTTTAAATAATTAAGAATTAGATGTTAAGGTTAGAAGTTTTCTTTTCAACCTTATGTAAAGTTCAAATAGTAGCCCTCTTCAATCAGTTGTTATAGGATTCATATGCAGCTGAGCAGGGTTGGTGCTCGGGTCTCTCCCTGCCCCCTAATCTATGATATGAGGGCCCCCACTGTACTACATGTCATTTTTTATAAAGTAGTATCTGTATAAAATACAAATTATGAGTAATCTAAACATTAGCAACATAAATGAGAGTAACCTCCCCTTGTTTGTTTCATCTTGAGGAAACCTTATGTTTTGGTCTAAACATTAGCTACATAAATGAGAGTAACCTCCCTTTGTTTGTTTCAAAACCCTATGTTTTGGTCGGCCATTTTCATTTCACCATAAATCTACACTGAAAATACGAATTTGTTCAAATCAATACAACTGCATGTTTAAACACAAAAATAATCATAAAATGTGTTTTTAATTGGGCTTGCGCATTATTTTTATGAATCCAAAGATTAGGTGGTAAAGTTTAAGAGACCTGTACGACTACCATGAAGTTAGGCCACTTAGTGATAATATCTTATGCACCCAGGTATTAAAAGCAAAGAGGCTATTTTTATGAGAAAATCTCTTTTGAAAAAATTAATGGTCGACGTATTGAAGACACTACGTCTGGAAAAAGATTTAATTACTTTAATTTTAAGGGTTAATGACGACTAGAAGTCGGCAATTCGATTTAAGTACTGGCCATCTGTGTGGTCTGGAGAAGATGGGTGGGGAAGGAGAGTTTGACATAAATACAGCTAAACTCGAGCACTAAGTCAGTTAGAACCCGGGCCGTTGAGGTGTTAAGGTCGCTGGTAGAGTTAGCCAGTAGCAGCCAGTTGGATAGACAGCGAAGTTTCACACACACCTTTCTTCCATCCGCGTCTTGTTTACAAACACTTGTAGTTGTTGTTTGTTTTTATTTAATCCTTGTGATCCTGTTTCTGACTCGTGCCTTCAAATCGGCCAGCACAGAATATCACAATGTTTGGGGTTCTAGACATTGTACATTGAAGGTGCACAGTGCAGAACAGGTCGTCTCACAGGGTAAGCCATAATAAAAGCAGGCAGTCGTTCACTCTGGCACAGAAGGAAACAGGAAGGAGAGAGTGGTGTTTATTGTTTATCTGAGCAAGGATTTGAACCGTCAAGTTCGAGAAAGAAATGACAATTGCTGAGAGACTGTTCCCCTGATATGTCCCATAAAGGGACATATTAGTAGAAGTAGTAGTGTGTTACACTCAATCAGGTAAGTAGTAATACTGGTGTGACATCATCGTAGTAGTAGTAGTATTAGGTGTAGTAGTAGGCGTTGTACCTCTACATTGTTCAGTATTTATAGCTGACATCAGCCAATCATATTAGTGTGAGGGGGAACCCAGGTGTATGCATATTCATTACATCAGCCCCGTTGGAAGATTTTTTTTGTGTGTTGGCTTTTCGGTAATTTATGAGGAAGTGCGTCCCGGTCTCCTGCCTCAGAAATTGCTACCTGGTGACTATTAAAATAACGTCCCCAGCTATGTCGTCTCAGCGGGGTTACTTGAAAGAAAACAACCAACTTAGGGCGTTAAATGTATTTTAGAGGGGGGGGCTTCTCTTTTTTGATATGAACAAATGGAGATGGGTGGATAGATATATATAAACAAAGTAAAAAAATGAACAAATTGAGGTAGATAGATAGATAGATAGATAGATAGATATCCATCTTCATATCTAAACAAAAATTACGACAAATTTCTATAAATAAACAAGAATTACGACAAATTTCTATAAATAAATTTCTAAACAAATTACGATAAATAAATAAGAATTACGACAAAAAAAGAGAAGCCCCCTCCCTCTAAAATACATTTAATGCCCTAAGTTGGTTGTTTTCTTTCAAGTAACACCGCCAAGACGACATAGCTGGGGACGTTATTTTAATAGTCACCGGGTAGCAATTTCTGAGGCAGGAGACCAGGACTCACTTCCTCATAAATTTCCAGCTTTTCTTCATATATCATCTTCACCTTCTGGATAATTTTCAAAAATAAACAATTACACACCATTTTTTTTTTTTTTTTTTTATCTAAGACATTTATTTTCTTTTGCTATTTTTTTTCTTTGTTTTTATTTCAAAAATTTACTTTTCACTTTGATTTTCAGTCTATATACAAGTTTGCAATTCTTAGAATCTTTTGTTTCTCATATTATATTACACACTTTACAGATGATAAATCATTTTCCATCATTTCAAGCCAAAATCTGCCAAAATAATCTTCATTTTGTTTGAAGACCAAACACCAAAGTATTTAAAATTATCTTTTAACTAAGAATATATCAGCTTAATTGATTTGCATTAATAGAAATCTTTTTATTGCTTGGTATATTCTTTGAAAATTTTTTTAGAAATTTACGTAGAAAAAAAAAAAGCAATGAAAAAGATTAATTGGTTGGTTGGATTTTACAGCATGTCAACCCTTGTTGGGTTATTTTATGCCAAAGACATTTTATTTTATTTATTCTTGCCGGGTATTCAAATTTTTAATTTTTTAAATTCAAACTTAATTTTTGTTTAAACACAAATAATAATAATAATAATAAACATCTAATCCAGTTTAAAAGCATGATAAGGGTAACACGAAGCCAACCTTTTTTAGACCTTATTATTCTGATGCAGGTATCATTGGGGAACGAGAAAAGTTTTGTTAAATGGGCCAGGTTTTGGCTGGTTTATCAAAACTATTCTCATTCCCCAATGATACCTGCATTAGAAAAATAAGGTCTAAAAAGAGTTTGGCTTTGTGTTACCCTTATGCTTTTAAACTTGATTAGATGTTATCAATTTCAATCTTTATCTTACCATGGTAAAAGCATGGTAAGAATAACCTGGCCCATTTACCAAAGTTTTTCACATTCCCCAATGATGCTTGCATCAGAAAAATAAAATCTTATTTGGATATGTAGAAATTTTACTGGACAAATAATTGCAGCAGCCTTCTTAGTTTTATTATTTTGATATGTACTAATTGGTCTTTCATATTGATTACAAATAAAAAAAGAAACTGGTAATTTGCTTGAAGCATAGTTAAGTATGTTATAATATATTAAGGATTTGAAGGCAATTACAATGCGTATAAAAAATAAAAACAAAAAGATGTTATTTTTGTCTTATCGATTTCGAAGTAGAAACTTCATCTTCAGAGTGCATATTGAAGATGTTTTTTTTGGTCCGACTTTGACTTGAAAGAGATGGGACAAATCAATTATAACAAAATTTTATTCAAAATCAATTCAAATGCCAATTTCAAAATATACCTGAGTATACACATTTTTTTATATTCAAGTTCCATAGCAGGTTATCTTCTGTTTTTTTTTTCCTTCTTTAAAAAAAAAAAGTTTTATCATTTATAGACACATATAAGTATATCTTGTATGGGCACTGTGTATAGTGTAATGGTTAACAAGCTAAGCTGGTAAACCATTACTAATGAGTTTTAATGTGTGCCTCACACTGTTCACCTTGTGTCATTCGCTTAGTAAAAAAAAACTAAAAGTACATCTTGTATGGGCACTGTGTATAGTGTAATGGTTAACAAGCTAAGCTGGTAAACCATTACTAATGAGTTTTAATGTGTGCCTCACACTGTTCACCTTGTATCAATCGCTAAGTAAAAAGAAATTAGGCAGATCTTGTTTATAGATCTATGGCAGTGGTTCCCAACTATTTTAGTACCATGCCCCACTTTTTTTTTATCACAAGTTTCTTCATGTCCCCCACCCGTTAATTGTTTAGTATGATCTAACAATATCAGTTTTGAAGAAGTATTACATAAAAAATTGGATCTTTCAAATAAAATTAAAGGGTTTAACTTCAAATTTAATCAAATAAAATCCATTTTATAATGCGTATAATCGCGGGGAAGGGCAACAGATGAAGAACTGCAAAGTTAAACAAGTCAGAAGCCACACATATAGCTGGTGCCAGATGCACGATAACATTAGTGGATGAACACTTGACTAGACTGCACAAGCTGTTGTGCTCAGCTAGGTTGTAATTACAATTTTACCCTATAAATTTATCATTTTTACCCATAGAGGATAAAATAAATGTTGATATTACTATATTTTTCATATTGCCCCCTATTATTATTGACCCCCCCTCCAGTGGGGCATAGGCCTCACGTTGGGAATCACTAATCTAAGGTTTAAAATAAAAATACATTTTGAAAACAAAAGGTTGCTCATCGTCCTTCACATTGTCTGAATTTCAACCTTAGAAAATTGCTACTCATGCGTACACAAATATATACAAGGGATAGCTGAAAAGTTCATAGGCTGACCAAGATACACTCATGGAATAAGGTTTATTTTTCAGAATAGTCCCTCTTGCGGTTCAGTCACTTCTTCCATAGGCTGACCAAAAAACTCTCATGGAATGTGACCAAATAAAGTTCATTTTTCAATATAGTCACTCTTGCAGTTCATTCACTTCTTCCATTGGTATTGAAGTGCTTGGATCTCATTGGTAAAAAAAAATCATCAACAGTAAATATATCATCCAACGAACTTTTCAGCCCCCTCTCCATGCTTGTATTTGGTAATAATAAAAAAATGGTTTATATTTTTTGCCTAAAAATTAGGTCTTTAAAATTTTACCTATACACAAATATTTACAAAGTAAGGCAGAAAAGTTCATGGGCTGATCAAGATACACTCATGGAATAAGGTGTATTTTTCAAAATAGTCCTTCCTTGCAGTGCTTGGATCCCATTGGTAAAAAAAAAATCAACAGCAGATATATTAGCCTACAAACTTTTCAGCCCCCCCTTCCTTGCTTGTATTTGGTAATAATAACAGAAATGGTGGTTATTTCAACATAAACAAGGGGGAACCACTCTTGACTGATAAATTATTTATTTATTTATTGATCTACTAGGAAAAAAGAAGACGCGGTTAGGGTTAGGGTTAGGGAAAATAAATAAATAATTTTTCAGTCAAGAGTGATTCCCCTTTTGTTTATGTTGGACTTATAGGAAATAACAGAAATGTTTTTTTACAGGACAATTTATTTTTAAACCGAATTTCTTCAACGTTTTATGATTAATACCAATTTATTGGAATTGTATTGGAATTGTAGGAATTACATCGTTTGATACCAGTCCCTGCCAACTCAGCGTATGAGTAGTACAGAAAGGGTAATCTGATCTGTGCGGTAAGGTAGGGAGCTGATGGTAGGTGTGGTGGTCCACCTCAGCAATAACAATCTCTCTGGTTTAGCGCTAGCAAAAAAGGGATAGACTCCCTCACTGCCGGCTGATACCGACAGTAGGCCACTCCGCCAACTTTACCATTTTTTACTTAGTCACTAACCAATATTACTGATTCAACCCAAATTGTTTATTGGTCATTTGGTACTTATTCAAAGTCAAATCTATAGTTGCTCTAGGACAGGGGTCACCAAACTAAGGCCCAAGGGCTGGATCTGGCTCTTGAAGGAATTTTATCAGGCCCACCTATAGTACTTAAATTTGTTTTAAATTCAGCCTTTCTATTAAGAAATCTGAGGTAGGGTTATCATCCTTGTCTACGAGCCTCACTATGGGAATAACCAATCACAGGCTAGAATACTTTGGCGGCAAACCAAAGTGGCAAATTCTTCCTTTTTTCTGCTCGACCAGCATCAAAGACGGACCACAAAATTGAACGTCTCTCATATCCAGCATTACGACCAGATAAAGCCGTAGCAGGGGATTCCAATAATTCACCCTACCTCAGGATTTCAGTTAAGTGGACAAATTGTAAACATTTGTGCAGACAAACTAAAAGTTTGCAACCTTATTGTTATATATGTAATACATGTCTTTTTTTCCTATTTCAATATTTTGATTTCAAGTTATATTTCCTTCTCCTAGTTGCCTAACCAAATTTAAAGAGCCTACACTTCTCTACTATTTATCCATAGCTTGGGGGGGAGAATAGTTGGATTTATACCATTCCCAAAGTATTATCAATATGGTGAATCTCTTCACTTCTATCTCCTAATAAGGAACACAGAGGCATCATTCTGTTTCTGATGTTTTTATTACTAAACACCCAAAATTCAGTGTACTCCTTTTTCGTGGCTGGCTCCGAGGTTGTCTGCAAGTCAACTCAAGGACTTTTCCCCAGAATGGATGTCACATGACATCCTCAACCAAGCACGACGATGATAAATCAGGTGTGACAAGCTAGCTGTCAAACATAATTCTTATTGTATTTTACTAACTTCACCATTAAATAGAGTTTAAAATTAACCGTTAAGAGCTTCTCATATATGAAGCAAGAGTATTGAACACAATAATATGTGGTACATGCTCATATTTTTTTCAGTTATTCGGTCCACCGTGAAAAAAGTTTGGTGATCAAAACAAAGTAGAAAACAGCACAGCTCACATGACTTTCAGAAACATTAATTGACGATGCATAGAATAAGCTGCCTGCGTCCATTGTGGGCTGCCAAAACACTGCATCTTTTAAAGCCTCCATGCTTCCTGTAGTCTCCAACACTATACCTGATACACCTCTCCACACACATATGCATGCATGTGCACACGTACATGTATATTATTACTGTACACTATTCATGTTCCTGACACTAATACATTATTCTGTGTACTAGACTTTGATGAGTTGTGGTGCACTTGAGCACTATACACAATAAATTTCATTATTATCCCTGTTCTAGGAGATTATCCACCTGTTTACCCATAGATAGAGAATGGCAATAAATTTATGCCAATCAACCTGAAGTCTGTCTGTTAGACAATGCAAAGTTTAGTAAATAACAAGAAATTTATGCCAATCACTTCATACCATTTAATAAAAACAAAATGTCTGCCAGCATATAAGATTACAAAGCAAGTCAAATTTGATGACAAAATCAACATTAAATCTTTGTTCAGATTTCTGTATCCTTAAAAATTATGCTCTACTTAATTTATTGAGCACTTTTTACATATATAACTTAGAAAACGCCTCTGGTGTTTTTTCTTTTGGCCACTACATACGATACTGATAATTATTTTCAGAAAGTAGAGATGTGCCAGTCTTTTTTTCTTTTTTTTCTTTTTTTAAATTTTTTCCCAGATGTCAGTTTGAAAAAAAATGTTATTTTGAAAAACTGAATTATCTGTTTTTTCCCACACCAATAGAGTTTAGAAGTAAAAAAAATTATATATATATATATATATATATATATATATATATATATATATATACTGTAGTGTGAGATGGTCACTATTTCAGCTTTTGCTGGAATGGTGTACCAAAGGCAGTATTATTGGTAGAGTGCTCAATATAAAATAGAGCTGTTATATAATATAATAAGATAAATATATAGAGGTTTTACATATCTATTTATTAGGTGACAAAGGAACATTCACAACCATATTGGTTTCATGTGATGCATTCATCAGGTGAAGATGTTTCAAATATATATATATATATATTCAATTGGCAATTCCCTTGATTATCATATACTAGAAGCAGACTGGACTTGGTTACTCTATAACTTGCTACAGACACAACACAGAATTGCAATACTGAATATTCTAGAGATTTTTCCAAGAAAATTATATCAGATTTAGGAAGCTAAATGGTTGGTGGATTTTATGGCATGTCAACCCTGTTGGGTTATTTTATGCCAAATATTTTGTTTAATTCATTCTTGACAGTAATCAATTTTTTCTTTAAAACTCAATTTTTTTAAACATTTTTTCAACTAATTTTTTTCTATTCAACCTTAGACGGGACCCTAACAGGTACTACCACTCCAGGACAGAGTGGACCTGGGAGTAATGGTGATGAAGGAGTGCTCTACATTCCCCAGAGCTCCAGAATTGGAACTTCACCATTAAATAGAGTTTAAAATCATACCCAGGACATTAAGAGACTCAGCCACCACCTTCTAGCCCATATATGATAAAAAGCATTGGAGGGGGAGGGGGTTAGTAAGGTAAACAAAGCTGAAGTAAATGTGTAGGTATTGAAATGGTTATTGACATAGAAAATGGAATTAAATTCCTGCCAAGGCTGTTTACACTCACTTCAGACTAATGCCCTTTGAATAAACATGAATCCTTCTCTTCTCCCCCCCCCCATTCAAAGCTATGGGTAAAATAATGGGATAGACTGGGTTCTCTAATCTTGGTTTGATAACCAGTCTAGAAAAAAATTCTAAAATTCAACACTCCATGGGCCAACATAGCAGGTTAAGGCTCATTACTTTCTAGTCAGTCAGGTGCAATTTTAAAAAAATCAAAGTACAGGAATGTATATGTAGAAGAAGAAGAAGAAGAAGAGAAGAAGAAGATTCTGAAGACTCTGAAGAATAAGAAAAAGAAGAAGAAGAAAGGGAAGACTCTGAAGACAAAGAAGAAGAAAAAGAAGACAAAGATGAAGAAGCAGAAGAAGTTTTTTTCTTTTGAATTAAAAAAATAACAAACAATAACAAGTTTAACAATAAGAGCATAAAAGAGCAAACATTTATATAGCTTAGGACCGGATATAGAATTTGGGGCACTTTGATGATATATTTGCCCCTCTATATCATCTACATAAAAAAAAAAAATATTCCTAGCATGCTATTAACTGGCTCAGGAGAATATCTCCTCTCTAAGAAATAGTTGTGAATCTACATATAAAAGTCTTACCCTAAAACTATCTTTGTCTTTTCTCTTAATTCCTTTTCAAGCCTGACAACCCACAAAAAGAAAAACACATATAACAGGGATTTAAAAGAAACAACCATTCAGACAATGATTCAGCATTTTATTTTAAAACCTTCCATTTTCATATCTTTTGATCATAGAAATATTAGAGCTACAAAGCATATGTTTTTTTAAAGACACAAAGATGTTGACGACTACTAAAAGTATGTTTGAATATAATCATTTACATTTATAGGGATGGTGACCATTATTCAAAGTTTTTTTTTTTTTTAAAGCTCAAAGGTAAATACAATCTCTATGTAAAACAATATCGGTATTGCTGTTTAACAAAGTAAAAGAAGAATGAAATCTTTTGAAAGAAGAAGAATAAAATCTTTTGAAAAAGAAGAATGAAATTTTTAAAAGAAGAAGAAGAATGAAATTTTTTAAAGAAGAAGAATGAAATCTTTTGAAAGAAGAAGAATGAAATCTTTTGAAAGAAGAATGAAATCTTTTGAAAGAGAAGAATGAAATCTTTTGAAAGAAGAAGAATGAAATCTTTTGAAAGAAGAATGAATGAAATCTTTTGAAAGATAAAATTTTCATCCTAAGAGAAAAATATTTCTTTTTCATTTTTTTTTAAATTACAATTTATTAGCTATTTTTGAACTTACTAGCTGATATATCTGACTATACTGGGTAAGAGTGCTTGGCTTCAATTGATAAACCATAAATTGATTCTCAAGTAGATAAAATGATTAGTTACTTCCCTTTACATATGGCATGAATCTCAGTTAGGTCAGCTAAAGTACATTAATATGTGGGTAGACATTAGAGTACATTAACGAGTTGGAAAACCTGAGTGTAAAGACTAATAGATTATTATGACACAAGTGATACACTTTATTTGATGGCAAAAAAAATTCAATAATAATTCTACAGAAATACTTAAGATATTTCTTCTTATTATTTTTATTATGACAAGTGATACACTTTATTTGATAGTAAAAAAAAATCAATTTTATTATTAAGACATTTTTAAAATGTAATTTAAAACAGAATATTTGATAAATTGAAATGGCTTTTCATAAATTAAACTCCCTCTGTCCCATAAAAGTTATATTTAGTGCATGGAATTTTCTGTGATTGTAATAATTCTTATGGGACAGAATTAGCAACACACAGGTTGTTTCTTTTGGTTAGCTATATGATTGTTTTTTTTGTTTAATGGCATATCAACCTTTGTGTGTTATTTAATGCCAAAGCCATCCTTGTAGAAGAACAGTAGTATCATTGTTATGAGTCAAAAGTCAATATAATAGCGCAAATGGAGTTCAAGCTTGATTACTACAATGTTTCAGTCCACCATGTTAGCCATTATATCCTGGGGGTGTAAGAGGAGTAACATGCATCGACCGTATCATATGACTTGCATGGTCTAGAATACAAATGCCGGTGCCCACCCGTCTTTAAGTAGTGCCCTATCGATGGCCTGCCACTAACATCTGCATAATACTACGGACGGTCACTCCAAGCTACTTATAATAAAGGGAGGTTACTCTATGCTACCCACACTGGGGGGGGGGGCTCCTTCATCATATGAATGAAATTAAAACAGGATTCTATATTTACACTAACTTGATATTATTATTATTATTATTATTATTATTATTATACCTAGTGTTGATTAACAAAAAAGAAAGAACTTGTCAACTGGTGGATTTTGCAGTTCCAGCAGATCACAGGGTGAAGCTAAAGGAAAATGAAAAAATAGACAAATATCTGGACCTTGTCAGAGAACTGAAAATGTTATGGAATATGAAAGTGAAAGTGATACCAATTGTAGTTGGTGCACTTGAAACGGTCCCAAAAGGATTGGAAAAGGGTTTGGAAAATCTGGAAATCAGAGGAAGCATTGAAACCATTCAGAACACTGCACTGCTGCAATCTGCCAGAATACTCAGAAAGGTCCTAGAGACCTGAGAGACTTGCTGTCACTCAGACTCCAGTGAAAGACCATCAGCTAATGCTGATGGGAAAACTCAAAAAGAAGAAATAATAATAATAATATCACCATCATCATCTTTTCAGCTAGTATATTAGGTCAGCTGTTCCTTATAAGATTTCTGAAACTGAAGCTGTTGCTAGTGTCTGTCCATTTGGAAATATTGAAATATTAAGAATAAAAAATTACAGGTTAACAAACAACACCATAGTTAACTTATTTTTCTTAACATTTGCATTGTGATAGCCTTCAAAATTAACCTCAAAACCAATATAGACACAATGCTTCAAGCAAATTATAAAACACTTATATATATATATATATATATATATATATTAGTTAAGAATTAATGGCAAAATGAATGAATGAATGAAATAATCCTTTCCAAGGGACCTCTCTCATAAATAAAAAAAAATAATAAAAAATAAAAAATTGTTTTGAGTGAGAAGTTCCTATATATATATATATATATATATATATATATATAATCCAACCAAGCCAATATTACTGTCCCATGTTAAATATTCTAATCAAATATCAGCTATAGAGAAGCAGGCGTGAGAAAATTACTGAAATTATTTTGAATTGATTTGTAATGGTTTAAAGGTGTGATATATTCAAACATACAAAAAAAATGTTGAATTTATTGAATAAAAAAAAATAACAATTTAACAAGTTGTGAAAAACAACTTGAACGTATCATACAATCGGTGGACACAAGGTTTTAAAGATTTACCAAAATGTCAGCTTCATGACTTTTTCTTTAAAGTTCTCAGCTAGCAGAGATCTCCAGAACTGTGTCCTACCCGACGTTTACCTCAACTTTAGTGTCCAGTTTCATAAATTCTATAAGAAATGCTTCATCCTGAAGTGATTCAACTGGACACTACCATATACCAAAACATTTTCTTCCAAAATTTAAAAAAGAAAATTATTCAATAAATTATTTTAAACGTTTTGTGCTTATGCTAATCTTTATGTAGTTACTTATAGTTAGTCAAACTGAAATCACAAATTGCTGACAGATCAAAGTTAACTCTTAACGTCCTATACTGCCTCATTCCACCCGTCTGGAAGTCACATTCGTTTCCCTAATCAACCCTGAATGATAGCTTTGTTTAAATATAATATTAAACATATTTAGAAGTCTTTGATTTAAGAGAAATAACAGGTAACTTTAAATGAAAAGGCCATTTTTAGCCATTTATTGGTAAATGGTTATAGGAATGGGGCTCTGTGTTATATAATCTATGCAGTTGCATAAGATTATTGTCAATTCCCTGTAATTCTAAAGGGATGGCCCTTTTCATATCACGGGCGGAGACTTTCCATGGAATAGTACAGAAAGCCCGCAAAATATGTGAAGTCATGTGGGACCTGGTTGGCTCCTCAGTTTTCAGTTGGACGTCAGGCAGAAGATGTCCTGCCTTAAACTGGAACTCACACTGCATACGCGCGCTATGTTAGTTACATGAAATGTTTAGTTAAGGAAATAAAAGCTTAAGAAAAATAACACGGTCTTGTGATTAATGGGTGTCTTGGTAACAGGACTGATTGGAAGAAGAAATGAGCCAAGAGCGACCGACAACCAAGACAAAGTCACCAAGAGAAGTCCAAGACGCTAGCAGAGACCTAGAAGAACTTAAGATCTCAAAGACGCTAGAAGAACAGAAGAAGAATAGAAGTAAGTAAAGAAGAAGGGTATGCAACATCTGGACTTAGAAAATTTTCAACAGGATGTTAAGAGTTAAGCAATGATGAACTTATTCAGTTTTGAGATGGGTGACCACTTAGGGTCAGTAGGTACTATAAGCAACCTGAGGCCTGTGTACCAGGCAAAGGTTAGTAAATAACAACTGTTATTAGTACAACACTAATATTTTTCTACACCAAAGATATTGGGGGTTTTATTATTTCTATTTCTTTATTTGCTGTTTTTCACTTTCCCAAGGTCCTGAATTTTGATATTTTCCCATTAAGAAGTTATTAGTTTTAGGTTTTGGATAAATCACTGAGTCTTTGGAGTTATAGTTTGGTTTTAAATGGCATAGTAGAAATTTATTTTCATGTCTGCAGCCATGAGCTCTGATCTTTTGTATAAGAATTTATAATGTCCTTTCTTCTCTATGTAAATATTATAATAGATTTTTCTACACCAAAGATATTGAGGTTTCATTATTTTTATTTCTTTATTTGCTGTAAAGTATTAAATTATTTATTAAAGTTTTTCACTTTCCTAGGTTCTAAATTTTGGTATTTTCTCTTTAAGAGGTTATTAGTTTTAGATTTTGGTGTTATAGTGTGGTTTTAAGTGGCATAGTAGAAATTTGTTTTCATGTCTGTGGCAATGAGCTCTGATCTTTTGTATAAGAATTTATAATGTCCTTTCTGCTCTATGTAAATATCACAATATTTTTATAATAAATAAATAGAAAATCCATCAGGTTGGACAGCCGGATCTCTCGACACAAAAAAAGACGTTCTCCCAGCTTCTCCTGACCTTTACTTTTCAGATACAATTAGTGTTTTGAGTGTATTGTGTTGTTTGTATGTTTTTTGTTGTTAAATGATCTGTGTGGAGCTTCTGTAACTCTCACATAAATTTTTTTGGGGTTCCTTTGGGCCAAATGGTGGCTTGGAATATGACAGACTTTAGGCAGTTACCATTTAATGGGTTTTCAGTCTGTTCTGCAATTTCCATTTAATGGCAATTCTTTCTATTCTGCAATTACAGATGAGGTGTTGTGGGTGTTTGTGATGCACTGGTAATTTTTTTATTTTATAAACTGTAATATATTTTTTTATTAAGTTAAAACTGATAGTTCTTTATGTAGAAAATACAAAACTTTAGGACGAAATAAATTGAAAAACCTCAAATAACAATTTAGTAGGTCACAGCATAAAAAGAAGAAAAAAAAGTTTTATAGCTGAAGGAATAATAAAATATCTAACCTATTGTCAAACCATTCCCATAGATAAATCTTTGTCAAAACTATTAATAAAATCCTTCTAAAAAAACACTTGAGCTCAATCATAAACCTTTATGGACTTGTTTGTAGTCTATGACTATTTGGTCTCAAGATCACAAAAGTGTGAAACTAACAGGCACTATTGCCATGCTGATTTTCTATCCATATATACACACACACACACATATATATATATATATATATATATATATATATATATATAGTTATAGAGTACAATACATTACATTTAAGGTCCAGTTGTTACCATTGGTTTCAAAGCAGCATATTAGCCACTTATCATCAAGACAATGCACCGATGAAAGAATATGTATTTACAAATAAAGATTTTAATCTGCTCAGCTAATTTAGTATTTTTATAGGCAAACTTTTCATATTTGGTATACTATATATATATATATATATATATATATATATATATATAACACTCTCTGTATACCTAAAGTTAAAACTAATATACATGGTAAAAATATTTTCACAGTAAAGTATCCATGATAAAATTACTATCTGAATAGAGAATAACTGAAAAATATAACCTTTCTATAATGTGTAATTCTAGCAAAGAATGCAGTCATCTACAATTTACAAACTTGTTTGAAACTCAATTTATTATTGTCACAAAATGTTTAAAAAAAGGGTAAACTGAACATTAGCTACATAAATGAGAGTAACCTCCCCTTGTTTCTTTCACTCTTCTAAATACAGGTACTCTCATAGAAATATTAACTTCTTTTTTTTAAAATTGATTTAAAAATGTTAGCACTCTTATAGGAAATATTTTAATATACTTTCAAACAGTCTCCACATATTCACCATCCCTGTCATATATGATTAGAATCTCCCACAGGTGATTTAAAAAAAAGATCTTAATATTTCTATGAGAGTACCTGTATATTAGACAAGTATAGGTATACCCAATTTGTCGAAAACTCTGTTTTTACATAACAAAACACATGGCTTCCTCAAAGTGAAAGAAGCAAGGGAGGTTACTCTCATTTATGTACTGATGTTCAGATTACCAAAAGAAAGTAAAAAAAAGAAAAATTAAAAAAACAAGCTATATCCAGTATAAAAAAAATCCTCTTTTATTTGAAGTAAATTTTGATTGGAAAGAGAATGGTTATGAGAAATGAAAAAAAAAAAAAATGTTGATAAAAATCTATTTTGCCTAAAGAGTTAAAAGAATTTCAGCTTTACCACCTTTGTATCCTGAATAACTTTAACCCTTTCATATCTTTTGTACCTGAGCTCCATACATTCACATAAATATTGAGCCCCTTCAAATTTCACTCTAGAGTGCAGACATATTTGATTAAAATTAGCCCATCATTTCATTAAGGGAAAAGCCGTAAATGATTTGACATGGTGTTCTTTTGTTCAAAATAATGGGCTTACAATATATAGTAAAATAGCACTCAGTTTGAAATATCAGCCTAATTGATTCAAAGGGTTAAATGTTTTGAGATATTCAGATACATGATGGCAATTTATAATTATAGAGGATTAAATTTAATGTTTGAAAAACAAGTTTTTTTTTTTTTTTTTTTCATAAATTTTTAAATCATCCCTAAATTTTTATAAAGGTTTATTTTATACCCAAAAATATCAATGAAAAGATTTAGATTTTTAGCCAAAAGAAAATTTACAAAATGGTGATTATATTCACCAGAATAATTATTGGGCATGTTTCCTGAAGAAAAAAAAATCTATTCAAGGTAAACAATCGTTTAAAGTGTCTGAAGGTCACTTTAATCTTTGCTTTATATTTTAAAACTAAATACAGGGTGTTCAAAACTATTCATAAAATGATGTCGAGTTTGTTTTCATAAAATGATGAAAAAGCTTCATTCTTTTTTTTTTTTAATAAAATGCTAAAATAATTTCATTTTTTTTTTTTTTTTTCTAAAATGAAAAAGATTTCATTTTTTTTTTTCCCCTTTAATTGCTGAACAAATTTCATAATTTACATCATTTCATAGAATGAAGTCAAATTTTTTAGAACACCCTGAATATTCATTTTTCAAATGACATATTTTAAGAAAATACATAATATACATCCAATATGTATATTTGTAATTAGAATAAAAATCAATTATCAATTTGATATGAATTAAGTTAATCAATGTGTATTTTATATCATTAATATAAAAAATAAAAAGATATGAACGCTTTAAAATAAAAAAAAAGCTTATAGTAATAATGAAAAAAGTGATAATGATATAGAATAAAGTTCACAATATTATTAATATTGTATTATGAAAGATTTTTTAAAAGATTTTTAATGCTACATGATAAGAGGAAAATAACAAGATGATGATAAAAAATAAATATCACATAACTGATAATTATTACAGCATGAAAAGGAATACTTGATAATGAAATGAAAAAAATAATGATGTTATTAATAACCCACAACCAATTACAATTTAAATAGTCTATTTGAATATGATGATAAACATAAAAATCTGGCCGTTCACACAACAATATTGCTTTTGGATGAAGTTAAAAAAAAAAAGAATATGTTCAAAATTATCTCCCTTTACCTTTTTTGTGTGCATCTTTATGTAATTAGAAGAAAAAAAATTGAGGCACTTTTGAAAATTACAATAAAAGTGAATTAAGCCCATTTGGATGATATTGAAAATGATCAGTGATTAAGGGAGTTGTTTTTTTTGTTAATTAATTTTGGTCTGTTTAAATGTAAGTAACCAATTACTACTATGCAAATTAGTATTTAATAATGTCCAATAACTTTTCAGAAAAAGACTTAAACAATATTTATGAGGCTACAGTCAATGAATGAGAATTGAATTTGTGATTTTTGATTAAAGAAAAAAAAAAAAAAAAACGAGAAAAAAAAAAAATGAAAATAAAAATAGGCACACACATAGACATACTCTAAAACTTACATAGGCACATATACATATGCACACATGTATATACATTCACACACATATAGATCTACACATATACATACGCATACATGTATATACATCCACACATATATATAAACATATGGTTATCACTAGCTCACTTGGTGAGTTAGGGGTGGATCAAGTTTTTGTGGTATCATTAATGGACTGCTCAATATCAGAGAGAGAGCTATAACATATTATACATATATATATATATATATATATATATTGCATGGAAGCAATTCTGTGACTCTGCCAACAATTTTTGATGAGGCATATGCTGAAATGTACATACAGAGATTGACTTTTTCTCGATTTGTTTACGCCTTACATTTAAACAGATATGCACGCCTAATTCATTAATTATCAACTAATTAATTTTCAAATTAGGTATGACTTCAATTAAGCACATATTCTCACAAAAATATACACACATATACATATATATATATACATATGAGCGACAATTGGATACTATATATATATATATATATATATATATATATATATATATATATATATTCTTATATATATATATAAATACATATATGTATATATATATATATATATACACATATTCGAATATAAAGAATTATAACCATACTTCTGTTTACATACAATCAAACTGAATTATAAATCTTTGTATGCAATGTTGAAATAACAAAAATAAAAAAATAAAAGAATGAAAACAATAAACAAAGGAAAATGGTAATAAATGAACAAAGTTGAAAATCAAATTTAAAAATTAAATTTTAATGATTTTAAGAAAAAAGAAAAGATAATGTAATGAAATATTTAATAAATAAAAAAAGATTTGTCATGAATTAACAAGAGGAAAATGAAATAATTTTTAAAGAAAAAAAGAAAAAAAAAAAAGAATAACAAGAGAGAAAACTCTCACAACCACATCCATGTTTTAGCAATTCTTGCTTTATATTATGTACAAAACAACAAAACAAAAACAAAACAAATTAAAGTTATGTACACACACACCATATATATATCTTAGAAAGGAAGGAAAAACTCACACCGTAATTCCATAATAAATTTATTTTGACCAAAATCAGGGCCTTTATAAATCTAAGTTGATTTAATATAGCTCCCCAAAATTTTGCTCTACCATCTGATGAGACGGAAATTTTGGGGGAGCTATATTAAATCAACTTAGATTTATAAAGGCCCCAATTTTGGTCGAAATAAATTTATTATGGAATTACGGTGTGGAGTTTTTCCTTCTTTTCTAAGATAAATATTGCTCTGTATATAATCTAAAAAGTTTATTATACATTGAGCTCTTTAGTGATTTAAAGATTCACTGTGTTTATACATACTGGATCATACAATAATAACAGTGTATCTTAGAAATCACATATCGAATCATCCCTTACTACCAAGTTTTGGATACCTCACATCTATATATATATATATATATTGAAAAAACAAAGGATGTTTACAAATGCATGGGATCATCAGGAGAGAATGTGCACCGTTTCGGGGACTTTCTCTCCTGATGATCCCATGCATTTGTAAACATCCTTTGTTTTTTCAATATATCAAATTCACACTGTCGGATTAAGTTCCATTTTATTTCACTTATATATATATATATTATGAAAAAATTGAAAAACACAAGTTTATAAACGAGTAATGTTTATTTTGCCTATGCTGCAGTGTTTTGATCTGTTTCAATAGATCTTCATCAGGGCTTTTGTTAATTTGAGTGGAAAACAGACACACACACAGAACACACACACACACACACACGTACACACTCCTTACCTGTCAGCCATTTGAGTAGCATCTGTTGACATTTTTTTAAAATCTACAACATGCATTCCGTTTTGGCGTTTCTGTATACATTTTTAAAATCCAAGAACGCTCTGTTTTCATCAATAAACCGACAAAACAAAAGGGTCTCGAAGATTTCTTATTTTCTGTAATATTTTTACTTTTTTCCCTCAAACTAACGAAAGCCCTGATGAAGATCTATTGAAACAGATCGAAACACTGCAGTGTAGGCGAAATAAACATCACTCATTTATAAACTTGTGTTTTTCAATTTTTTCATAATATTACATACTGTTGGATTCACTTCTACTTTTTCCTCATATATATATATATATATATTATATATATATATGTATACGAGTTCCACCTTTTCATACTCATACTGTCAGATTCATTTCCTTTCTTTTAACTTTATATATATATATATATATATATAAACAAAGTTGTAAAGGTTTGCATGTGCTTCACTTATTTGTTATACAAAAAGGAAATAAAAAATAAAAATACTTGGGTTTTTTAAGCATAAATGTGAGTGTACTTAGTCTAGTTTAAACACCTACACAAAAACCCCAGTATCTTTATCTATTATTGGTGTATATATATATATATATATATATATATATATAGTATTGGAAAAAAAAAAAAAAAAAACAGAACCATTATTATTTTCACACATTTTATTGAAATTCAATGGCTTAGACACACATAGGAAGTGATTATTTTCCTTGATTATTGTTGTCAGTTTTCCCTTAGTTGTAATGAATTTTCAGATAAACCAAAACTAGAAAATTTCTGAGAACTTCCTTTTGAGAAAATTATTACTTTTTACTACTACTTAGGGAACATTGACAACAATAATCAAGGAAAATAATCACTTCCTATGTGTGTTTAAGCCTTTGACGTTTCATCAAAATTTTTGGCAATAATAGAAAATGGTTAAGTTTTTTTCAATTTTTGTCCAAATTCTTAAGATGGAATAATTTGTATCATTTGGATTTTTCTATATAAGATGAGGACAACAGTCTGAAAAATCTAAATGGTACAAATGTTTTCACTTTTTTTCCCCATATGATATATCTTTATGAACTTTTAAAATACATTCATATGTAGATCCATAAATATATATTAGAATGTATGTAAAAATCTTTCTATCAAGAGAAACAAAACGTGACAGACAGATGTAGACAACGTGTTTCTATACTTGCACTCTGAAAATTGTTATTTACACACACACATTAAACACACAACACACACACATATACTTATACATACAAACATACACACACACAAAACATACATACATACATACACAACATACACACACACATACAGAACACAGTTTCCTTTGATTTAAATAACAAATAAAATGAGTGACTAAGGAAAAAAATGATATAAAATAACTGGAAGTATTTCATTATATATATATATATATATATATATATATATATATATATATATATTATATATAATATATATATATATTTTCTTTTAAAGCTTTTTTGTGTGTTTATTTTTTTAAATCTTAAAAGCATTTTCAACCCCATGTTGATAACTGAAAAAAAAAAAAAAATCTGGAAAAAAAAAAGAAAAAAAAGAAAAGAAAAAAAGAAAAGAAAAAAGAATCACTCCTGTCAAAAATAGGTCAATTTTCTATTTATAGAATAAATCTCTCTTTCAGCTTTTGTGATGATCACAATCCAAATTCCCTTTTATCATAATAGATAAATTTAATTTAACAAAAGAACAGATAAATGAGGAAATGAATACATTCATTTTTTTTATCTCTTTAGCAGGAGATCTATTCCTTTTAATTCCTCTTCCCCCACCCCCCCAAAAAAAATAAAAAGGTTATTTTTTATTCTATTCAATTTTGTCACTCTGTTGTTAGGTTTTAAATATACTCACTTCAAGGCCTCTTTTGGCAGCCTTTAAACTCTGCATCAAGTTATATCCCATTTATAGAATTTATATTATAACTGCAAATAAATAAAAAGGGGAAGTACTCTGTAATTAAGTTAACTTTTTAAAAAAATATATGATAGCAATAAGCACTTACAAAGATCCCAATCTGTAGGGTGGGCCGAAAGTCTTGTCATCACCTCCAATTGTTTTTAAGGGGTAAACTAATTACATAACTTATATATTGCATTATTAAAACAAAAAATAATGAAAGTTAAAACATATGTAGGGGTGACCACCCTGTAGATTAATGTACAGGTGGACTGTGAAAATCTTGTCACAC
>CM042150.1:36040429-36059418 GCA_023376005.1 Doryteuthis pealeii | reverse complement strand
CGGACCACCCTTGATAGTATAATGTATACCTGCATGAGTCCATGAAAATCATTGATTCAACCTATATATAACTACATTTTTTTTTTTGTGGTAAATAATTACATAAACTTATAAATTTTATCATTAATATTTAAATATTAACATATATCATATTATTAAAACAAAAAAATAATGAAATTAAAAAATGATTTAATGGGTTAAAAAGGGGGGCCCCCAAAAACAAAGAACCTTTTTTTTCCAAAGACCCCAAACCCTTTTTGGGGGGGTTATATTTTAAAAAAAAAAAAATTAAAATTTTTTTTTAAAATTTTTTAAAAAGAATTTCTAAAATTTAATAAAAAACCAAAAAAAAAAAATAAGCAATAATGTTGTAATTTTAAATTATGCAACTGTAGAGTACTTTTTAATGTATTTATATGTTGAGACGGGGGATGGGGGTAATATATTAGTTTGAATTTCCAATTGCTAAAACTGAATAGAAAATTTTAAATATTCCTATACCTGAGTCTATTTTTTCTTTTCACAAAATGTAATAGGCAACTGTTTTTTTTTTCTTTAACCGAAATTGCTGTGTGTACTTTTCAGAGATAAGTAAAACAGCAAATCTCAAAGAGATTGATAACAAGAATTGGTTATTTCCTAGAAGTCTAACATAAACAAAGGGAAACTACTCTTGACTGATTAATTATTTAATTATTTATTGATTTACTAGGAAAAAAGAAGACGCGGTAAGGGTTAGGGTTTAGGGTTAGTTTATTGGGAAAATAAATAAATAATTTATCAGTCAAGAGTGGTTCCCCTTTGATTATGTTAGACTTATAGGAAATAACCCAAGAATCTATTTCAGACAGACCAAATTTACACTCCTCCCTTAAAAAAAAAAAAAAATGAAAAATGCCTTAATTGACAAGATATGGTTTATAAAAAATTATTTTCATGTTTTTTTTCTTTACTTTTTTTAAAAACTCTCTGAGTTGCTTGGGTTAAAATTGATAGCACATTTTAAAATTTTTTTTGGAATTTGAGGTGAAGAAATGTCATAGTTGAAGTCTCATTCAGTGGGTGTAGAAATACAACTAGTCCGTTCTTCAACAAGAGTCACTTCATCGTCTGCATTTTGTGGATTTGACAGAGCTGTGTAGTCATTGTATCGGTAAAACATAGACATCATGCTGAATATAATAACATCAGCAGCCATTAGGGCAGCAAAGAGGAAAAATTCAATTGCCTGAAAAATTGAAAAAAATAAAAAATCTGATGAGTGCTTGGAAAAAGATTTTTTTTTGTTGTTTTAGAAGCATGGAAAAGAGTGAAGATCAGAAACAAAATAATGAATATTGGGTAATTTTCACCTTTAGTAGGCTAAATTCCTAGCATAAAATTGTGCGTGCGCATTATCTGAAATGAACTTAATTGTTATTAAGAACACATTTTATGATATTTTTGTGTTAAAGCATGCAGTTGTATTGTTTTCGAAAAGTTTCTAAGATTTATTTATTTACACACGGAGACTTTAAAAATGGTTACCGGCTTGTTTCAAAGTGAAAGTCAAGGGAGGTTACTCTAATTGCCTTATTTGCTAGGAATTTAACCAACTAAAGGTGAAAATTACCGAATATTGTGTTCTTAATTTTATTTATTTCCATAATATTTCGAGTTACATTCCTCTTTTTCAAATGTGGCATCTGTTAGTCTTATGTGACCATATATTATGAAGCCTGTAAAATTAAACTGTTCCCATAAATAATTGAATACATGATATACATATGCTAACAGATGAATCGGACGTGTTTTTCACTGCTCCAAGAATAGCAATGTATTTAAGTGTTTTTAAAGTAAATAAGAGAAATGACAATTACTTAATTTTTTTACCTATCTATTTATTTATTATTTGAATCATATTTATTCATATGTATAGATAAAAGGATATGAAAACACTCAATGCTGTTAAAATGAAAATATTTTATATCATATTCATAGCTAATATTGAACAATATTTTGATTTATAAAAATCATCTTCAGGGCTTGTTTTAAACCGGACTCATTGAAAGAGAAGCTGAAAATAATTTGAAATATTCATATGTGTATAGATAAAAGGATATGAAAAACACACTTTGTTGTTAAAATTAATATATTTTTATATCCTTTTTCATTGCTGATATTGACAATATTTTGATTTATTAAAAATCATCATCAAAGCATAATGGTAATTAGGTCTGTTTTTAGATGTAAATGTTTTTAATCCGGACTCATCAAGAGAGAAGCAGAAAATAATTTTTCTGTTTTTAATAAATAATGTTTTTAATCCGGACACATCAAGAGAAAAACAGAAAATAATTTTTCTGTTTTTAATAAATAATGTTTTTAATCCGTATTCATCAAGAGAGAAGCAGAAAATAATTTTTCTGTTTTTAATAAATAATGTTTTTAATCCGGACTCATCAAGAGAGAAGCAGAAAATAATTTTTCTGTTTTTAATAAATAAAGTTTTTAATCCGGACTCATCAAGAGAGAAGCAGAAAATAATTTAAATTCAAACTGAAAGTATTATTCATATGTCAATTCATATGCAAATTACATACATTTGAAAAATGTACAAATTTATGTTTACTATGATCACAGAGTTTTTTATTATTTCTAACCTGAAAAATTGATATTTACCTGATTTTTAACAAGCCTTGCCTCCGCTACAATAACAACAATAAGATTACCCACAGCCACCGTCAATAACCAAGATGCTTGTAATACGGATTTCATTGATGAGGGAGCCTGAAATTAAAAAGAAAACATACACATAATTATATTTGCACAAAAAATTTAATATTTAAATTTCACAAAAATTGATGTGACACATATGAATATTTACCACATACCCACGTGTATGGGTTAGGCATAAGGCCCTATTAATGTGGAACCACCCACGAACCGAAGATCATGGGAGGCAAGTGCAAAAAATGCATTGACCCCGTCGGCATTCCCACGAAGAGGGTCGCCTCAAGCACCAGGAAATAAACTCAGCCCTGTCCCTTTAAATTGAGGGGGCAGATGTTGTCTGGGGGGATGGCACCCTGGAATCAAGGATGTTAGCTAACACAGTCCAGGACCAAAGCCACTGGAACTTGGTTCATGTTTTTTAAATCTCAAAGTTTAACACATTTTTTGTTAAAAATGAAGTAATTTAGATATTAAAAAAAAAAAAAAAAAGATCTGAAGTAGTTTAAAAATGTGATCAATACTTTAAAAAGACAACCACTGTTGTTAGATTATTTTGTTTTAAACCACAGCCAATCAACAGCTCTAATACATGGCCGGTTGACTACTTAATCACTGATACTGAAAGACATCCATTTGCAATCATTGACATAGGACTTGCAATACTGAGGAGCACCAAGGAACACACAAAGGATTCTTTACCAAGGATTTCTGCTGGACAAGCGCTCTTGCTTGAAGCTAAAGGATGGCCCATACAATTGTAACATGATATTTGATACAATTGATGTACAAAATTTATACAGAAATTTAAAAACTATTAAGAGAAAAATATGCTATTAATGTACTGAGTATGTACTGGATCATTGGTGGATAAACCATTAACCCCACAGATTTTGTCTGGTGAGGAGGGTGGCTAGACACCCTGCAGAATGAAAAACAAGACCTGTAAAAGGGTGAAGGAACTTCTTTGCTCAATGGGCATCTAGCACATTATTTCTTCCAACCCCTCCTCATGCATGATTTAGTCAAAAAAATGTTTACAAATGAGCTAAACATGGGCTTGCCACAACAAGCCTGAGGCAAAAAGACTGTCCATGGAGTGGAAATGCATTGACTCTCCAGTAAAGAAAAGGTTCTGGGTGGAGCAGTCAGTATAGAAGTCAGGAACTTAAGTTCCTGATAGGGTCAACCAAGAAGGACAGGTATGACATTTAGTGGTATTACGTTCGATTGAAACAGATTCGTGCACTCAACCCCTCTCTCTATCTTTCCCATACTTTCTTTCAATTCTTTTTCTTTCTTATTAGATTTTTTCTGTGTAGCATGCCCTTTTTCTTCCCTTTCTTTCTTTATAATAAAAACGGAGTAGTTCATTATTTAACTGAGGTTATGACACTCATAATAAATAAGAATTTGGTGGATAAGCAACACCAGATAACCAGGATTTGCAATTTTTGTATTTCATCTTGGATGATTTGGACAGTATCATTTTTAACCAGATGGTGGTGCAAGATGACAATGGTTGTACAATTAAGGAACACAAGTATTAATATATTGATTCTAAAGAAAAGTGGGTTATTTCCTATAAGTCTAACATATACAAAGGGCAACCACTTTTGACTGATAAATTATTTATTTATTTTCCCATTATACTAACCCTAAACCCTAACCCCTAACCCTGTCTTCTTTTTTCCTTGTAGATCAATAAATAAATAAATAATTTATCAGTCAAGAGTGGTTCCCCTTTGTTTATGTTGGAGTTATAGGAAATAACCAAAAAGTGATTCTTACCTGAGAATAGGCAAATGACAATCCAGTAATGGAAAACATAACTTCTCCTGTTGTTATCAAAACATATTGAGGAATTTGAAGCAGCATTGAAACAGGATTTCTGGTAAGACCCTGATATATATTCATATCAAACTGAAATCAAAAAATTTACAAGATTTTAGATATAATGTAATATTAAGCACCTTAAGTCATCTAACTTGCTCTCCAGTCTTTGAAGATTATAATGGTTTACTTTACTTGATTTCATCATACATAGTTTATCATATTTTATACATTACTAGCAAATATATGCACCCTCCGGGTGCAAGTATTTAAGTCTTAATGTAATAAAATATTAGATTAATTTAGAAAGGCTAATGAAACTAAATAAGAATGCAGATAAAAAGATTTGAAACTGAGGGTGTATAATCAAAAAATAGAACAACTGAAACTTACTCTTCCCTCACTTCCGTCTTTCATTGTTAAATTTTCCTAATTCAACTATTTAGTTAAAATAGGAAGTAAAGAATAAGATTACAGTTATTTCTTCTTGTTAACGGATTTCTTTTAAGATTTATCTTAGAGATTTTTGCTAATATTCATTAAGATAAAATCAAACAATTAGAAATCAATAATACTAAGCACATATTTATTAAAATCAGATTTTTTATATCAATATGCAAATTAGCCTTCCCATTCACACTGTAAACTGCTATTTTGTAGTATATATAAAAACAAGTGCATGTTATTAATATGTAGATATTGTCAACAGTATTAATAATATAAAGCAATTTTATCAATAATTGAGGTTTAAATAAAAATAAAATCCTGTAGAATGTGACGTAAATAACAAAGAGAATTGTGACTTGAATAGTAATATAGTTTCGGTTACAGACAGAAAAACACACAATCTCCATTATAATAAGATATATCATATATAGGATTTCATCATACATAGTATATTTAACACTTAACATCCTATACCGCCTTGTTTCTCCGGCCTGAAGTCATATTTGTTTTCCTAATGTGCCCCAAATGATAGCCTTTGTTTAAATGTGATATTAAATATATTTAGAAGTCTTATATTAAAAAAAAATGACAGGTAACTTGAAATGAAAAGGCCATTTTTAGCCATTTTTTTTTATAAAGCCTAATAGGAATGGGGCTCTGGACTTAGAAAATTCTCAACAGGATGTTAAGAGTTAATCATATATAGTGTATCATATATTATGAATTATATATTATACTTAGTATATTTAATCATATATAAAAGTAAGTAAAGTTGTCGGGGCGGCCTAATGTTGGTATCAGCCAATCAGCGAGGGAGTCTATCCTCTTTTCACTAGCGCTAGACCAAGGAGATTGTTTTTGCATCTGAGGTGGAGCGCTACACCTACCATCAACTCCTTACTTTACCGCACAGATCCTTGTGCTACTCATAACGCTGAGTTGGCGAGGACCAGTATCAAACTAGGAACCTTGTGATTTCTAGCCGAACGCTCTACCGACTGAGCTAACCTGGCCCATAACCAGGCCCATAATCATATATAGTGTATCATAGATTATGAATTATATATTATACATAGTATATTTAATCTTACATAGAGTATCATATTATGTATTATATATCATACATAGTATCATACCTTGTAGTACTTAAGCACTTGATATAATAATGAACCTAGGCATCAGGAATTGACTCAAAACTTAATATAAAATCAGTGTTGAAATTATATAGTTAAGTTTCTAATTCAAACAACATAATAATTATTAATACACTTTGTATAAAATCTAATCATTCTATGTATAAAGAATGCATATCTAACATAATAGAAAATACCCATGTGATAAATAATTGTTCATTTTGGTTTTGCTAGAGATTTAAATATATGAGGGACATTCAATAAATAAAGAGAATTTTTTTTTTTTTTAAAGGAAAACATTTTTTTCCCCAGAACTTTTTTCATAAATATTAACTGCATTGTTTGGAATTTGGTTATGGCAAAAAGTCCTTTTAATCTTGCAAAAATATTTATTTTGAGGCAATTTAAAATGGCAGAAACTCAAACAGAGTGCTCCAGGCTTGAACAGAGGTCTGTCATCAAGTTTTTGATGTTTGATAATTGCAAACCATGTGAAATTTACAGAAAAATGTGTAATGTGTACAGAGAGGCATGTTTTAGTAAAAAAAAATGTTTACAAATTGGCTAAACATGGGTTTGCCACCACAAGCCTGAGTCAAAAAGACAGTCCATAGAGTCAAAGACCACTGACTCTCTGGTAAAGAAAAAGTTCCAGGTGCAGCGGTCAGTAAGGAAAATGATGGTGACAGTCTTCTGAAACATGAAAGGACATATCACTATTGATTACCTTGAAAAAGATGCAACTGAAAACAGTATTTTCTACTTCCAACTTGTACGGCAAAATTCACCTTATTTATTGAATAACCCTTGTATATACATTCCTATAGTAAAACCATTTCCAATTCATTTCTATAGTAAAACCATTTCCAATCCCTTCCAATAGTAAACAGAGCTTCCCATTGCCAATTCCTAAGGCAAAATTCATCTTATCTATTAAATTACTCTTGTAAATACATTCCTATAGTAAAACCATTTATTTACTATTACCAACTCCTTAGGCAATATTCACTTTATTTATTGAATCACACGTTGCCTGTAATATTGAAATAGAAAGTACATTTTTTGTTTGTACATGTTTATTAATTCTGACTAGTTTTATCATTCATCTATTTTATTTTATCTTTTTTTTTTTTTTAAACACAACTAACAGTTAAAATTTAAGTTAAAAATAACATAAATTGTGTCCTTAGTAATAATTAAATTCATTAAAATCTATGCCCAAGCCAAATTTTTCTGTTTTCATTTTGACAACGATTTGCAATTTTAACCCCTTATTTATTAAATGACCCTTTTAGATAAATCAAAGATAAGATAATCTTAAAATTGTATAATTTGATCAAAGTTTTGTCTGGAGGATCGGAAAATCTAAGCTGAACAAACAAATAATGAAAATATCAAAACACGCGATTTAAAAACTTACATTATTCTGCTGACCGTGAGGTATAGCAACAACAGTGTAGGAGGCACCACTTTTTAGTGCTAAGGTGTGGTTAGTATTAAACCAGTGGTCATCTTCATCCAGACCATACACTTCATAACTAAATAAAAAAGTAAAGAATAGATAATAAAAGACAAATTCAAGTTCTCTTATGGTCATTTTAGTTATTGACCGACATGAAAATAAATGTGTTAATAAATAATGTTTGTTTAAAACTTGCAAAAACAATCCTATAATGATGTACATTTAATTTATAGTGTTTGTAATGTGTGGATATATATATATATATATATATATATATATATATTGGTAATTACAACAAACACATAATAAGGTCACATATATTAAGACAGAAAAACAAATAACTCATAAATACTACAAGTAATATGTGTATTAAAACAAATAGATTACACTAGTCAAAAATACCGATCAAAGTCCTGCAGAATATGCTTTTTTAAAAGTTCATGTAATTAGAAAAAGAAAGTGTTGAGTTAACTCTAAATGAGAAAGATATATCAGCTTGTAATATCTTCAGTGGTAGGCAAATATTTCAGAGTCAAGCGACATGGACTAATTAGACATAAGTTTGTCTTCTGAACTGTTCTTTGAAAACCTTCACATTTTTATAGGACTCCCTAAGATCGAAATTAGTCTTTTTTTTTTTTAACTTCCTTTTTTAGGTGCAAACGTTTCTGATTGGTTGAAAATTATTATTTTTAATATTTCTATTTTTTTCTTTCTACCTGTGCTGATCCTATGCGCAGATTTCTTATTTTCATCATTTTATTTCTGCTTTGAAAGCATTAACTTCCAGCTCACCGCAAACTAAGAGAAATGTTCATAATCAAGATTGTATATTCACTCATAACTACAGGGTGTTTTGAAAGTCTTGTCACCCCTACATATATTTTTTTCACTCCTTGTTAGTTTTCACACCTGCATTAGCTGGTGCTCCTTCAGTCATGAGTAGGATGTGACACATGGTCAATTTTATAAGTGGAGTTTAACAGGTTTGACTTCAAAGTTTTCCTTCTACTAGACTGGTTGCCTAACCAAGGTTAAAGAGACCAATCTTTCCTACTATTTACCCATAGCTGGAGGGAGAATAGTTGGATGTATACCTTTCCCAAGAGTATTAGCATTAAGTGAAATGAAAAACACTTGTAACAATTCAAAACTAAATGATTTTTACATAAGTCAGTAATTCAAGGTTTGGTTTGGTTTCTTTGCTTAATAGCATATCAACCTTCATGGGTTATTTAATGCCAAAGTCTCCATGTAGTGGTAGTATTTAACTCATATTTGGGGAGATCAGGGGTTCATACCTTTTCGAATTGTATTAGTCCGAAAATGAACGTAATAGCAAGACTGGATTTTGAACTTCCTTACTACAGATTCACAGTCCAGCACATTAAACCACTACGCCATGGAGATCCTCCTTCCTGGTAATTCAATTAATTTATGTCAAAATTTGAATGTTACATATAAAATGACAATTTTATGAATTTTATAATTTTACATCGATCAATTTAAAATCAGTTTTCGCGCAGTATATTAGAGGTCAAATGGTGGCAGCATGTTTCAAACAGGACCATCCTGGAAAGAACTGTATGCCCTGGCATGTACAACATAATTGTCCAGTGCAATCTGAAATCAGCTGGCCACTTAAAAAGACTTGGGGATGACAGACTGCCAAAGCAGATTCTGTACTCTCAACTGAGAGTGGCATCATATGGAATCAGTAGACCAAAGCTCAGGTACAAAGACAACATCCAAAAATATGAACACACAACACTGTTTCTCTGAATGTTTGAGATGAGGCTTGAAGATTAGTATTATCCATCTAGGAAGGACAATTTGTTGTCTTGTTCTTTCTCCATAGTGAACAGTATAGATGGATGGATTGAGTTCACATGATCCATTAGTATTTGAACATCTTCCTGATGGGGCCAGAGAATGAATGTGTCATCTACGTATCTAAGCCACATTGATGGCTTTAGTGGTGTAGATCCTAAGGCCATCTCTTCAAAGTATTCCGAGTTCGAAAAGAAGGTTCCCGAGTCCAACAATAAATACCTTAAGAAGGCTGGAGGGCATATCGGCCAAAACATTGTACAAATAACAATGAAGAAGGGAACAATAGTCCGAATAACGCAGATAATACACAACACTGTGTTCATATTAAAAATGTCTCTGAAGATGAAGATACTTGGACAATTAATAAGACCTTGGACAATTACTTTTGCATTGCAATAACCTTAAAAAATAAATAAATAAATAAAATATGATATATATACATATATATGAAAGTAAACAAACAATCTGTTTGAGATGGCAATAGCCAACAATTTTTGGGAGAATATGTGCTTAATTGAAGTCATACCTAATTTTTGAAAATTAATTAGTTAATAATTAATGAATTAGGTGAGCGTATCTGTTCAAATGTAAAGCGTAAACAAATAGAGAAAAAGTCAATCTGTGTGTACATTTCTGCTGATGAGGCATAATATGCCGAAATGTACATACAGAGATTGACTTTTTCTCTATTAGTTTACGCTTTACATTTGAACAGATACGCTCACCTAATTCATTAATTAAAACTAATTAATTTTCAAAAATTAGGTATGACTTCAATTAAGCACATATTCTCCCAAAAATATATATATATAACTTACAATGCAGGATCCATATCAATGAATGGTGATGCAGAACATTCTGTAAAATTGATAACTGTGAATGTGTTTGCTGCTTTTAATTTTATAACTTGTAAGCCATCTTTGGGAAGCATACTGAAGAAACTAGAAAGAGAAAAAAATACACAATTCAGAAAAGTAAAAAAGAACAAAGAAAATATATATCAATACTTATATCTATATCCTTTTCAACATTTACCCTTCCCCAAAGGTACAATACATATGACAGATTATGCCAATGACAACATAACACTTGGCCTAAATAAGCTCTACTGCCAACGCCCAAGCTTCACCTCCGTATTCTACAAGAAACATGTCAAATTTAGTTTTTCGCAACCTTGAGAAGAATTCTGACAAACTAATTCCATTGTGTTTGCTCTTTGCCACCGTCCCTCTCTCTGTCCAACCGTCTCCTTTTATACTAGGTCTGGCCGAGACACGTCACAACTTTCGTCTCGCCTGCCACGAGACTTGCAAACTACAAATCACGGCCTCAAGGACACTCATGCTTTCACCTCCTTCACAACTCATCTCGTGTCTGCCTCAAACTCATCACATTTGACCTTCTCTGCTCCCCCCACCCACACACAACATGTCTCTTCTACCAATGGACCGTTGTTGGCTCATCACATGTTTGTGGGTTTTGCCGTTCGATCTCGCTACAGAAATATAAGGATGTGTATATGAAATAAAATCTGCTACAGACTTCCAGGTAAGTTCCGATGATACTAGGAAAGACTAGTGACAGTTGAGAAAGACCACACAATCATTACCCTGTCTCAAAAAAAATGGGATATGATCCTATAATGTGATGGTAAAATATGAATTACATTATTTATCTGAATTTTTTAGATAAAGCTTGATAATTTGTATTATTTGGATTTTTTAAACTATTGTTCGCATCTTTATTGTTATCTGTACAACATTTCGGCTGATGTGCCATCTGGACTTCTTAAGATGTTTCTTGAAAGAAATACAGACAACTAATTTGACATTACAGCAAGCTACCATACTTATATAAAAAGGTAAATATTCTAGGTAAAAAGAACATTAGGTTTATAAGTTCCAAAAATTCACTCTGAATTATTCAGATGGACACATGGTGCAATGGATATAAGGGTTGAATTAATACAGTTCTAAGTGACAAACATCTGTAGGTTGCAGGTTCAATCCTGGCAAACGGCAATAGTGACATAGAATACTTACACTTATACCCAGTCATGGTTAATGGAATGAGAACATACCCCCATGGATTGAATAAAGGGTTCGGTTTGAATTTCTGTGAAATTTACCAAGTTCAACAAGAAGTTTGATAAGAAACCCCTGAAAAAGGCTGGAGAACACATCGGCTGAAATGTTGTGTATATAACAATAAAGATGAAGTCAATAGTCCGAAAAATTCAAATAATACTGATTAAATGAAGTAGTCTCCCTTGTCACAGGGTTTGGGTAATCTTCCGTGTCAGGAGTCCCTTTTTGGTCACGTGATGTGGGAACCCCAAAAGATCACCCTCTTTGCCAAAGCTGACTGGATGAGTAAAGACGTGCTGGTCACCTCTCTCCAACACACACATAGTGCATACCAAATGGTACAGGCCCCACATACAGTAAGTGGTTTCCACCTATTCTGTCACTCTTACATTTCTACATATGTTTGGACACTTGTGACGTTCCCCTATATTTGTAAATTAAATGTTGTATGTATGTAATTAACGCATTTGTTGTTATCCTACTGAAATACTTTGCGTTGGGGTACTTTTCCTTTAAGTAACCTAATGCTTTATAAGAACTGGAGTTTATACTTATAATACAAATGAATAACATTATTCCATCAGAAAATAGTACCAAGATCATTAAAACTTGGTTGCCTGTGTCAATAACAGCCTTTATGAGAGTCAGCTGAAATATATTCTCATGGAATCTGTTATATCCTGAGAATAACAAACGATAATAAAAACAGTGAAATATGTTTAACATATAACAATATTTGTTTTATTTATTCTCACTGACCGGGAATACAGTGGAATGGTTTTGGATAGAATTCAACTGTGTGTTGTCACATGCGTGGTCACTCATGGGCCAGTCCTTGTCTGCCTGACTGCTAGTCAGTTGAGTATATCCCATGTAGAATCAATAGGGGGAGATAACTCTCTCTAACAGAATGTGACAAAATAATGTTTATTTTTCAACATTTATTTACCTAGGATGTGACACAAGGTCAACTTCTTAAGTGGATTTTAACAGGTTTGAATTCAGAATTTTCCTTCTAGGCCGGTTGCCATATCAAGGTTAAAGAGCTCAGTCTGCTCTACTATTTACCCACAGCTGAAGGGAGGATAATTGGATTCATACCTTTCCCAAGCGTATTAGTTGTATGCGGTTTGCCATGTTCATTTCCTACAAAGATAACCATTTCAACAAATGCCTACTCGAACACTGGTAGTCAAGTCAACATGCTATAATGATAACTGTTACGCAACAAGTGCCTCACTGATTAAACAAATAAATAGTTACAATTACCTGACAGCTGCTCTTCCCTTGGGTGGTCGCTCTGTCTGATCATTTGCCTACAAAGAAAGAAAAATAATATCAGAATTTCAGTTTTCACTCAAAGTTTACCTTTAACTTAACGGATAGAGCACTCCAAGCAGCCTTATGGCTATATCAGTAAATTCCCTTTCTTAAAAGAGGGTTGTGTAGAATACACAGAGGTAAGAACTCTGACTGACGACAAATCAGTCATTCAACACTCCACCAATTCTTGGAATTAGACACTCAAATTTTTGGGAATGTCTAACTTTAACATAGTCCACACCTGTACAAAATTTCAGAAAAATTAAAGGGGGTGGGTGACATGACCTGGATGATTTGACATGGAATTACCCTGCAAAGAAATTATTAAATTCCAGTTAATACAGAGAGTTTGAAAAGTATCTCCCTATTTTAAAGTATTCATAATATTTTTATATAGTTACATTTTCTCAATTTTTTAATGTATTTTCCTTTTGGCAATTAAGTCTTTGTTGGGGTTTTTCTTTTCAGATTGATTATTTTGTTTCAAAATTGAAGCCCTATTTTGTTAAAATTTGTGATCATTTGAACGAGAATCGGCTATGTCATTAGATTAAGAAATGTCAAATTTTTTGTGGTCAACCTGTATTCATAATTTTTTTAGCTCAGTCGGTAGAGTGTTTGGCTAGAAACCACAAGGTTTCTAGTTCGATACCGGTCCTCGCCAACTCAGCGTATGAGTAGCACAGGGATCTGTGCGGTAAAGTAAGGAGCTGATGGTAGGTGTGGCACTCCACCTCAGATGCTAAAACAGTCTCCTTGCTATTGAAAAGGGGATAGACTCCTTCACTGATTGGTTGATACCGACTTTACTTTTACTACATTTTTTTCAATTCTTTAATGTATGTTCCTTAATATATGGCAGTTAAATCTGCATTTTTGTCGGTGGTGCTCCTACAGATTTTTATATTGTTGTTCGTGAATGGCTGAATCACCATTTTCCTGGGAGATGGATGGGTAGATGAATTGCCAGCCAGAAGCCCTGATTTAACGCTCTGTGACTTTTTTCTTTGGGGTTGGTTGAAGGAGCAAGTCTAGTCTATGAAACCAATGAATTTGGAATAACTAGAAGGATGAATATGAAAATTTATTTCTGCAATTCCCCAAGAATTCCTGGGAAGATCAGCTGATATGATACCCAAGCAGCTAGAGAGGCTGGAGGCAAATTCTGGTGCCCATATAGAATTTTAAATAAAACTTCATGTTCTGCGTGTTGTTCTCATATTCATTTTCTGTAAAAATAATGATTCAGAAATAAATTATAAGATTTTTAAAATAAGGAGTTATTTTTCAATCACGCTGTAGTTGGAAATAAAAACAAAAATAACTGATTAATATGAGAACTTTAATTCTTACCATTTGAATTTGGATTTTGCCATCTTTTTCATAAAAGAAAAGTCGACTGGCCAGACCTTTCTCCAAATAAATGTCCGATTCTATCAAGTCATGCGTGACGCAACTTCTGGAATATTTAATTGTCAAATTTCCTGCCATGTTGTGTGAAAAATTGGATGACTGAAGAGAAGAAAAAAAAGAAAATTTATATGTAAAAGAAGAAAAACAATCAAAATTGTAATCTTTTGTTTGTGTATAAAAAGTAAGCAAACAATATATATATATATATATATATATATATATATATATGGAGAAAATTTAGAAAAACAAACACAGGATGTTATGATGTATGGAAAAATTATTGTCAGTACTCGAGTATTTCAGTTTTACAATGGAAACCTTCTTCAGGACTAAGGATTTGTGTGAATAGAAGATGATGGATGATTTCTATGTGTTGAATCACAAAAATTAGAACAATGATACTTCACTCATTTTTCTAATTCAACGCATAGAAATCATCCATCATCTTCTATTCACACAAATCCTTAGTCCTGAAGAAGGTTTCCATTGTAAAACTGAAATACTCAAGTACTGACAATAATTTTTCCATCCATCATAACATCCTGTATTTGTTTTTCTAAATTTTTTCCACATACTGTCAGATTAATTTCCTCATCTTACTTCCATATATATATATATATATATATATATATATATAATGGCATTAGTTTGCTTAAGAAATTGACCTTGTGTCACATCCTGCTCATGCGGTGGGGTTGGTATATATATATATATATATATATATATATATATATACCAACCCCACCGCATGAGCAGGATGTGACACAAGGTCAATTTCTTAAGCAAATTAATGCCATTGGATTTTACGCTTTGAGTTGTGCAGGAAACACCAATAAACAATTTTTTTTTAATGATCGTGATGATTCTCATGACCCTTCTTAGATTGATTATTGGTTTATTTACTATAACTTAAATTATGCAACTGTATTTACTTTTAATGCATTTATATGTTGAGATGGGGGATGGGGATAATAAAATAATGAAAGTTAAAGCAATATGTAGGGGTGACAAAACTTTCGGACCACTCTGTAGATTAATGTACAGCATGGCCTGAAAATATTTCACCACTACATATTTTTTTTAGTGGTAAAATAATTACATAACTTGTAAATTATATTATTAAATATATTAAATATATAACATATATCATATTATTAAAACAAAAAATAATGAAAGTTAAAATGATATGTAGGGGCGACTAGACTTTCAGACCAACTTGTATATTAAAAAAATTAAATTAAATTTAGAAAAATCTAAATAATACAAAATAAGGAATAAATGTTGTAATTTTAAATTATGCAACTGTAAGTACTTTTAATGTATTTATATGTTGAGATGGGGGATGGGGGTAATATATATTAGAATTTCCAATTGCAAAACTGAATAGAAAATTTCAAATATTCCTATACCTGAGTCTATTTTTTCTTTTTCCCAAAATGTAATAGGCAACTGTTTTTTTTTTCTTTAACCGAAATTGGTGTGTGTACTTTTCAGAGATAAGTGAAACAGCAAATCTCAAAGAAATTGATAACAAGAATTGGTTATTTCCTAGAAGTTGAACATAAACAAAGGGGAACCACTTTTGACTGATAAATTATTCATTTATTTATTGATTTACTAGGGAAAAAAAAGATGCGGTTAGGGTTAGGTTTAGGGTTAGGGTTAGTTTATTGGGAAAATAAATAAATAATTTATCAGTCAAGAGTGGTTCCCCTTTGATTATGTTAGACTTATAGGAAATAACCCAAGAATCTATTTCAGACAGACCAAATTTACACTCCTCCTTTAAAAAAAAAAATGAATTAAATGAAAAATACCTTAGTTGACAAGATATGGTTTATAAAAAAGTCTAACATAAACAAAGGGGAACCACTCTTGACTGATAAATAATTTAATTATTTATCTATTTATTGATCTACTAGGAAAAATAAGATGGGGTTAGGGTTAGAGTTAGGGTTAGGTTTTGTTTAATGGGAAAATAATAGGTAGATTAATTAACAGATAAAATTCATTCAGAGTGGTTCCCCTTTTTTAGGTTGGAGTTATAGGAAATAACCGAGTATTGTGCAAAAACAATGACGTTGTTATTTAAATAAGATCTACAAAAGTTCTTTGATGCCTTGTTTGATCAACTGTCAAACTATTCAAAATGATTTCCCAGATTGGGTCATTGCTGTGCTTGGATGGACCAGGAATACCTGAAGAAGGCCGGAGCATACAGTGATCGAAATGTTGTGCTTTTACATCCCACAATAAAAATGATGACAATAGCTTGCAAAAATCAAAATCGTACCTGAAGGTATTCAAGTTTTCCATTGTAATAAACAGAATCAACAGTGATGTCACAAGGAGCAACATTAATTATGGTCAGTCCACTTTCATCTTTTGGGACTCGTGTACTCATCATATCCTGAAAAATATCAAGTGGATTCAATTTGAAATGGAAAAAAAACACAAATCAAAAAACAAAAGAATTTATAGAACTTATTTAACTCTTAACATCCTGTTGAGAATTTTCCAAGTCCAGAGCCCCATTCCTATAAGCATTTGTCAAAAAATGGCTAAAAATGCCCTTTTCATTTAAAGTTACCTGTTATTTCCCTTAAATCAAAGACTTCTATGTTTAATATTATATTTAAACAAAGGCTATCATATGGGGTAGATTGGGAAAATGAATGTAACTTCCAGCCAGGTGGAATGAGGTGGTATAGTATATCAAGTGGATTCAATTTGAAATGGAAACTTACAGTTCAAGAAAATAGTCTCAGGAACACACACACACACACACACACACACACACACACACACACACACACACACACACAAATAAACAACAAATGGCTGGAACCTACTGCACCTCAAGGATGGGTCAAGTCCCCGCAGCCACTACCCCCCACCAAAACCAATATAAACACAATATTTCAAGCACACACACACACACACACACACACATGTTATCTTCAAAGAAAAAAACACAATAAAAAAGCAAAAGAATTTATAGAACTTATTTAAATCTTTATTTTCAATATCATCAACATCAGAATCAACACATTTAAAAAAAAAATACTTTAACACTTTCCAGGTGGCTGGTTGGTTGGATTTTACAGCATATCAACCCTTGTTGGGTTATTTCATGCCCAAGTCATTTTATTCGTTCTTGATGGGTATTTAATTTTGTTAAACATATTTTTGTTAACTTAACAGTGTGCATGGGCTGGATGGGTGTAGAGATTCATATCGCTCTTTTAGAGTTTACTTTGTTATATTTTGCTCACAAACTAAAAATGATGAATTCCCACTGTCAAAAATATTAAGAATGAACTTAAATCAAAGGAGCTCCTGCAAAAGGCTCTCAATTTGGCCTTTGACCCAACAATGATACTTCTTTCATTGAGTACATATTACATTTTATTAAACTTTAACAATATTTTTCAAACAACAGTTTTGTTAATGTACAAAAACATTGTCGCAAAAAATCATATATATATGAAAAAAAAAAAAAAAATGCCAAAAAACAATTGCAGTTATTAAAACTTGGGAAGCCAAAATTTCAGGATTGCAAGTCTGGATTCAGCCAAGAATGTATTTAATTTGCTTACGGAGTAGGCTTGATTTCAAAATAGTATGATATGTTGGACTATGGCCTCTAGGAGTAAAAAACAGCTGTACAGCCACCTGCCACATATCACACAAACCATCCGTGTGAGGCAAACATGACATGCTAGGCATTGCTAGAGAAGCAAGGATGAACTCATTAGCGACATTCTTCTGTGGAAGCCATCACATGGGCACACGAGAGTAGGCCGTCCAGCAAAAATGTACATAGTCCAACTCTGCGCGGATACTGGATGCTGCACGCAATCTTAAATAAGACGTGGAAGCAACATCCACGAGAAAATAGCTGTACAGCCACCTGCTTCATATCACACAAACCATCCGTGACGTTCTACTGTGGAAGCCTTCACATGGCCACGCCAGAGTAGGCCATCCAGCAAAGACATACATAGACCAACTCTGTGTTGATACTGAATGCTGCACAGAGGACCTCCTAGGAGCAATGAATGATAGGGACATCTAACTAGCATGAGATGATGATGATGATGATGATGAAAACATACATTTATTATTAGAGAAGGTTTAAAGGAAATAAGAAATCCTACAATAATTTGTGAGAATTTCATCTTTTTAAAAATATCTAACACTTAAAGAAAGATTACTATAACTGTGTGTGTTACATACGGTCGTTGTCATGGTGATGAAGAGACTTACTATTACGTTCGTCTACTTAAGCGTGTGATACGCCGGATTTTAATTCTTCTGAGAAAATCAACAATAATTGAGAGAAAACATATATCAAAATTTGGACAGAAAGAATAATGTAAAAACAAAAATATATTTTATAATTTATAATTTAATTTATTCATTCATAGATAATCTTTTCTTTTTTTTTTGTTCAATCAAAAATAATAAGAAGCGGGAGAATTAAGAATGTCCAATATATGTGGATAGCGAGAAATCGAGATTTTTCTTAGAAAAACAGTTCAATTTTTACTTATCTGTTTTCAGTCTCTTGTTTTTTGTTTGTTTGTTTTCAATTCTTCATATAGATATATATATATATATATATATAATTTTTTTTTGTCTCCTTTTCTTATTTCGGAATATTATGTTTCATTCCTCTTCATTAATTTTGAAGATGCGAGATTTGCACAGACGATATTCACCCGGCAATTTTTCTTTTCCTAC
>CM042150.1:35977929-36035429 GCA_023376005.1 Doryteuthis pealeii | reverse complement strand
TTCCTAGACCAGTTGCCATACTAAGGTTAAAGAGCCCAGTCTGACCTATTTTATGCATAGCTGGAAGAATAGTTGGATTCATACCTTTCCCAAGGGTATTAGTGCTATGTGAAAGAGCCTCATCCAAGATTTGAATTCATAAGCATAAAGGACAGATTTGGTTGTGATTAGGAAGAGGAGGATCTCTCAAAGTAGTTTTGACTAACGAGAAGAGAGCTCCTTTGGTCTGAATTCAGTTTTCCTTTTCCTAGACCAGTTGCCATACTAAGGTTAAAAAGCCCAGTCTACCCTACTATTTAGCTGGAGGGAGAAAAGTTGGATTCATACCTTTCCCAAGGGTATTAGTGCTATGTGAAATTCAAACGGCTTTGTTTGGGATTTGAATTTGTCTTATTGTGTCCATTTCCTACACTAACCATTACAACATGGATGCCTCCACAGATGGCTTGACCTATAGCTACAAAATTTTCTGTTGATATTAATGGGAAAGGTTTTTACATACAGTGGAACCTCAGTTCTCAAACGACTCTGGATTTGAACAATTTAGAATTCGAACTAAAAAATTTGAGTAAAAAACGCCTCAGTTGTCAAACAAATTTTCAGATTTCAAATACACAAGTCAAACTGATGAAAACAGAAATCATGCAACAGACTGCCGAGTTTAAAAGTGATATAATGAATATGTAAATACCTTGGTACACCCTCACTATAATCTGATTGGACAGTGTCATGTATAAATAGTCGACACTGTTGGTACAGACACCTATACCTATACCTAAGCCTACAACCTAAGCTTACTCGACAGACGTATTGCTATTCGATGCACCAACGACTACTGCTATAATATACCAAATACCAACTTCAGAATATATCCCTTAACCCGGATATATCAAAAAGTATGTAAAAATGATTAAGAATTAGGTTAAATATTACTTTTTATTATGCTCTTCTTTTTTGTATTTACATTTTTATGTGTTATATGTTCTTTAAATACACATCTTTCCATATTATATATAACTGTAAGTATATAAATTGGCATTGGTCTGATGGTTAAGATCGGATAAATCTGTTACATAATCTATGCGGTTGCATAAGATTATTGTCAATCCCCTGTATTTCTAAAGGGATGGCCCTTTTCATATCATGGGCGGGACCTTCCATGGAAGATTACAGAAAGCCCGCAAAATACATGAAGTCACGTGGGACCTGGTTGGTTCCTCAGTTTCAGTTGGACGTCAGGCAGAGAAGATGTCCTGCCTTAACTGGAACTCACTGCATACGCGCGCTATGTTAGTCAGATGTTTAGTTACATGAAATGTTTAGTTAAGTAAATAAAAGCTTAAGAAAATAACACGGTTTTGTGATTAATGAATGTCTTGGTAACAAGACTGATCTAGAAGAAGAAATGAGTTAAGTGCGACTAACCACCAAGACGAAGTCCAGACCCTAGAAGAGATGCTAGAAGAATAATAGAAGTAAGTAAGGAAAGAGGTATACAACAAATCCACTTTATACTAATTTTTATGGGAAATATTGTTTCAGTTTTCAAACAAATTTATTCTCTGTTATGTTTTTAACATACAGATAAAATACAGAGGATTGAAATGATAATGCAAGACCAGGTTGTTATAAAATTAACAAGGTTTTATTTAACACAGGGTAGAACTTGCTTCTACTCTCAAGTGACTTAACCAGTACTCATCCACAAGTAAGATGGCGGAAAACTCACTTCCGGCTTTGACAAAGTAAAGTGGAGCAACTCTATTTTTTGTTTAAGTCTATTTTTGTTAGGTGTACCTAACATTCATAAACATAATTTTGGAATGAATTATGTTTGAGAAATGAGGTTCCACTGTTTCTAGTGTTTGTGTAATTGTGCTGTTCATAAAGATGTTCTAGCTTCATAATTCTTGTTTTTGTTTTATATTTCTAAAAGTTTCAATCATTCAAATTGAAAAGTGAAAAACCCAAGAAAGAATTCGTCCATTTTACTTACTAGACTGCCATCCATTAATTGGGCCTGAAGTGTCCATCTTGACCCCTTGAAAAAAATAAAAGAAAGAAATGTATGAAACAAAAAAATATTTTAGTGATCATTATTAAATTTTTGTGTTATAATAAAATAAGATGAAGTGTGTTAATAGGAATATTTGAAACCATATAACTGTGTACAAACCAATGATTATTAAATAGAAATAGTTAATTGAAATCATTTAATTTATAATAGATAGAAATACTTAAAACCATATAACTGTGAGCCTATAATGTGTATCAAATTTTAACATTAAATAACCGATAAGGTGTTGATAAAAACTGTACCTGTTGATCAAACAGTGCCCAAAATAAAGGCAATGGTACGAACATCACAAGGACACGTAATAAGGATTTCACTTCTTCTATAAATACAGGCTGGAAAAAAAAACAGAAAAGAAATACATTAAAGCACACACATTTTTAATAATAAATTATTCTTTTTATATCTAATTAATAACAAATTATTTATTATTTATTTATCTTTTTTTTTAGAAAATGTCAACTTTAAAATACTCTGTTAAGTGTTTGAACGCCCTCCTTGGCCAGTTGAAAAGGACTTAAAGTAAGTAAGTCCTGAGCTATGGAATCCTTTGGTAAGTGAATTGGTAAGTGAATAAATCCTATCCTGCAAATAAGTCCTATCCTGCGTATTGTTAAAGGTCCAGTGATTTACTCCTATGTTCCGTCATCCACAAAGGTTCAAAGTAGTTATGAGTAGTTATGACCAGTATGCTTAGCTTAAGTATTGTTTCAGCAGCAGACTACTGCCAGTGGTTGGCCAAGAGGTTGATCACATGGTTCTCGGCGAGTCTATAAATAGGAGCGGGCATCTAGCACACACCTTATATACAAAAAACGCCAACATACTCCTCCCATTATTCTGAGTTTCCTGTATCATCATGATCATAATATGGACATTTTTTTTCTGTCTGATGATTGTGATGATATGAGAAACTAAACTCAGAATATTGGAAATAGTACCACAGGGTTGTCATTTTAAAAATACACATACACATATATATATCTATATCTATACACAGGGACCGAAGACTGGGTAAGTATAGTCTAGGCATATTAATGTTTTAAAAAAATCACTTTAAATGCCATAATCCTTTTCTGTTATTCTAGAATTGTTTTTAAAATTTGATAATATCCCTATTATATTTATGGGTCATAGACAGAGGACTGTGTTTATAAAATTTTTGTTAAAATCCTAAAAACTGTTAATAACATTCTACACAACCGCAACAAAGAAAATAATCACAGTCAATTGTATAATTAACAAATTTAGTGACTATTGTCAGTTTTTTTTATAATCCTTCTCTTATAATTATCAGTCATAAAAAACTAAAAAAAGATTGTTTGAATTTAGGTCAGAATGTCATCTACACAAATAATACAAAGATTTTCAGATAGAAGATTTTTCTCTACTCTAAACTGTTATTATAACAAGTATCATAGTATCAAGGCTTCTTTAGTCAAGTTTCTTAAGAGAAACTAAATAAGAGAACATATATTAACATATAGCATGAATAAACAATTACTTACATCATATTTATCCTGTGCCAAGTTTAACCAATGAGAATGTGTTCTTTCATCTTTGTTACGTCGCTGCACCCAACTCTGTTTTATAGAATACTATTAAAGAATAAAAAAAAAATTTTAAAGTTAGAATTTATTTCTATGTTAACATACAAATATTTAGGTGTGAGGTTTATGTTTTATTATGTTTGTAGACATACAATAAAAGCTATAATATTCAAAAAGAAAAAAAAAGTGAAAAAGAAAATGAAATGAAATGAAAAAAGTGGAAAAGAAAAAAAAAAGACAAACAATTGAAAAAAAAGAAAAGTGAAAAATAAATTGAAAAAAGTAAAAATAATAAGAAAATGTAAAATTTAAGAAATTGAAAAAATGTGAAAAAGAAATTGAAAAAGAAATTGAAATAAAGTGAATAAGAAAAAAGCTAAGAAAAAGAAAATGAAAAAATTGACAGTGAAAAAGAAAAAGTAAAAAAGAAAATAAAAAAGTGAAAAAGAAATTGAAAAAGTTATGTCGCTGCACCCAACTCTGTTTTAAAGAAGACTGTTAAAGAATTAAAAAAAAAAGCATTTTAAAGTTAGAATTTATTTCTATGTTAACATACAAATATTTAGGTGTGAGGTTTGTTTTATTATGTTTGTAGACATACAATAAAAGCTATAACATTTTTGAAAGAAAAAAAAAGGGAAAAAGAAAATGAAATGAAAAAAGAAAATGAAATGAAAAAAAAAGAGGAAAAGAAAAAAAAGAAAAAAACAAATTGAAAAAGAAAATGAAAAAGGAATTGAATCAAAGCGAATAAGAAAATGTAAAAGTTGAGAAAAAGAAAATGAAAAAATTGACAGTGAAAAAGAAAGCAAAAAAGAAAAAGAAAAAGAAATTGAAAAGAAAATGAAAAAGAAAATGAAAAAGAAAAAAGCAAAAAAGAAAAAGTGAAAAATGAAATAAAAAGTTAAAAAAATCAATATGAACAAAGTGAAAATAAAAAACGTGTAAAAAGAAGTGAAAAATAAAATGAAAAAAATGAAAACACTTATAGATAATCAATATTCAATTAACAAAAGTCAGAGTTAGTTTTTCTTAATGTTTATTTACATCATTCTGTTATAGTGTTAAAATAAGAAGCCATGTTTTAAGGTTTTCTTGAAAGTACTTAATACTAACATTAAAAAAGAAAAAATTGATATTAATTTATTTTTTTGCCCACTTTCCTTTTCATGCAAATTGTTTTGAGAGAGCGAGAAGGATAATCTTGCATGTCTTAAAAAAATGAAAAAACAAAACTAATAAATTGTTATTCTAGAAAATTGAGGATAAAAGTGATCCAATATTGACATAACATTCTAAAATGTTCCTAATTCCGTACTGTTAATCTGCCATTTTTAACAAATTTGGAAATTAATATTTTAAAAGTTATTTCCTATAACTACAACATAAACAAAGGAGAACCACTCTTGACTGATAAATCATTTATTTATTTTCCCATTAAACTAACCCTCAACCTAACCCTAACCCTGTCTTCTTTTTTCATAGTAGATAAACAAATAAATGAATAATCTATCAGTCAAGAGTGGTTCCCCTTTGTTTATGTTGTAGTTATAGGAAATAACCGTTTTAAATATGTAATCATTATGGATATCTATGATATTGCAAGATGGTTTTACAATTAATAATAAAAACAACTAAAATACTTACAAAAATGCAGCCACAAACTTTAGCAAACAGATTACCAGTAGGTGGATTTTTTTTATACTGATTTCGTCCAGCAAGAAAAATTGCTGAAAAAAAATTTAAATTAAAAAGATTAGCATTTCAATTAAAATTAAAATTCTATTAAAAATATAACAAAAAGTAGACCAGTTATTATTATTTTTTTAAAGATTATTCCCCATGGTCTTACATTTATAAATAAAAGGTGTGTATATGTGTATGTGTGTGTGTGTGTGTGTGTTCATAATTTTTGCACAAAAAGCAAGAATCAGTGATATTTAATGTGTATATATATTTACTCTGTTGATAATTGTTTTATTTTTGTAGCTTCATCCAGACATGCATACATACACACCAACTGCCCTTTATATATATATATATATATATATATATATATATATATATAGTTAGTTAAATGTACAGACAATTCTTGTTGGACAAGTTTTGGTTGATCCTTTCTAATTTTCGGCCATCTTTTTGATGTTGGGGTGTAACTGGTGTAACAGTCCACAAAGGTTTCAAAACGAGCGCTTTCGGCAATACAGTTTACCATCATCAGGTAGGAAACGATGGTATGGTGACTGTTACACCAGTTCCACCCCGACACCAAAAGATGGCCCGAAAATTAGAAAGGATCAACCAAAAACTTGTCTGATAAGAATTGTCTGTACAGTTCATCAAAACTTGTATAAAAGAAAAAATGCTGCCAAAATACAATATATATATATATATATATATATATATATATATATATATAAAGGGCAGTTGGTGTGTATGTATGGAATACCTGGAACTGCACTTGCCTGTCTCCATTGCAGGATGCCTTCCACCCCCCTGATGTGCAGGCCTAGTATGCATGCTCCATCTTCAAGCTGCTCTGGATCCTTACAATCCAGGCCAAATTGGGCCAATTTTGCTCACACGTGTGACACTGGGTTGGCATCTTCATTGATGTAAATGTCATTGATGTACGCCAACGTCACCTTTTCAATTGTTTCATCTTGGGACAGCAAGGCACTAATGATGGCCTTCATGATTTGTGGCGCCACATTTAAGCTGAAACCCAGTCTGGTCAGGCAGTACCTTTTGCCAGGAAACACCACTGTCTGAAATGGCCATAAAGTTTCGTCGACCCGCTCCTGCAAATAGGCCTTCTTCAGATCCAGCAATGACACATTTGATCCTTTTTGGCGCCACTCCTGCAACTTGTTTGTACATACATCGGCATCGGCCATGTAAGCCTCAATGTATCGGTTGAGCTCACAAGATGGAAAAGGAAAGAAATACGAAGAAAAAATTTACGAGAGATGTCACGAAGGCAAAAATGGAGTCATCTACACTCCAGTTCAGCAGGCTGAGTGGAATTATGGAATTCTACTCAATGGAACTGCTGTTACATAATTATTAGATTCCTAATACTTATGTACAGTAGTGTAGAAACCAAAATGGCTGTTATAAGTTGCAGCCCACGGCCTTGAAAGATTGAATGACAAGGCTTGACCTCAGTCCTGATCCTCCTTCCGGTGGATACCGTGAGAATCGGTGGAGAAGACCCTGTTCCGGTTTAGATTAGAGAGAGTTTTAGCAGATCAGCCAGAACCACGACGGTGGTAAGTCATGTTATGCACGCTGCCGACTCAATCCGCGCAGGTAGTCTGGTAGGGATTTCAGAATAAAATATGATCTAAGTAAATCGAAGTCTTGTGTTATTATCTAAAAACTACCAATGACACAGGGATTCTGATAAAGAGAAATCCTCAATGGAAGACCAGACACGAAGTCCCCAAGACAAAGTCCAGATGCTAGAAGAGATGCTAGAAGAATAGAAGTAAGAAAGTAAAAAGAAGAGTATACAACACTGCGAGCAACCAGCTGATAGACCGACGAAGAGCAAAAATCTATTTCACTCCATATTTTCAGCCGAAGAAGAATATCCTGCAGACTCAGATGTAACATGTGGTATTAGGAAATCTAAAAGCAACTTACTCAAAGATAGCAACATAAGAATTGCTGGAACCCCAAAGGCCACAGGATAGCAGTCTTTTCCAAAACATTTAACATCCGCTGAAATAAGAAAACAAATGATAAAAATTGTTAATATCTTTTGAGACAATTAGAAAGAAAAAACCAAAGTATTACACACACTACCTCTCTTCTATAATAGTTGTTAGATTTTCATAAATTATATGTAACAACATTTCTTGATTTTGATTTTTGGATGTTTGTTTTTTAGAAGCATTGTTTAAAAGTACATATTATATTTTTGAATTAGATTTGCATATAAATTTCATAAATTAAATGTAACAACATTTCTTGATTTAGATTTTTGGATGTTTGTTTTTTTAGAAGCATTGTTGAATAAAGTATATATTATATTTTTGAATTAGATTTGCATATAAATTTCATAAATTAAATGTAACAATATTTCTTGATTTAGATTTTTGGATGTATGTTTTTTTTTAGAAGCATTGTTGAATAAAGTATATATTATATTTTTGTTTGAAGGCAATTACAATGCATGTATCTGATAAAATTCGATACTTTTTTTTTTATAGAAAATGAACTTGACAAGTGTAATCCCAGCAAAGATCGCTCGGTGTGTAGAACATACAGACTGTTTCGACTTTATTAAGTCTCATCAGCGATGTATCAGTAAGACCTTAAATTCATATTTGTCATATTTGCTTTGAATGAGTCCCTGGGAAAATTTATGGCTCCCAACTAAAGTATCTTAATAAATTGTAGGGTTTTTATTTATGATCTGGGGAAACAACTAAAGCTGTCTAACTCCTACCTTGTAACCTATCCTGTGTAATTCGTTTCTGAGAAAATATTGAAATGTATTTACAGTTAGCTTGAAATGGTGAAAGAATAAAAAAAAGAAAAACACTGGGACGCATGGATATGATTTACTATATATATATATATATATATATATATATATATATATATATATATAAGATTCTTCTTGTCTTCTTTGCTAAGGACTTCTTATTAAGGGTTAGTTCTTTCTAAGTCATGCAAATAACTAACAAGACTTGTTTGTCTTTGATCAAAGATTTATTGCCCATTTTCATTCACCGTACAGTCTGAGGCAACCTCACAGAATATGTTTGTCCTGCGTGCCATCTAGGTTGAAACTGACTTAACTAAGTCTATCATGTGACTCGCAAGATGCACACCTTAGGGGGTCAAAGTTCCCAAATGGTCTGTATTTTTCCAGTTGGGCATTCTTGCTACAGGGCTTGTCAAAAGCCCTATGCAACCATACAATTATGCAACACATGGAGATTCTTTGTTTTTCCTGAGATGGAGCACCACATCTACTGTCAGCTTCCAATGATATCAATGTTGTCAGTTATCAATGGAATGTTTGACTAACTAATTTTACACTAATTCAAAATCTTCTAGCTCAGTCGGTAGAGCGTTTGGCTAGGAACCACAAGGTTCCTGGTTCGATACTGGCCCTCGCCAACTTAGCGTATGAGTAGTACAGGGATCTGTGCGGTAAAGTAAGGAGCTGATGGTAGGTGTGGCGCTCCACCTCAGACGCAAAAACTATCTCCTTGGTCTAGCGCTAGTGAAAAGGGGATAGACTCCCTCGCTGTTAGGTTGATACCGACATTAGGCCACCCCGACGACTTTTTTATCCCCTCTTGAGGGGCTGGTTTTGCTCAGTCAGTAGAGCACCACCTAGGAATCACAAGGTTACTGGTTCGATACCGGTCCCCACCAACTCAGCGCATGAGTAGCACAGTTTGGGTAATCTGATCTGTGTGGTAAAGTGGAGACTGAAGCTAGGTGTGATGCCCCACCTAGGCAAAAATAATCTCCCTGGTTTAGCACTGTTCGGCTTATACTGATAATAGGCCACTCCGCCAAGTTTAAACTATAACTAATCCCTCTTTGATTAGCTGTGTCAGTGCTACTGTATGGCTGCACCACTTGGGACTCTAATGAAGTACTTAAAAGATAGATGGGAGCTACACAAGGATGCTGCATCCTGTCCTGAACAAATCATAGAAGCAGCATCTGGACCTTGCCAGAGAACTGAAAAAGTTATGGAATATGAAAGTCAAAGTGATACCAATTGTGGTTGGTGCACTTGAAACGTTCCCAAAAAGGATTAGAAAGGGGTTTGGAAGTTTGGAAATCAGAGGAAGGATTGATACCATTCAGAACACTGCACTGCTGCAATCTGCCAGAATACTTGGAGGAGTCCTGGAGACCTGAGGAGACTTACTGTCACTCAGACTCCAGTGAAAGACCATCAGCTAATGCTGATGTGAAAACTCAAAAGGAGTAAATAATAAAATGAAATTTTTTTGAGTACAGTGCTCAGGTGCACCACAACTCATCAAAGTCTCATGTCTAATACATAGAATAATGTATTAGTGTCAGGAACATGAATAGTGTACAGTAATAATATACATGTATGTGTGAGTGTGACATGCATATGTGTGTGGAGGGAGGTATCAGGTATAGTGTTGGCAGATTACAGGAAGCATGGAGGCTTTAGAGCCACTTGTCTCCTATCACACAAACTATCCAAGTAAGATGAACAAGGCATGTTGGATACTGCTGTAGATGTGATGTTGTTCTTCTGTGGACAACCACTCATGGACATACCAGTAAAGGCCAACTAGCAAAAATCTACATCTACCAGCTCTGCACGGATTCTGGATGCTGTGCAGAATACCAGCCAGGGGTGATGAGTTTTAGGGACGGTTGGTGTGAGAGAGAGAGAGAGAGAGAGAGTCCTGAGTATCTGCGCAGTCAATATGACATGGTGATAAGATGAGAGAGAGAGAGAGAGAGAGAGTCCTGGGTATCTGCGCTGTCAACATAAATCATGATGATGAGAGAGAGAGAGAGAGAGAGAGAGAGAGAGTCCTGGGTATCTGCGCTGTCAACATAACATCATGATGATGAGAGAGAGAGAGAGAGAGAGAGAGAGAGAGAGGATGAGAGAGAGAGAGAGAGAGAGAGAGTCCTGGGTATCTGGGATGAGAGAGATCCAGGGTATCTGTGCTGTCAACATGACCTGATGATGATGATGATGATGATGATGATGATATAAGAGTCTGCCTTATTGTTGACCCAGTTTTAGTTAACAATGTTTCCTAATTCCTTGATATTGTAATGCTATAATTATTGTAATTATCTTCTCATACCAAAGCTTTTAGGTTGGTAAGTAAAGTCACTTACATGAAATAAAGTTTTCTGCTTACCTCGAAGAATTGGTGTCACCAGCGTAGACAATAAACTTCCACTGTTGATAGCAAAATAGAACACAGAAAAGAATCCTTGGATTTGTTTTCCTGTTAATTAAAAAAAAAAATAATAAAATTAAAAACAAATAAATACACCCTTGTGCAAATTAATTGAAACAACCACTTTATTTTCCATTCTTTCACTATATGGTCAGTCTTAGACCCACTAGAGTGACATGGTGTAATCGATTTCTATTTTTTCTCCAGATTAGGTCATTTGCAGTGGTGTGCAGTAATATGAATCTATTTTCGAGGCGTATGATTAAATTAATTGAAACAACCACTTTATTTTCCTTTCTTTCACTATATGATCAGTTTTAGATTCACTGGAGTGACAGGGTGTAATCAAAATTTATTTTTTTCTCCAGATTAGGTCATTTGCAGTGATGTGCAGTAATATGAATCTATTTTCGAGGTGTATGATTAAATTAATTGAAACAACCACTTTATTTTCCTTTCTTTCACTATACAGTCAGTTTTAGACCCACTGGAGCGACATGGTGTAATTCATTTCTATTTTTTCCTCTGATTAGGTAATTTTATAATGGTGTGCAGTAATATGAATCTATTTTTGAGGAGTGTGATGTTTGGCCTTGAAAAATATTGAGTCATCTGTGATATTATTTGTAGTGTATAATTTTATTTCTGTCAGGACGGATGAAATCTCATCTATATTAACTAGGTATTTGTCGAAAAATCCGTGTTTTTACAAAACAAATTTTAATCCCCCCATTTTAAAAAAATTACTAAAAATTTTAATGAATTTTTCAGTGTTGTTTTATCAATGAATGTATTTTATAATGCCTCAGTTATTTTATTTCAAAACTTTCTGATATTTTTCAGGTCACTTAACTTTGATTCCACCACCATTATTTTTGGGCGCAAAATATCAGTGGGGTTATATATGATATACACTTTTTTAATGCATAAATAAAAGACAAAAGACTGAAGGTGTGAATAGAAGAAAAAAAAATTTAAGGTATCTGCTCTGGTGTAAATAAGTACCGAAAATGAGAAAATAATACGAAAATAAAAACTAAAAAAATAATTTTTGAGATTGTTTTACTCATTTCGATAATTATTTAATTGGCTATTATTTTATGAAAGAAAAAAATATACACCAATATTTGTTCTGCTTAAAAGGGGTGTGGGCTAAATTTTCAATAGAGTTTTCAACAAAAAAAATATTAGAGATTGATACTAAAGTGAAGTAGTTATTAAAAAAATGTTTTTAGAATCTAATATGACATTTTAAACTTAACATCATGATACTCATATTTTAAATGAATTTTATATATTAATTTATCATAGCAGAAATACTTAATTAAATCAAAAAGTTTTGAAATAAAATAATTGATGCATTATAAAATTCATTCATTGATAAATCAATGCTGAAAATTTAATTAAAATTGAATAATTCCCTGATTTTTGGTAAATGTTTTTCTATCGAGAGTGTTAAATTCATTTTGCACACACAGATTTTACAGCAACTCCGGCGGCCATATTAAGTTATATTTGATCAAAATTGACTGAAAAAATAATTTTAAATGTATTAAAAATAAATTACATGTGTAATATAATTTTACTTTTTTTTACTTATGCTCATAATTTTGTTGGCTTTTTTTATACAGTAACTCCCTATTTTTTGAAACCTTGTAATTCATTTCTGATATTTTAATATGAGAAGAGCACACATGGAGTTTTATTTAAAATTCTATATGGGCACCAGCATTCGCCTCCAGCCTCTCAAGCTGCTCAGGAATCACATTAACTGATCTTCCAGAAACTCTTGTGGAATGGCAAAAATAAATTCTCATATTCATACTTCAAGTTCTTCCAAGGTTTCTAGAGTAGAATTGCTCCTTCAACCAATCCGAAAGAAAAAGTTGCAGGTGTTAAATCAGGGCTTCTGCCTAGCCACACATGTGGACAACATCTATCAATCCATCTCCCAGGAAAATGGTGATTCTGCCATTCATGACAACAATAGAAAAATATGGAGGAGCACCATCTTGCATAAAAATAAAGTCTTCAATATTCTTCCAAGTGTTGTATACCCTTCATTACTTCTTTACTTCTTACTTGCTTCTATATCTTGGACATCTATTCTTCTGGTCGGCTTTGCTTCTTCTATCATCTTGGTCTGGTCTCTTCTAAGGTCTGGACTTTCTTGGGAACTTTGGGTCTGGTTTCTGTTAGGGATTTCTCCTTATCAGAAGCTCTGTGTCATTGGTAGTTTTTAGGTAATAAACACAAGACTTTGATTTACTTTGATGTTACTTTATTCTCAATCCTCAACCCAGACATCTGTGCAGTGAGACTTACATCTTACGAGCTCGGCTCCTACTTGCTAACTGACTGAGTTACTTATTATCCTTAAACCGGAAGACAGGGTCTTCTATGCCTTCCGGTTCTCATGATTTATCCCCGGAAGGCAAGGTGAGAGTGAGGTCAAGCGCCGTCACTCACTCTCAAGGCCATCAGCTGCACTAATCGCCATTATGTTTCTACACTACCTTATATAAGTATTAGGGATCTAATAATTATGTAAAACAAGTATTGACAACTGGCTAGATTTCATCTTGCAGCATGGGGAGATAGGTTCAATTACTCCATAGAAGAATGTATTGATTTGGGTATTTAGATCTGAATATAGGAGTTGGAATTGGTCAGGGGTTATTTTTAGCAGTGATTTGGCTTGATGAGTCAGTTTTATCATTTCTTCTTATAAAATCTTTTGAGGATGATATTGTAGGAATTCATAGAGTTTAAGGCAACACATACCTGTCCCTGAGTGAACTGATCTCCTCCAAAAGCCGCCACACAGGGTTTGATTCCTCCAGTTCCAAATGCAATCAAACTAAGGCCAATCATAGGTCCATACCTACAAAGAAATGAAAAGGTGTAATATCCAATTGTTTGATTAAATCATTGATTACAAAAAAATTCAATCATATAAAGTGATGTATTCCATCAGGGGAAATTTTATAACTTTTCCTCTTAGTATTATTTGTATTATTCGGACTATTGTCCTCATCTTCATTGTTATCTGTACAACATTTCAGCTGATATGCCCTCCGGCCTTCTTCAGGTATTTCAATATTCTCCCAAATATTGACAACTGGCCAGATTTCATCTTGCAGCATGGTGAGATAGGGCAGCAGTCCCCAACCTTTTTTGTGCCACGGACCGATTTCATCTAAGACAATATTTTCACGGACCAGCCTTCATATGCTCCGGCCTACATTTGCTTGATAATCATTAATGACGTAATCTCCTCCGCAGTGGTCTTTGTCACATGCAAACATAAACAGACAATAAACAACCTTTTGTTCATAAATTAAGAGTCAAGAGGCACAGAAGTCACTTTTCAAAATAAAACATCAACATTTAGACTGATAATCAATAAAAAAAGAAAAATTCAAACGTTCTGTGCGGCCCGGTACCTAATGGCCCGCGACCCAGTGGTTGGGGACCACTGAGATAGAGAGTTACTTTTCAATCACCTCATAGAAGAACGTATTGATTTTAATATTTAAGTCTGAATATAGGGGTTGGAATTGGTCAGGGATCATTTTTAGCAGTGATTTGGCTGATCAGTCGGCTTAATCAATTATTCCTCTTAATTTGTAAATGTTTCCATCAATTTAGAATACACCAACTGCATCATTTGCAGTGGTTTTGTCTGGATTCTTTGATTAATGGCATTTTGTTAATGGTATAAAGATTCCACTTCATTTCTGATCTCGATTTGATTATTTTCATTTAGTAACTTTTGTTACATTACAGCATTTTCTTCCTTCACCATGGTGAATTTTTTCGGGACTTTTTCCGATATCTTTGGTTGTAGAAGATCATATTTGTGAATGATTTCATGAGTTCTGTTCTTATCGAAATCATTTGTTCACCAAATGTACAGGTGAATGTTTACTTGAGTTTGGCCAAATCCTGGTTGCCAAAATGTTGTAACCCAACAAAGGTTACTAAATGAGAAATAACCAAATCAAGATTGGAAATAAAAGGGAATTTTTATAACATTAACAAAATACAATACTCATCTCTTTCTCCAGAAATCCAATTACTGTTTTTTTTTCAATCCCCATAGACCATAATAATTACGCTACAATCTAACTAGCTAACCATTACATTACCCAAGGCATCTGACATTCAATAAAATATCTCAGTACTTTTGATGAAGGCATACCTCTTTTTATCAAATATCAGCAAAGCTGGTGTTCTTGTGAAGTTCAAACACCAACCAGCAAAGCACTGACCTACTTAGAGGTTAATTGGTGCATTTAGTAATACCAATCAATGAGACCCAAAAAGGTCAATTGCAATATATAATGTGACAAATGATAAGTCTCTATGGCACAATCACTAAAAAATAATCCAAGAAAATTGCCAATGATCCAATAACTGATTATGGTCGGTTCCATATAATTACATTTATTCAAAGAGGCAATTTGAAGAATGGCAGTTGCAGGAATTAAACTTGATAGACTGCGACAATTACCAGCAGATCTGAGATGGTTGAATAAACGAATACAGAACGCAATGTAGAATGATATGTATTATTTGTATTATTCAGACTATTGTCCTCATCTTCATTGTTATCTGTACAACGTTTCGGCCTTCTTCAGGTATTTCTTGTTGGACTCAGGAACCTTCTTTTCGAATTCGGGAACCTTCTTGTCATAATCAGGAGACATCACAGAACTTTGAATCTAACCGGGGGTATCCTGTTCGCATTCCGCTAACCATAGCTAGGATGGAGGTGTTAAGCTGTGGTAATTATTATTCTATGTTACTGCTGCCAGGATTGAACCTGCAGTCTAGAGATAACTGTCACTTAGAACTGTCTTAACCTAACTCCTTAATCCACTTGGCCATGTGTCCAATTGAAAAATTCAGTGTGAATTTTGGGAACTTATAAACCTAATGTCTTGTTTTTGCCTAGAATATCTACCTATTCATTTATGTATGATTTTTTTTTACCTAGACTCATACTCTTCTTTTTGTTGTTTTTTTTTCGGAAAAATTCAGAGAAGTAGAATGATATGATGCAGACACTAATTTCACATCATAGGTATATAATGTATGTCTGCCGATGATATATCAAATAAATACATTAAATTACCATGAATAATTTATCTTCCTTAGATCTTTTTCTTTGTGTGTGTGTGTGTGTACACACATCTGAACATGTGTGTTACGAATCTATTTTCACAGTAGTTCTAAAATTTACCAGCACAATTCCTGTCATAAATTGTCAGATTATTTACGGATAAATTGTCACTTTTGTTTGTTTATGGGTTTTATATATTGGCATTAGTTTTGTTGGGGAATTGAGATTACAGGAGAAAAAAAAGCTGAAATCCAATCAACTCACTTGAGTAAACAGGTGAAATGAAGCGAGAGAGAGAGAGAGGGGGGGGGGATACATTTCAGGGAATAATATTTGAAAAAGAACTGATGCAGAAAAGAAAAATTGAGAGACGGGGGAGGGGAGAGAGAGAGGGAGAGAGAGTAAGTAGTGTAGTCTACCTCATTATTACCTATGAAAAAAAGAACTGATGCAGAAAAGGAAAATTGAGAGAGAGGGAAGAGATTAAGTAGTGTAGTCTACCTCATTATTACCTATGAAAAAAAGAACTGATGCAGAAAAGGAAAATTGAGAAAGAGAGTGTAAGAGAGAGAGAGAGAGAAAGAGAATGTCGGAGAGAGAGAGAATGTCGGGGAGAGAGAGAGAATGTCGGAGAGGTGGGTGAAAGGGAGAGAGACAATTAGAGTGGTAGGAAGGTTGGTTTCTTTGTTTAATGGCATATCAACCTTCATGGATTATTTATTACCAAAGCCATCATTGTAGAAGAATGGGAGTGGGACTATTTAACCCATAGTTGGGGTGGGTGAGGGGGTTACATACCTTTCCCAAGTGTATCTTGAAAATGAATGTAATAGTGTGACTAAGTTGAAACTCATGTACTATGATATCACAGTCCAGAACAGTCATAGGAAGTGGATTCAGATATCTAAGTTCAAATACTGAACAAAGCTTCTGGAAAATAGTAGGGCAGACACTTTGATCTAAGGTAGAAATACACAAATATATTCTGATAAAATCTTTAACGTCTCCAGCCATCTTGAGTAAAATAGTAGCACTCATACCAGTGCACTGGTTTGAACACTCTGCAAGAATACAAGCTTGTGTTAACGCCCAAAGGAGATATATATATATAGTGTGTGTGTGTATATATATATATATATATATATATATATATATTGTCATCCTCAGTGTGGCTAGACTAACCAGGCTACCTCTGGACGGGATAGAAACCCAACTGATTTTTCATCAGTCCTGTGTCTTAACTATTTGGCTATATATATATATATATATATATATATATATATATATATTATATATATATATAGATTGTTGTAGATCCAACAAGAAAAAGGTTACTATTTTAGAATAAAAAAGGTCTGCAAAGTGGTTTGAATTTTGTTCTTTCTCAATTCAGTTTTGGTGGATGTGACATGTTTCAGATTGTCTAAAATCCTCTTCATACTAATATATATATATATATATATATATATATATATATATATGAAAGGTTTGAGTATTGCTGATACACCCCTTTTTCTGGAATCTATGCACATATAATCATTCACTGTAAATAAGTAAAGTCGTCGGGGTGGCCTAAAGTTGGTATTAGCTAATCAGTGAGGGAGTCTATCCCCTTTTCACTAACGCTAGACCAAGGAGATTGTTTTCGAGTCTGAGGTGGAGCACCACACCTACCATCAGCTTCTTACTTTACCGCACAGATCCTTGTGCTACTCATACGCTGAATTGGTGAGGGCCGGTATCGAACTAGGAATCTTGTGGTTTCTAGCCGAACGCTCTACTGAATTTGAAACTTGAGTAGAATTACAACAACATATCATTTAATCTTTTAGCGTCTGCAATAAAATGGTACAAGCGGCTTAAAATGAGACTTACCGTTCCGCAGGTGGAATTGCCGTTAGTGCCATCACCACATTTCCAATACAATATATGAAAGATATATAAAGAATGGTTCTGAAAAAGAAATACATGTTGGGTTAGAAATTTTTTTTTTTTTTTTTTCAAAATAATTTTTCACTTTAGATATCAAATTTTTAAAAAGACAACAACATCTATTAATAATGAAGATTATGTATCTGTCTGTCTGTAAGCGAAACTGCATCACCATCTACGTCACAATTCGATATATTTAGATATCTACATCATATTCTCAATTAAATAGTCATTATGTAATCTAATCTATAAACAATGTTTATTAAAGTCTAGCTCAAAACTGCTCATATTATTAATGAGTTTAGAATCCTGCAAAGTACTTTATATATCATGAAGAAATAAAGGTTTACATAGATTAAGGTGTGGAGAATTTTCAAACTGGTTTTAATAAAAGTAGATTTAATAAATCATTACTTGGTGTTATTAGTTTCTAATATTAGTGTTTTATTCTCAAATGTATTAAAAGCAATCCTTATATCCTATAATTTTATTTAAAAGTCAATTAAAATAAAATACGTGTAATCTTTTTATATACATTCATATTAATTTCATCTGTCTTTTTAATCTAATATGGTATTTCAATACATTAAAACTTGAATACTTGCTAGTAAGAATAACATATTTTGTTTCTGTAGAAAGAATTACTATTCTTATTAAAACAACTTGATATATCCGGGTAAGATATTATATTATAAAAGTTGGAGTAAGATATACTCGCAGGTAAGTAGAAACTGCGTCAGAATAGGAGTAATAATAGTAGTCTTCCGAGTAGTCGGCGTAGTAATAATGGTAGGCTTTGTAGTAGGTGTCTGTACCACTACAGTGTTAAGTATTTATGGTGGACACTAACCAATCAGATTACTGTGAGGGGGATACCTAGGTATATGCATATTCATTACATCACAACTAAAAATGTTGTCTGTTATACGATAATGTTTTAATGTTGACAAGGAGAGGGAAAACTCTGAATTCAAACCTAGTAAACATTTAAAAATTAACTTTATGCACATTCTGTTTATGCAGAGGAGTTGGTATATATATATATATATATATATATATATATGTAAAAGTAAAGTCGTTGGGTAGCCTAATGTCGGTATCAGCCATACAGCGAGGGAGTCTATCCCCTTTTCACTAGCGCTAGACAAAGGAGATTATTTTAGCATCTGAGGTGGAGCACCATATCTACAATCAGCTCCTCACTTTACTGCACAGATCCCTGTGCTACTCATACACTGAGTTGACGAAGGCCGGTATCGAACCAGGTAGCCGAACACTCTACCGATGGAGCTAAACCAGTCCTATGGGTCCAACGGGAGAAAATTAAATATTTCATAAAAAAGAAGGTCCACAAAATGGATTATGTTTTTAAAAAAAAATTTTTATCATTATTTTACATTGATGACAAATGTTTCAGATCTTCTGATATCTTCTTCAGGGATTACATGTCGCCTATGTAAAACAATAATAATTTTTTTTTCTTAAAACAATCCATTTTGCGGACTTTCTTTTTTTTATAAAATATATATACATACATTATATATATATATATATATATATATATATATGTATGTTGACTCCGCTCAGGTCTTTCATGAACAGCAGGTATTGAGTTTTCCACATCAGGAAATATCTAGTATAGATATACTTTCATATCATATAATTATATATTATTTACTGACATTCGGCGATGTCAGTTGAACACAAGGATCAATTAACATGGGGAGCCATGCTCATACATGGCTAGTGCAAAAAATTGCATGTACCCTTTCAGCATTCCTCTTTTGAGGCACCTCAGGCACTGGTCAATAAACCCAGCCTTACCCCTGTGTTGTGGCCTGGTTAGAGGTCAGAATAAAGACACAAGAGAGGAAATGAGTTAAACAAACATATTAACAAAGAACAGTAGTACAAATATATACCAATGAGTTGGTTACACGCAAGGCTGTCTTATTGGCTATGCGCTGAAATATTAACTCTCGCTTAAGTGAAGAACCTACTGCTAATTATAGTTGGAAGAATTCATGCGTGCATGGTAAATTACCTGAACAACCTGTAAATTGAGGGGCCAGGAGTTGCCTGGGGAGGGAGGATGGCCACCTGGGATCACACTGATATTATATATCTTACCAGTCCAATGGACAAAACCACGGGACTCAGGACACATGGGTCCGGTAAGTAATAATTTGGAATTTCTAATAAACTCTTAAAATTTTAATATGGATTTTATTTGTATTTCAAAATTTTGTCTTGATCAGTAATGTATTGAACAGTGATACTGATAGCTTATTGATTTAGTGCATCCTGGGATGCACATATTTGCTTTGAATGAGTCCCTGGGAAAATTTATGGGTCCCAGCTAAAGTTTCTTAATAAATTGTAGGGTTTTTATTTATGATCTGGGGAAACAACTAAAGCTGTCTAACCCCTACCTTGTAACCTATCCTGTGTAATTCATTTCTAAGAAACTATTGAAATGTATTTACAGTTAGCTTGAAATGGTGAGGGAAGAAAGAGGAAAATCACTGGGACACATGGATATGATTTTACTGCATCTGTTTAGATTTTTGTGCATCAGGGACGCAGGACGCGTACCTATCAGCAGCTCTGATTGAATAGGTTTTTTTTGTTGTTTTTTTTTCTAATTCCAATGCAGTCATTTTTATTAGAAATGCAGTCTCCCTTGCTTCCTCAGAGAATTCAGTCAAAGATTATGAATCATTCGCCTCGTTGCTGTTGTGATGGGATTAGGGATGAATTGGTATTTTTCTGCTTGTCTATAATGTTGAGATGAGAATGGCATCAATCGTGTGAAATCCTTTAAATCACTTGAGTGAACAGAACAAAAGAAAGAGAAAAAAGAAAAAGAGGAAAAGAGAAAAAGAGAAAGAAGAAAGAAAAAAGGAAAAAAAGAAAGAAAAAAGAAAGAAAAAAGAAAGAGAAAAAAGAAAAAGAAAAAGAGGAAAACAGAAAAAAGAAAGAAAAATAGAAAGAAAAAAAAGAAAAAAAGAAAAGGAAATAAGAAAAAGAGGAGAGAAAGAAAAGAAAAAAAGTATGTGAAGAAAAAAGAGAATAAGTTTGGAAGGAAAGAAAATCGTAAAAGTGGTAAACAACACAGTGGTTTAGAGGAGAGAGAGAGAGGATGATATATATATATATATATATATATATATATATATATATATATATATAGATTAATATAGATAGATAGAGAGAGAGAGAGAGAGAGAGAGAGATTGTAGAGTTGATCAAGTTATTAACAATAGAATAAATCATGAATTTTGAATTTCTAAAACACTTTTTGTTACCAAAACAGATTTTATCATTAAATCAGGTTTAGTTTGGTTTCTTTGTTTTTAATGTCACATCAACCTACGTGGGTTATCTAATGCCAAAGCCATCCTCATAGAAGAACAATAGTGGTACTATTCAACAACATTTAATGTTGAAAAATATTTTTTTAAACTAAGTTTAATTGAAATTATACATTGCAATACTAATACAAACAACTGTCTCAATAATAGATTCAATAATTAATTTCAATGGTTAATTAAATGTATAGTAATTTGGGGGTTTTGTTGTTTATTTTTTAAGCAATACGTAATTAAAAACAACCTTAATCCCCTAAAACCGTAATTCAATTCGCAAAATGTTAATTCATAGACTATAGTTAAACTGTCATGGAGGATCACCAAAAAACTTTCAGTTTTAATTTTCCGACCTAAATCAGAAGTCAACCAAATATGCACCTTTTGCTGGGCATAAGTTTTTAAGTGTTGAATGTAATAAGATATTATATTAAATTATACATGAGTTTGCTTTTAATACATTTGGGAATAAAACACTATTACAAATCAATAATAAATTTAATAAATAATTACTTGGTGTTATTGATCTCTAATATTATTATTCTATTCTCCAAAGTATTAAAATCAACCTATGAATGATTTTATATAGAAACAAATTAAAATATACTCAAAATAAGAGTAATCTTTTTATATGCATTCTTATTTGATTTTTTTAGTCTCTCTAATTTAATATATTTCATTATTCTCCAAAATATTAAAATCAATCTTATGAATGATTTTATATAGAAACAAATTAAAATATACTCAAAATAAGTGTAATCTTTTTATATGCATTCTTATTTGATTTTTTTAGTCTCTCTAATTTAATATATTTCATTATTCTCCAAAATATGATGATTTTATATAGAAACAATTAAAATATACTCAAAATAAGTGTAATCTTTTTATATGCATTCTTATTTAATTTTTTTTAGTCTTTCTAATTTAACATATTTCATTATTCTCCAAAATATTAAAATCATCTTATGAATGATTTTATATAGAAACAAATTAAAATATACTCAAAATAAGAGTAATCTTTTTATGCATTCTTATTTGATTTTTTTAGTCTTTCTAATTTAACATATTTCATTATTCTCCAAATATTAAAATCAATCTTATGAATGATTTTATATAGAAACAAATTAAAATATACTCAAAATAAATGTAATCTTTTTATATGCATTCTTATTTAATTTTTTTTAGTCTTTCTAATTTAACATATTTCATTATTCTCCAAAATATTAAAATCAATCTTATGAATGATTTTATATAGAAACAAATTAAAATATACTCAAAATAAGTGTAATCCTTCTATATGCATTCTTATTCAGGTTTAAAAATGTATTAATTTGATTATAGAAGAATCTGAAGCTATTAATGCTGTTTATCTCTTCCACAGAAATCTTTCTAGTCTTTCTAATTTAACATATTTCATTATATTAAAACTTAAATACATATGCCCAAAGGGCGCATATTCTTGCTAATTAAAAAGAAGAAGAAATGTAGATTATTTTACATACTTGTATTTTCCTAAGAAGCTGTCAGCAATAAGAGCTCCAATCAAGGGAGTGAAGTAACAAAGCATAGTAAATGTGTGGTAGATGGCTGTTGAGGTACTGGGTTCAATTCTCAACTGCAGCGTCAGATACAATATAAGGATAGCTGAAAAAAAAGTAAAGAAAATATAAGTTATTTAAAAATACTATTAACTATTGAATATCAAATGATTGCAATTCAAATATGAGACTATATAATAGTATGCAGTGATGCTGATAGCTTTTTAATTTAGTGCATCCTGGGATGCACGGATTTGATTTAAATGAGTCCCCAGAAAATTTGATGGGTCCCAGCTAAAGTTCCTTAATAAATTGCAGAGTTTTTTTATCTATGAACAACTAAAGTTATCTAACCCCTACCTTGTACCCCATACAGTGTAATTAATTTCCAAGAAAATATTGAAATGTATTTACAGTTAGGTTGAAATGGTGAGGGAAGAAAAGAAAAATACTGGGATGCATAGATACAATTTTACTGAGTCCTTTTAGATTTTTGTGCATCAGGGACACAGGATGTGTACTTATCAATATTGAAATGTAATTAACGGTTAGGTTGAAATGGTGAGGGAAGAATAAAGAAAAATACTGGGATGCATAGAAACAATTTTACTGAGTCCTTTTAGATTTTTGTGCATCAGGGACACAGGATGCATACCTATCAACATCTCTGAATAATTACTAACTTTAATGTTAACTAGTACAAGGTAAGACTAACTTACTAATCATCACTGAGTAGTAAGCACACATCTCAATAATAAAATTCGGGAACTGCCCACGTCTGTTGTAGGCTGCCGAAACCCTGAATCTTTCAAAGCCTCCATGCTTCCTGTAGTCCACCGACACTATACCTGATGCCACTCTCCATATACATATGCACACACACGCACACATACATGCATATTACTATTGTAAACTGTTCATGTTCCTGACACTAATACATTATTCTGTGTACTTGACATGAGACTTTGATGAGTTGTGGTGCACCTGAGCACTGTACACAATAAATTTCATTATTATTTTTATTTTAAGCATATGTCTATCTTCTATCTATCTATACATATATAAAGGGTAGTTGTGTGTATGTATGAAAATAAAACAATTGATAACAAAGTAAATCTATATACACATTCACTATCACCAGAGCTTGGTTTTTGTGTAAAATAATAAAGATTTTACTTATATTTGTGAAGATATTTAAAAATTAGAATTTGAATAGTAAGAGAAGGGAAAGTCATTGGTGACATTTATGATCAAAACATAAACAAATCAATTATGGAAGACCAAAAAAAATCAATGGATCTGCGAGACTAACTTATTTTTTTTTATAGCTATCCGCCCATCTACCCAGGAAATGCCAAGTAGCCACTTCTAGTACATATATAAAGGGCAGTTGGTGTGTAAATATGTATGTGTGTATGTCTGAAGGAAACTAAGAAAACAAAACAATTACAAAGTAAATATATATACACATTCACGATCCCCAGATCTTGCTTTTTGAGCATAACTAATGAAGATTTGATTTATATTCATGAAAATAATTTATAAATAATATTCAAATAGTAGCAGCATGGGATTTTTTTTTTTTTGCATTTAATATTTTAAATAGAAGACATTAATATTTCTTTTCAGCAGAATTTCTGTGCAATTTTTTTTCCCGATGTCCCACCAGGCTAGATCAATTTAAGGTTGTTTTTTTTTATGAAGGGATTTTAATGGAGGAGACTGCGAGGATCCAATTCCTGATTCAGTAATAATGGATCTGTGAAACATTTTTTGCTCTCCTCCTCTATCCAGGGCTTATATTAATTTTCAGTAGGAAGCGCGTGGTGTAATGGTTAAAGTCATGGGATATGGACTCGTCGCTCCGAGTTCAAATCCTGGATGTGGTCATTGCAATTCACTATGCGCTAATACCCTTGAGAAAGGTATGAATCCTATTCTCCTTCCAGCTATGGATAAATAGTAGGGCAGACTGGGCTCTTTAACCTTGGTTAGGCAACTGGTCTAGGAGAAGGAAAACTCTGAATTCAAACCTGTTGAATTCCACTTAAGAAATTGACCTTGTTTCACATCCTGCTCGTGCAGAGGGGTTGGTAAATATATATATTAATTTTCACTCCAAAATATCACATATAGCTTTTTTTGGAGGATGTTGAGTGTTTGTGTCACATAATGTGATTATGAAGAATCTTTAATTCTTTCATCTGCCTGCTGCTCTCAACTAGAGCTTATTTTAACACTTAACATCCTATACCACCTCATTCCACCCGGCCAGAAATCTCATTCATTTTCCTAATCCACCCCAAACGATAGTCTTTGTTTAAATGTAATATTAACTCTTAATGTCCTATACCGCCTCATTCCGCCCGTCCGGAAGTCACATATCCTAATCTGCCCCAAACGATAGCCTTTGTTTAAATGTAATATTAAACATATTTAGAAGTCTTTGATTTAAGGGAAATATCTTGGGTAGCTTTAAATGAAAAGGCCATTTTTAGCCTTTTTTTTAATTAACCCTTATAGGAATGGGTCTCTGGACTTGGAAAATTCTCAACAGGATGTTAAGAGTTAAACATATTTAGAAGTTTTTGATTTAAGGGAAATAACAGGTAACTTTAGATACAAAGGTCCTTTTTTAGCCATTTTTATATATATCCTTATAGGAATGCTCTGGAGTTAAGGGAAGGGCTTATATTAAAATCATTGTGACGAATCACGCTAGGTCTTATTTTGCAGGTAGGTCTTATTTTCTGGGAAACATGGTAGATATGAGCATCTTATTTGATAAAAATATCACACTAAAAGAATTTGGTAAGCTTTCAAAATACAAAGACTTGATGATAGAAATCTAATGAATTTGACATTTAAGCCGTATGCCAATAGTAATAATGTTACATAATTATTAGATACCTAATATTTATGTGCAATAGTGTAGAAATCAAAATGGCCATTATAAGCTGCAGCCCATGGCCTTGAAGGATTTGAATGGCAAGGCTTGACCTGTCCTGATCCTTCCTTCCGGTGGATACCGTGAGAATCGGTGGAGGAAACCCTCTTCCGGTTCAGATTAGAAACAGATTTTAGTCAGTCGGCGAGAAACCACGACGGTGGCGAGTCGTGTTATACACGCGGCCTACTCAATCTGCGCAGGTAATCTGGTGGGGGATTTCGAGAATAAAATATGATCAAAGTAAATCGAAGTCTTGTGTTATTACCTCTAAAAACTAACAATGACACAGGGCTTCTGATTAAGAGAAATCCCCAATAGAAGACCAGACCCGAAGTCTCCAAGAGAAGTCCAGACCTTAGAAGATTCCAGACCAAGACAAGATGTTATAAGATTTCAAAGACGGCCAGAAGAATAGAGTAAGAAAGAAGTAAGTAAAGAAGTAATGAGAAGAGTATGCAACAATAGGTTGGTTGGTGGATTTTAATTTATGGCATGTCAATCCTGAAGTTATTTTATGCTGAAGGCATTTGTTTTATTCATTTTTGTTAGGCATTATAAAATTGACATATTGTTTTGGACTTAATGGCCAAAACTGGTTCTTGTAATACGTTAGAAAAACATAAGTGAAAAGATTCACAATGAAGTCTGATCTAAGCAACAAGAAGATAACACACACATATATGGGTGATTTTATATTCACCATCAGATGCAATTTAGTACATCTTTGCAGTTTGATGAAATAATAAAATGATACTTACTTTTCATTCCATAGAAAGAAAATCTTTCACAGAATTCATTTCCAATGATGAAGAAAACGCTCATTGGATAATCAATTTTTCTTGTGAACATGTTCTGAAAAATAACAAAAGAAAAAAATAATCATTAATTTTTTTTTTTTTTTTTTTAAAAAAAAAAAAGAAAGAAGATTTTTGATATTAGCCTAATAAATAATGAATTGAGCCCACAACCTTGGAGGACTTCAAAGAAATTATTCAAATCAGGAAGAAAATCTTCTTTTTTTTTTTTTATATCTTTACATTTTATGTTTTTTCAAGATGTTTTTTTACTAGAGATTTCATGTTTATGAAGCAGTCACACTAAGGCAAAGCATTCCAAGTTGATTTTTTTTTATTTGAGGTTATTGTTATTTAATCATATTAGTTAAATAGAGCTGGAGTTCAAAACTGTTTTAATTATGCAAATATCCCCAGTAGTTCAAAAGTTATGAGAATTTAAAGCCCCAAAATTGGGGGTACAAAAGTGCACATGATTTTGTTAAAAAAATATGTGAAATCACGAGCCAATTCAGAACAAGAAATTCAGTAATTTCTTCACCATTTCTTTATTTTTGGAGCAAATTTGATAAAACTTGGCATTCTTATGTAAAATTGTATGTTCTTTCTGCCTCTGTACTCAAATTGTATGTCTCTCTATGCTGTAACCAATTATCTATTTTGATAATAAGAGGTACCGATAGTAGTTTTTTTTTTTGTTATTTTAAGTTTACCACAAGATGTTTCTGTTACATAATCTATGCAGTTGCATAAGATTATTGTCAATCCCCTGTATTTCTGAAGGGATGGCCCTTTTTATATCACGGGCGGGACTTTCCATAGAATATTACAGAAAGCCCGCAAAATATGTGAAGTCACGTGGGACCTGGTTGGGTCATCAGTTTCAGCTTGGACGTCAGGCAGATAAGATGTTACTGCTTTAGCTGAGACTCACTGCACACATGCGCTGTGATTAGTTAGAGAAATATGTTTAGTTAAGAAATAAAAGTTTAAATGAATAATATGGTTTTGTGGTTGATGAATGTCTTGGCAACAAGACTGACCTAGAAGACCAGACACAAAGTCCCCAAGACTATGTCCAGACGCTGGAAGAAGAACGTAAGATACCAAAGATGATCAGAAGAATAATAGAAGTAAGAAGTAAAGAAGAGTATACAACAGTTTCAACAGTTTCATTTTTTACTGCATGTATACACATGAACTCATTTTTATTGTTATTTGCACAATGTTTCGGCCGATGTGCCCTCCAACCTTCTTCAGGTGTTTTCTGTCAAACTTGGGAACCTTTGTTTCAAACTTGGGAACATTTGTGGAACTTTGAAGCAAACCCTTTATTCAATCCATGGATGTAGACACATGGTGCAACAGATATAAGGGTTGAGTTAATATAGTTCTAAGTGACAATTGTCTATAGGCTACAGGTTCAATCCTGGCCAATGGTGATAATAACATAGAATACTTAACATAGCTTAACATCTATACCTGGTCTTGGTTACCAGAATGAGAACAGTCTAACCCTGTGGGTAAACAGACTAGGTTCTTTAGCCTTGATTAGGCAACCAGCCTATGACAAGGAAAACTCTGAATTCAAAGCAGCGGTATTCCACTTAAAAATTGTGCCACAGCCTGTTTGGTGGGCGTGGGGATAGATACAGCTGAGCAACACAGTAAGTGGCAGGAAATCCCTAATTGCCACCAGAATTCTCTGTGCATGACGCAGGAGATCCATCTGGGTAGGGATTGGCCTGACCAGTCACCTATGCACTCAAAAAGATCCATCCACAACCCTAGGATAACCAAAACGGTCCTTGTTTAGACAGATAAAAACAAACCGCAGAACCATATTCATAGTGTGAGAGAGGGAGGGGGAGGTAGAGGGAGAGAGAGAGAAAGAGAGAGATAAATTGGGGAGGGGGAGAGATATGAGGGGGGGGAGAGATGGTGAAGCAAACGAGAGTGAAAGAGAGAGAGAGAGAGAGAGGGAGGAGGAGAGAGAGAAATGAGGGAGGGAGAGAGAGAGAGAGAGAAATGAGGGAGGGAAAGAGAGAGAGAGAAAGAAATGAGGAAGGGAGAGAGAGAGAAATGAGGGAGGGGAGGGAGAGAGAGAGAGAAATGAAGGAGGGGGAGGGAGAGAGAGAAATCATTTCTTTCAAAGTGAAACCAAACAAAAGGTTAAAATACACAATAATGTCATTTCTTGCTGACAGCCATTTTTGCAGTTGGTTGATTTCACAATCAACTCACTTGGCATTTGAAATATTGACCTAAAATAATTAAAAAAAAAAAAAAAAGGACTGGCCCATTTTATTATTCACTAAAATTCAGACTATTACAAAATTACTCTTACACAATCCAATTCCATAAACTTATCTTCTATGTTAGTCATTTTACTTTTTAATCACTAAAATAGTTAATTTATTTTGGTTCCCCTATGCATTTTATATTCATAAAAAAGATGGAGGCGCGTGGACTAACAGTTAGAGTCATAGGAAATGGAGTCGTCAACTCGAGTTCAATTCCTGGACGAAGCTGTTTGCATTTCACATGGTGCTAATACCCTTGGGAAAGGTATGAATCCTCCAGCTATGGGTAAATAGCAGGACAGACTAGGCTCTTCAACCATGGCTAGGTAACCAGTCTAGAAGGAAAACTTTGAATTCAAACCTGTTAAACTCCACTTAAGAAATTGACCTTGTGTCAAATCCTGCTCGTGAGGAGGGATCATTAAATATATATTTTTTATAAATATATATTTATAAAAAAGGAAAGAAAATATTTCACTTCTGCCTTTATAATTTCTGTTACTTTAACTAGCAAAAGTATTTAAGTTTTAATGTTATAAAATATTATAATAAATTAGAAAGACTAACAAAACTAAATAAGAACAAATATAAAATATTACATTTATTCTAATGTAATTTTAATTGATTTCTACATGAAATTATATATAGGATTACTTTTAATATGTTTGAAAATAACAGGATAATATTAGAAACCAGTAATAGCAAATAATTATTTATTAAACCAGTTTTGTTAAAATCATTATGCAAATTATTCCTACTACTATATAAATCATTATTTCTTAGAGATATATAACACATATTTCAGGATTTTAAATGCATTAATAATATGGGCAGTTTTGGAACCAAACCTGCAAGTATCAATCTGTTTCTTATTTTATTGTTACTTATTTTTAACATTAACTTCTTTTGTATACAAATGTTCACACCAGAAAGATACAAATGAATTGATAATGATAAATAAAAAGGAAATTTTATTTATTTTTTCTTATCTTTTTAAACTGATATGGAAAAACTAAAAGCCTAAAAACAAATGAGTAAGCAAATATCTTTTGTTATTTTGATTTCTATCTTTTTAAAAGATAAAATTTTACCACTTTCAATCCATTTAGATATTTGTCAATGTGGAAAAAATCTAGAAACAAATACAGGATATTATGATGGATGAAAAATTTATTGTCAATACTCGAGTATCATGTTTTGTACTGCTGTCCCACACCCATATGGGAGACTGGGACCAACGTCTGGCTCCCACTTGAGCCAAGGCGAAAAAATACAGATTTTCTTCTCTCCCATTTCTCGTTCCAGCATTACATCCATTTCCGGTCAAAACCTGGAACTTCCTTTTTTATTTTGGACCATATGACTTTTAGGCACCCCTCTTGCTTTGCTGATTCATAAGTACATTTTTTCATTTCGTCAACATCTGGTTGTTTGTTAACAGACGATTTTTAGAGGGTTTTTTTAAATTATAAAACTAACCCTAACCCCTAACAAACAACCGGATGTTGACAGTGTAAATGAAAAAAATGTACTTATGAATCAGCAAAGCAAAAGGGGTGCCTAAAGGTCATATGGTCCTTTATTTTGAAATCTATTTTCGGGGTCATTCTTCAGTCAAATTACTGGCAGCCTGTTGTGTGTTTACTCTTCCAAATTTTAAACTTTGTTTGTTTGTTATTTCTTCTTCCTCTCTTTCTCCTTTCAATCCACCTAGACCGCAATAATTACGCTACTGATCAAAGGGGAGCAATTCTATTTTTGTTAGGTCTTCTTAACAGCTTTTTAATCAAGAATTAACTGAGCATCAATCAGCTCAAAAATCAAGTCCAAAGTTCTTCAGTCTTTTAAAAACTTTGATAATATCTTAATATTCATTCCATTACCATTTTCTTATATCACTCTTTGAATCAATACATTTTATCAGATCTCATACAAAGTAATATTTATAGAGAAGAAAAATAAGGATTTATGTGGATAGAAGATGAAGGATGTTTTGTATGTGTTGAATTAGAAAAATGTATGAAAAAAAAAAAGTTTATTTACCATTAGTTGAGTGGTGTTTGTCATTGAAAGTTGATGATGTGATTAATGTATGCGAAAGCAAAAATTAATGATCAGAACACGTGAAATCGAAAAGCCGAACGTGATTGGCCCACAAGTAGATGTTAAAAAGGTGTGACATATTCCATATGATTATCAATGTATAAAAAGTATTAAGTGTTAAATTGTTTAACATACATATATTTGTCAATATATATCAAATGTCCATCCAGAATATGAGGATTGTTTTCGATCTTAAATTATAATCCTTATGTTTACAGATATTTGGAAAATTCTCTTTCAGCTTATCAACTAATATCTTTTTGTATGTTCTCTCTTTCTCTCTCACATACACATATATATATATATATATTATATATGAAGGCCTGAAGGAGTCAGAAATTACCTACTTATGTTTCACCTAAATGGCTCATCAGGATAAAGATGAAAACTAGGTAGGTAATTTCTGACTCCTTTAGGTCCTTCTAATACTAATTTAGCTCTCCTTAGTGTATTGAGCACTTTCTACATATCTATTAATAATGGAGATTCGCTTCCGTTTTTTTGTCTGTAACAAAAATTACGTCACTGCTTACGTCACATTACCCAAAATCATCATAACATAGGATAAATTTTGAGTGTATGAAATAGGAGGGGTAGACCTTGTAAAAAAGAGTATTTCCCTTTATATATTTTAGGAAAAAACTATTTCAGACATATTTTCATCAAAAGGTAAGTAATTATGGAAATTCTCGTGAAAATTGGACCATTAATTGATTTCTCATAGAATTTTTTAAAAAGCCTCTAGTCATAACTTGTTTTTAGCTACATTAACTTTCAATTGATTTAACAGTGCAAAAATGTAAACATTGTTTTTCGTTTATAATTTTCATTATTTCCGTAAGCTGAAAATTTTTTAAAAAAATCATCCAGAGTTTTTTTTTTTAATGTTTCTTCGAATGGACAAAAAATTTTCAAGATAATATTTACCTATATGCAAGTTTTATTGTGTTGAATATTAGGGGGGGTAAATTTCACAGGGAAAATTGGTGGTACCTAGTATATACAAAGAACTGTTTATTTATCCTAAATTTAAACTAAAGAACAATAAGATCCAAATTTGCTACCAAGTGCTATTACGTTGCTGGCATCATTCCATTATAGATATTGATTGAAATTCTATTGATTATTGGATGCCTCATCCATTTCTACGTTAATAGTCATTGGCTGTTGAATGCCACCTGACTAGGCTGCTATGTACTATTATCAGCCTGGATCTGTTTACACACAAAGGATCTTGAGAAAGTGAAGGAGAATGAAGAGAAAGCAGATTCTTTAGAGCAAGATCCATTAAGGTCATCACTGATCCGAAAATACGGTAGAGAGTTCAACAATACAAAATAAGATTCTTTAATTTTCCTTGTTTTATCATTAGTAAAAAGTAAAGTTGTCGGAGTGGCCTAATGTAGGTATAAACCAGACATCGAGGCAATGTATCTCCTTTTCACTAGTGGTAATAGACCAAGGAGATTGTTTTTGTATCTGTGGTGGAGCACCACACCTACCATCAGCTCCTTATTTTATCGCACAGATCCCTGTGCTACTCATGTGCTGAGTTAGCGAGGACCGGCATCAAACCAGGAAACCTGTGATTCCTAGGCATGTGCTCTACCTACTGAGACTAGCAAGAAAAAAAAAAACTGTTCTACGAGCAATGTAAAAATGATTTGATTTGTTCTTGTTTTATGGCATATCAACCTCAATAGGTCATTTAATGCCGACTACGTTTTTGAAATGAATTGGTGATAATGTTTAATTTTCTAAAGGTTTTTTTTTTTTTGACATATTTTTTGTGAATGAAACTTTTAGATGATTTTTTTAAACATATTTTTGTGTTTTCCTTTTTTTTGGAAGATTTTTAGATTTTGTTGTAGATGTGTGCCTCTTTTATGTATCTGAGTAGTTTTTCTGGGTTTATTTGGTAGAATATCTGTTTTAGATTTGTTGTTTGGTAGTATTTTTTTCGTATTTGTTTTAGGTTGCTACATTCTGTTAAAATGTGTTTGATTGTGTAGGGTTTTTGGCATGGTATGCAATATGGGGCTGCTTCTTTTTTGAGGAGGTATGAATGGGTAATGTATGAGTGTCCTATTCTTAAAAATGAATTATAAAATTACATAAAAAGATATTTTTGCCACACTCTTTCATAAAAAAATGTAAACAGATCTTTGAAATATATTTTTTTGATTAATAGACATATTTGAATTTAACTGTTAGAAATTTGGTTTTATTAGAAAGAAAACATTTATTTGAATTTTGACAGTAAAACTATTTTTTTTATGTCTATCATTAAAAAAAAAAAAGTAAAAGATTTCAAAGATCTGTTTACATGTTTTATGAAAGAGCAGCTTCCTCCCCAGTGACAACTAATATCTGCTGATCCAATGTGTTAACAACCAACAACCATTTTCATTTCACCGTAAATCTATACTGAAAATACGAATTTGTTTGAATCAATACAACTGCATGTTTTAACATGAAAATATAATAAAATCTATTCTTAATAACAATTAAGTTCATTTCAAATAATGTGCAATCACAATTAAGAACACATTTTATGATATTTTCGTGTTAAAACATGCAGTTGTATTGATTTGTAAAAAAATCATATTTTCAGTGTAGATTTACAGTGAAATGAAAATGGCCGACCAAAACATGGCTTCCTCAAAGTGAAATAAACAAGGGGAGTATGAAAAAGAGCCCACATGTGTCAAAGAAATGGTGGTGGGGGTCCAGTGGCTTCGACCCTGGATCTTTACAAGTTAATAGCGTCGATCCCAGGAGGCTATCCCCCCAGGCAATACCTGCCCCCTTGACTTAAAGGGACAGGGCTGGGTTTATTGCCCAGCGCCTGAGGCACCCCCCTTGAGGGGGAATGCCGACGGGATCGACGCAATTTTTCACCCGCCACCCATGAGCTTCGGTTTGTGGATGGTCCCACATTAATAGGGCTTTGTGCCTAACCCGTACAAGTGGGGTACGAGGTAAATAAAATGTGTCAAGGAAATAAACATCTCCTGCGACTATACAACCTGTGTTATTTTGTGAAATTAAGACTATTACTACTACTACTAATGGTGACTACTATTACAACTTGAGTTGGCCTATGTGACACATATCGTTTTGATACATATATCGTTCTGGAGCCATGCTACATATACTTTTCTGGTACCGTGACCATCATTCTCTTACACTCCCCTTTGATCAGTTGGGGACTGATGAGATACCCAGAAATGGGTTTTCCACCATGTTACTTTTGGATTGGGTTTGGTTGTGAGTGGACGCAACGCAAGAGTACAGTATGGTTGAGCTAGTTAAGTCACTTTTAGGGTAGAAACATTTTTTACCCTGTATTAAATAAAACCTTGTTAATTTTCCCATAACCTGGTCTTGCATTATCATTCAGTCTTCCGTATTTCATCTATATGTAAAAACATAACAAAAGCCATTGTTGGATTCGAAAAGGTAATAAAGTTAACTATAATTAGTTGAACAGACAACTCCGACCAAGGGTGTTAAATATAATAATGGACTTTAATACAAGGACAGCACGTGGAGAAGCATTTATAACATGAAATACACATATATGAGACAAGATATATAGTAGATATATAAGTAATACAGAAAAGGGGATTAGATAAAATAATGAAGTACAAAAGTTATGGAGAGTCCATAACTCATAGTCACTTACTACATTGTCTGTGTGGGGGTTTTCACCCCCACACAAGAATGGTGTAGACAAACTGTCTAAACCATTGTGTGGTTGTTCCATCCTGTAGAAGAAAGAGGATTCGAATGTGGCGCTTGCTTGCTTAAATAGTCAAGGCACCTGGTGGTCAATACCAGAAACACAAGGGAAGATAACTCTTCCAGCGAAACAGGGTGGATAACCCTACACCATTTTAGATGTTTCATAAAAAAGCTGATTGATGGAGGTCTTTGCTGGTAAGCCAACATTGATGTATCCATGTTTAGGTATTTGCCTCTCATCCCACTTATGAGGGCGTGACACAAGGACATTTTTATGTGGGCCCACCCACAAGCCGAAGCTCATGGGTGGTAAGCACAAAAAATGTGTCGATCCCATCGACATTCCCCCTAGAGGGGAGTGCCTCAGGCGCTGGGCAATAAACCCAGCCCTGCCCCTTTAAATCAAGGGTGCAGGTATTGCTTGGAGGGATAGCCCCCTGGGATCGACGCTATTAATTTAACACACTGGTCTAGCACACCGGACCCCCGCCCCAAAGGCTTAGGTGTCCACAGGAGAATGTCACTTTATAAGCTCATCCTTGCTTTTCCAGCAGTCTCCAGCATGTCTTGTTCATTTTACTTGGATCGTTCGTGTGATGGGGGCAAGTGGATGTACAGCTAATTTTTTGTGGGGTGCAGCTTCCATGATTTATTCAAGACAGCATCCTTCTGTAGTTCCCATCTATTTTTTTTCTCTAAGCATTTATAACTGATACAGCCATACAGTAGCACTGACACTGCTATATTCAAGGATGTGTGTGTGTGTGTGTGTGTGTGTGCATATGCATGATATAGGTATTTAACCACCTGATGGGACACAATTTTACAAGTACGGGGCGTCAGTGAGGATTGACCTTGCTATTTAGAATAAATGTGCGAGACTAGCTTGCTAACCATTATAACATGATGGGATGCCTTGCATGCAAATGATATGAAAGGGAGAGAGAAGAGAGAGAGAGAGAGAGAGAAAGAGGAAGAGAGAGAGAAGAGAGAGAGAGAGAGAGAAGAGAAGAGAGAAAGAGGAAGAGAGAGAGAAGAAGAGAAGAGAGAGAGAGAGAAAGAGGAGAGAGAGAGAGAGAGAGAAGAGGAAGAGAGAGAGAGAGAGAGAGAGAGAGAGAGAGAGAGAGAGAGAGAGAGAGAGAGAGAGAGAGAGATAAAGCAATTTTAGTGATCTTAAAACATGCCTACTCTATGTATGTACACATGAATATGAGAGAGAGGGAGGGAGAGAGAGAGGAAGGAAGAGAGAGAGAGAGAATGAGTGAGAGAAGGAGAGGAGAGAGAGAGAGAGAGAATGAGTGAGAGGAAGGAAGAGAGAGAGAGAGAATAAGTAAGAGGAAGACAGAGAGAGGGGGGTGTTAGATAAAGCCATTTTAGTGAGTCATCCTAGAACCAATAAAACCAATTCCATGTCAATCTAGAAAGTGAAATTGTTCATGTAAACCAATGAATCTTTTCAACTTCTGCTAATATCCAATTTTGGAGGAATCCCTTTTCTTTTTCTTCGTCCTCTGAAATTTCTTAGAGTTTCTGTTTTAAGAGTCCCTGCCTCAATCTTTCAAGGAAATGAACCGAATTCAATCAACAAGATCCTCGATTTAGTCCCTCTTTTCTCTGAAGGTTTAAAGAAAATGCAATTTCAAATCCTGTAAAGTTTCCTGTATTCTATATTATCATGCTGAACTTTATGCATTTTGTGCGTGTGTGTCTGAGGATCATGGCAATGGAGAATCCTAGAGACAAGCTTGTATTATGGAACCTTCCAACCTCACATCTCTATAAATAGACTCTTCGAAGAGTGCTACTTTGGTAGGCAGTCTATGTGTGATGAAATTTATTTGGTATGCAGTCTACCTAACCCTGATTTAATTTGGCGTCGGTTTTGAAGGCTCTCACAATGCAAATGTAAAGAAAAATGAGGTAATTATGATTACATATTCAGCCTTTTATTCGAGGGTCCAGTGGCTTCGGCCCTGGATCACATAAGTTAACATCATTGATCCATCCCCCCAGGTAACACGCCCCCTCAATTTAAAGGGGTAGGGCTGAGTTTATTGCTTGGTGCCTGAGACACCCCCTTGAAGGGGAATGCCAATGGGATCAATGCATTTTTTGCACCCGCCTGCCATCAGCTTCAGTTTGTGCGCGGTCCCACATTAACAGGGCCTTGTGCCTAACCCGTACATGTGGTGTATATGGTAAATACCTAACTTTACACTTGCATTGTGATAGCCTTCAAAACCAACTGCCAAACCAATGTAAACACAATGCTTCAAGCAAATTATATATACTAACCCCTCCGCACGAGCAGGATGTGACACAAGGTCAATTTCTTATCAGGTTTGAATTCAGAGTTTTCCTTCTCCTAGACCGGTTGCCTAACCAAGGTTAAAGAGCCCAGTCTGCCCTACTATTTACCCATAGTTGGAGGGAGAGTAGGATTCATACATTTCCCAAGGATATTAGCGCTAAGTGAAATGCAATTAGCATGTCCAGGATTTGAACTCGGGGCGACGAGTCTATTTCCCATGACTTTAACCATTACACCACGTGCTTCCTATTTGCTTCAAGCAAATTATAAAGCCCTTATAACCCTGATGTATTTCATTTTAATTTCTTTTAATAATAAATGATACTAGCAGAACCAGTGGATATACCGCAGCATGATAATTTAATTATTACAACATTTGAAATGTTTACTTAAGAACTATTACTAAATAGTTCAATATGTAAAAAGTATAATAATCTTGATTTAACTCTCTCTCTCTCTCTATTTTTTCTTTTCTTTCTTTCCTTCTTTTCATTATGTTTGATTGAAACAGATTAGCAATTCTGTGAATAGCCCCAAAGGATAGTACCATGTTTATTAAAAAACTTAGATGTATGTGCATATAGATATATAAATATACATCTATATGGACATGCACAAATAGACAAATCTATAAGTACATATATAAAGAAAGAAAAAAGAAAAATAAAGAAAGATAGAAAAGAAAAAAGAAAAAAGAACGAGAAAGAATCAAATAAAAAAAGAAAAAGAAAAAAGAAAGAAAAAAGAAAAAGAGAAAGAAATTTTTTTTTTTTTAATCCCTGCATCAAAATAATTTCTTATAAAGCTACAACTAATCAAATTATTTCTAGTTTCATATTTCATTTCCATGACATTCAATTCTTCCAAGTCATTCATCAGACACAACTCCTCCATGTTAAAATCACTGAACCATAAAACTCAAATGTCTCAAGTTAAATCACTTTACACGATTTTCAATTACACCCACTCATTAATGATTTTTTTTTTTTTAATGACAGCAAAAGTTTTCTGAAAACATTTCTTGCCCCCCACCATTTTTTTTTTTTAGAGGGCTTATATCAAATTGGATTACAAGTTTATTTACAAATGAATGAGTTTATGTATATCAAACATTTGGGAAATTTTCACACATATCCGAGTTCTAAAATTTTCAGATTTAAATGAAATATCAGTGCTATTCGCAGACTTGTGTCCTGGCCTCCTGCCTTAAAAAAAAAAAAAAAACCAGGCGGTGATAGCTGAAAAAACAACCCGCTCTACGAATGAAGTTCCTAGAGATATTTATTTCCAACAATCAATTACAAATTAAAAATCAAAATAATTAGATATTCTTTTTTATTTCAACTAAGAACAAACATAAATTAAAAAAATCTGAATATTCAAATATTCTTTTATATTTTAATTTTTTTAAAAAATGTCAGGTCATATATATTAAAATAAAATAAAAATACCGAAAAAAAAGTTGACTTATTTGTAATTAATAGTAAAAAAATTTTTAATTAGATGAAAATACAAAAAAAAAAAATATATTTCTTTAGCAGATTGAAGGCATTTTTATCGACAAAAATTATTTTTTTTTAGTGGTTTGAAGGCATTAAAAGTAAGTCATATATTTATCGACAAGTAAATGTAAATATTTAGCCCCACCCCTAAAATATTTTAAAGAAGGGGAGGGTTGAAATATTTACATTTACTTGTCGAAAAAAGACTGGAGGGGGTAAAATATTGCATTAACTTTTCGGGAAAAAGTGCTGCTTGTTTTTTTCAGCAGGCACCGCTTTAGCTAGGGACTTCATTCGTAGGGTGGGTTGTTTTTTCAGCTATCACAACCTAGCGTTTTTTAAGGCAGGAGACCAGGATGAAATTCTGTGAATAGCCCTAAAGGATGGTACTATGTTTACTAAAAAACTTAGGTGTATGTGCATATAGATATATAAATATACATCTATATGGACATGCACAAATAGACAAATCTATAAGTACATATCTTATTATAATGGTGATTGTGTGTCTGTCTGCAACCAAAACTATGTAACCACTGATGTCACAATTCCCCTTAGTTATTTACATTATATTCTCAATGGTTATTAATCATTATTTAATCTTAATTAGCATCTTATTTATTAACAATGTCTCTATAAAGGTCTAGCCGAGATCGATTTGCCTCAAAATGTCCCATATTATTGTGTTTAAAATCCTGCGATGTGTGTTATATATCTTTAAGAAATAAATGTTTACATAGTATATGGTGTGAATAATTTGAATACCAGTTTAAATAAAACAGTGTTTAGTAAATAATTACTTGGTGTTATTGATTTCTAATATTATTGTTTTATTCTCAAACATATTAAAAGCAATCCTATGTATATTTTTACATTGAAATAAAGTACATTGAAATAAAGTACATCGAAAAAATAAAGTAAAAATAAGTGTACTCTTTTTTGTGTTCGTATTTAATTTCATTAGTCTTTCTAATTCAATATAATATTTGATTATATCAAAACTTGAATACTTGTTCCCAGAGGATGCATTTTTTGCTAGTACATATAATTCATAGAGATATACATATAACTGTTATATCCAGGTAAGGGATATATTAGTAGAAGTAGTAGTGTGGTACACTTGAGCAGGTAAGTAGGAAGCTTGTGCAACGTCGGAGTAGTAGTAGTAGGCATAGTAGTAGGCATAGTAAGAGTAGGCAATTGTACGTCTACATTGTTCGGTATTTATCTTGACGCCCCAGTGGACTTACCCCCCCCCCCCCCAAAAAAAAAAAAAAATTCTGAAGGTACTGTTGCTTAGCTGACACACAAACACAAAGGGGGTACCTAGGGATATGCATATTCATTACATCAATAACTATAATAACAAGAAAGTGGTTATTCTGTAAAAGAAAACAAGATTATGTCACTTACTTTAACACGTCCCCAGGCCTTTCCACTGAGTTTATCCCCAGTTTCCTGATTTAATAGTTGGTGCTCTGAAAAAGTAAAAAGAAAAAGAAATATAATAATTTTTTAAAATAATTAAAAAAATTTTTTTTTAATTCTCAAAATTCATTATCAAGCAAGATAAGTAAATAATTGAATTTTCTTTTTCACCAAAAAATTAATTAGTTCACCATGTATTCCATTAAATCATAATCAAATAATTTCTCATCTTCATTGTTATTTGTACAACGTTTCGGCCGATATGCCCTCCGGCCTTCTTCAGGTATTTCTTGTTGGACTCGGAAGCCTTCTGAAACTTGGGAACCTTCTTTTCGAACTTGGGAACCTTCTTGTCATAATTGGGAACCTTCTTGTCATAATTGGCAGAACCCTTTATTCAATCCACAGGAGTATCTTGTTCTCATTCTGCTAACCAAAGTTGGGGTACAGGTGCTATGGTTAGTGGAATGAGAACAGGATACCCTCGTGGATTGAATAACAGGTTGGGTTCAAAGTTCTGTGATGTCTCCTAATTATGACAAGAAGGCTCCCAAGTTTGAAAAGAAATACCTGAAGAAGGCCGGAGGGCACATCAGGCAAAACGTTGTTCAGAAAACAATAAAGATGAGGACAATAGTCCGAATAATTCAAATAATACTAATTATCAAGCCTCATCTAAAAAATTCAGAGAAATAATCAAATAAGTGGTTATTTCCTATAACTCCAACCTAAAAAAAGGGGAACCACTCTGATTGACTGATAAATTATTTATTTATTGATCTACTAGGAAAAAAGAAGATGGGGTTAGGGTTGGGGTTAATTTAATAGGAAAATAATGGGTAGATTGATTAACAGATAAAATTCATTCAGAGTTTAACAGGTTTGGATTCAGAGTTTTCCTTCTCCTAGACCGGTTTCTTAACCAAGGTTAAAGAGCCCAGTCTGTCATACTATTTTACACATGGCTGGAGGGAGAATAGTTAGATGCATGAGCTTCAGTTTGTGCCTGATTTCCCATGTAAACAAAGACCTTGTGTTAATCCGACTTGGTTGGTTGGTTGGTTGGTTTCATGGCATGTCAACCTATTGGGTTATTTTATGCCAAAGTCATTTTTGTTTTATTCATTCTTTTGGGGTATTCAATTTTTCTTGAGGATTACTCAGTTTGTTTTAAACACATTTTTTTCGATTTAACCCATAGATGGAACCCTAACAGGTAATACCACTCTGCCGACCTGGTGGGAAGTCAGGAAAATAAACATGTACTTACAAAATGCACATATGCACAAATACACACACATGCAAAAAAAATGCCCCCCCCCCTCTGCAAAAAAAACAAAAAAACACAGCAAAAAAAGATTATGATAATCTATGCATATATAAATGGTAGTTGGTGTGTATGTATCTCCGGGTGAAACTATGAAAATAAAACAATTAACGACAATGTAAATAAATATACACATTGAATATTACAAAAGATTTGATTTATATTTGAAATCAAAAAATACATAGAAATAGCATTGAAATTCTACTAAGAAATGTTCAGTATTTGCAAATCTCAAAAGAAAACAAATCAATACACAGGGTTTTTTGCCACCAGGCGACGCTGGATATCCGATTCTAGTACTGATATATATAAACAGACTAATTTTATAGTTAACTACTTGAACTATCAGGAAACAATTGGAAGTTAATTTTAGAAAGATTATCTTGAATAAAGGAAGATGTAAATATAGTTCTGATATTTGAGTAAAAAAACAAAAAACAAAAGGAATGATAAAAAAAAACAAAAAAAAAAAACAAACATCAAGTGAATTTCCTCATCATTTTCTTTTACCTTTTGTCTGTCCCTCAACTGCTTAACAAGTTACCATGGAAACAATTTGGAATCAATAAGCTGTGATGAAACTTAAAAAGTATTTCCTATTTCATGTTTTCATACGCAGTTATCTGCACTTGTTTTCTTTGGTAATGAAAAGATTTAGATATTGTTCATATTGCATCTTCAACTGGCAGAAGATTCAGGCTTTTTTTTGTTTTTTTGGTTTTCTTTGCTTTGTATTATCAAACAAGTTATATTCATAGACTTGTACAATTCAAATTTGAAAATAAATATGTTCAATCCTCTTGTTGGATTTTTAATGAAAAGAAGTTTGAAAAAAAAAGAAGATGGAGACAAAAATATTTAGAAGTTATATGTAAAAATCAGTTTCGTAAAATGGTGACTCATCACTTTAGTTTCAGAATCACATTCTCTATAATTATCCGATGATGAATCATAAGTACTAGCAGAACCTGTGGATATACCACAGTATGATAATTTAATTATTACAATGTTTGATATTTTTACTTAAGAGCTAGTGCAAAATACCTCAATATATAAAAAGTATAATAATATTGACTTAACGTTCTCTCACTCTCTCTTTTTTCTTCTTTCTTTCCTTCTTTTCATCATGTTTGATTGAATTTTCCTTCTCTTAGAGTGGTTGCTTAACCAAGGCTAAAGAACACAGTCTGCCCTACCATTTACCCATAGCTGAAAGAATGACGGAGGGATTCATGCCTTTCCCAAGGGCATTAGCATAACTGGTTAAAGTTAATGGACTTGTCGATCCGAGTTCAATTCCTTGACAAAGCTATTTGCATTTCACTTGGCACTAATACGCTTGGGAAATGTATGAATCCAAATTTCCCTCCAGCTATGGGTAAATAGAAGGGTAGACTGGGCTCTTTACCCATGGCTAGGTAACTAGTCTAGGAGAAGGAAAACTCTGAATTCAAACCTGTTTAATTCTGCTTAAGACATTGACCTTGAGTCGCATCCTGCTCGTGTGGAGGAGTAAGTAAATCAATAAACATAACAGGTTAAAGTGCCCAGTCTGCCCTATAAACTGACTTTGATGCTAAAGATTCATATTCGTCATTATAAATTTAGTTGGCAATCAAAGCCAAAATGAATCTTATTCCTTTTGATCTTGTGATTATATTAATAACTTTGAAATTTACCATCGGAATTTACAGTCCAGCCGCCTTCATTAAAAAATAAGTATTTAAAGTACAATTTTCATTAACTATTGTCTCTTATTAGTTAAGTCTCATTGTAGCTTTAAAAAAACATTAAGATCATCTTATAAGAAAAATTCCATCTCTGTGAAATAAATTTTGGATGTCCAATTGTGGATCCACTCAGCTCCACAACTGTTGGAGTTTTTTGGTATATATATTTACCAACCCCTCCGCACGAGTAGGATACGACACAAGGTCAATTTCTTAAGCGGAGTTCAACAGGTTTGAATTTTAGAGTTTTCCTTCTCCTAGACCGGTTGCCTAACCAAGGTTAAAGAGCCCAGTCTGCCCTACTATTTATCCATAGCTGGAGGGAGAGTAGGATTCATACCTTTCCCAAGGGTATTAGCGCTAAGTGAAATGCAATTACCACGTCCAGGATTTGAACTCAGGGCGACGAGTCCATTTCCCATGACTTTAACCATTACACCACGCGCTTCCTACAGGAGTTTTTTGGTATAAGGTGTGCTGGAAACCACCACTTAAACTTATAGACTCGGTGTGGTCACGTGGATTAAACCCAGCCAATCAACAGCTTGAATGTGGTTTGTCCTTGTTTTATTCAAGGGAAGAAAAAGAATGTGCTATACAAAAGAAAGAAAAAGGACACGCTATACAAAAATATAATAAGAAAGAAAGAAAGAAAGAGAGTAGGGGAAAGATAGAGGTGGTGAGTGCACAAAAGCAACAACACTAATCTGTTTCAATCGAACATAATGAAAAGATGAAAAGAAGGAAAGAAAGAAAAAAAAGATAGTTAAATGAAGATTATTATACTTTTTACATATTGAACTATTTGTAATAACTCTTAAGAAAACATATCATATAATAATTAAGTTTTCATACTGTGGTATATCCACTGGTCCTGCAATTCTTTTCTAAATAAATTTAAAAAAGAAGAAAAAGAAATTACGTAATCCTGAGAAATGTTTTTCATGATATCATCAGAACTGTTTTGTCAATAGGAGTAAAGAAAATTATTATCTACATTTTTTTTCTTTTGAATATATTATTATATATCAATTTTCTTTTGCATTTCTTACTGGTCATCTTTTGAATATATTATTATATATCAAATAGGTTTTTGGTACACGAGAATTTGTATAACACTAAAAGTGGAGGAATCATATGTAATTTGGGAGAATATTTTATTAAGGAATAAATGGGGGATTACGCGAAGGCCTTTTTAACTGGTACTTTTCAAGTGATACACTGGTGACGAATAAATGTCAGATTGTATAAGAATGTTGTAAGAAACGAATGGGAGTGGGCCAGAGGGGGACAAATAAAAAAGAAAAAAAAGAAAAGGGGGAAAGAGTGTAGGTATGAACCCTAGGTTGAAACAGGGTTGGAAGTGTCTCCCAATAAATAGAGGGAGTGCTTTGGAGTTTGTTTGCATAGAGTAGGCCGGAAGAAAGAGATATAAACAGCTTCAAGGATGGTCATACATCTTTTGAATATATTATTATATATCATAATTTTCTTTTATTTCTTACTGGTCATACATCTTTTGAATATATTATTATATATCATAATTTTCTTTTGTATTTCTTACTGGTCATACATCTTTTGAATATATTATTATATATCATAATTTTTTTTTGTATTTCTTACTGGTCATACATCTTTTGAATATATTATTATATATCATAATTTTCTTTTGTATTTCTTACTGGTCATACATCTTTTGAATATATTATTATATATCATAATTTTCTTTTACATTTCTTACTGGTCATACATCTTTTGAATATATTATTATATATCATAATTTTCTTTTGCATTTCTTACTGGTCATACATCTTTTGAATATATTATTATATATCATAATTTTCTTTTGTATTTCTTACTGGTCATACATCTTTTGAATATATTATTATATATCATAATTTTCTTTTGCATTTCTTACTGGTCATACATCTTTTGAATATATTATTATATATCATAATTTTCTTTTACATTTCTTACTGGTCATACATCTTGGACACACCATTTAGTGGCAAAACTATTCTTAGTAGATAACTTTAATAAACAATGCTCCATTTTGAAATCAATACATTGCTTTAAATAGAGAAGCAGAGAAAAATGAAGATTGTTCCAAGAAAGTTTCACAGCTGCTGATTAGAAAATGGTTTTCTTTGACTTTTCTATTTTATTTTCCTTTTTTACTTCACATTCTTTGTATTCTCTTGAGATAAACATTGTTGAGAATATTTGGAATTGCTATTTATAGTAAGTATCCATGGTATAAAAAAAAGGATGAATCTAGCCAACTATAGGAGAGGATTCTATGTAAAATTAACTATATCTATGTAAAATTCAAACAAATCAAATAGGATTGTTTTTTTAATGATAAAAAAATAGATAAAATATTGGCAAAAGCGGTCAAAAGAAAATTCCCATGATTCATCTGTGAATAGGCATTCTCAATTGTTGTGCTAATAAGAAAGCAACTTTTATTTTCTTTATAACACCCACAAAATGTACATGTTTCGCTGTCCCAGATTGATAAACATTTCTAGAAATATCTATGCATGAATATGAAAATAAAACAAGTGAACTAAGCAACAACCACACCAGATGTCAGAAGATAAAAGACAAAAATTTCAGAATGGAAACTAAAATGTCGGGTATATTCGCCTCCTGCCTCAAAAACCGCTACCCGGTGGCTGCTGAAAAAAAACACCAACTACCATTGAAGTCCATAGCCAAAGCGGTGTCACTTGAAATAAACTAGGGTTAGGGTTAGGGTTTAGGGTTAGTTTAATGGGAAAATAAATAAATAATTTGCGCTCCGTTTTTTCTGGGTCACCCTGTATACAGGATGACCCAGAAAAAACAGAACCCACAAATTTTCTAATAAAACTTAATTTTAACTAGGGTTAGGGTTAGGGTTTAGAGTTAGGGTTGGGTTTTTGGCGAAAAACGCCCTAAGTTGGTTGTTTTTTTTTTTTCAAGTGACACTGCTTTGGCTACAGACTTCAACGGTAGCTGATGGTTTTTTTTAGCAGCCACCGGCTAGCAGTTTTTGAGGCAGGAGGCCGGGATGGAACTCCGCGAATATTACCAAAATGTCTGCCAAAATAAGTTTAATGTTACTTCTAAAGTATTCAATAAACAATCCATAAGGTGATCTGAAAGTTTTGTCAGCCCTATATATTTTTTAGAGGTAAAATAATGACAACTCATATATCATAGATATTTACCAACCCCTCCGCACGAGCAGGAAGTGACACAAGGTCAATTTCTTAAGCAGAGTTTAACAGGCTTGAATTCAGTGTTTTCCTCCTCCTATCCATGATTAAAGAGCCCAGTCTGCCCTGCTATTTGTCCATAGCTTGATGGAGGATTTGATTCATACCTTTCCCAAGGGTATTAGCGCCATGTGAAATGCAAACAGCTTCGTTCCAGGAATTGAACTCTGATCAACAAGTCCATTTCCTATGATTCTAACCATTAGACCACGCGCCTCCATACTTATATATTATATAAGGGAATGGCAAACTGAGCCTAAAATGTGTTTTTGACAAAATGACTTTAGCCCCCCCTACAGAAAATAATTTACCAAAAATCAGAAAATTATCGGATCTTAATGAAATTTTCAGTGTTTATGTGTCAATGAATGATCTTTATAATGCATTATTCATTTTATTTCAAAACTTTCTCATTTTTTTATATCATTAAAACAAAAAGTAATGAAAGTTAAAATAATATGTAGAGGTGACAAGACTTTCGGACCACCCTGTACTTTTATATCAGTCACACAACCTGGTTTTTATAAAGTAATGAAAAATGCCTTTGATGAAAGAACTGAAAAATGTGTTGCCTTGAAAAATGATAAGGGAAACTCTTTGAAACAAATATTCAACCTTTCAGGAATTTGTTCCCAATGCCAACAACTCTTGATTTGATTCTGTGTTTTTAATATATTGAGTACTTTTGGATTATTTACTGATGCCACTGCAATGGAAAAGTTAAAGCCGCAATTGGATACTATATATATATATATATATATATATATATATGTGTGTGTGTGTGTGTAAAAATGGAAAAGGAATTGAATCCGACAATATGAGGAAAAATGAGTAAAGAAAAGAAATGTAAATGGATAAAATGAATTTAATCGATATCACATTAATCGATATCACTTACACATGTGTTTCGGTCAGTTTATGTGTGTGAAAATATTTTGCACACATAGAAGAATCGACCTTCATCAGAGTGAACATTTATTTTGAATGAACAAAAACACTTCAAAATAAATGTTCACTCTGATGAAGGTCGATTCTTCTATGTGTGCGAAATATTTTCACACACATAAACTGACCAAAACACATGTGTAAGTGATATCGATTAATGTGATATCGATTAAATTCATTTTATCCATTTACATTTCTTTTCTTTACTCATTTTTCCTCATATATATATATATATATATATATATATATATTTTAAAAAGAAAGTGAGTTTGAATCTCACTAAAAGCTTATTCTTGTTTCTGCCATAGAAGTGACAAGCCAAGTGAGTTTACTAAAAAAGCAACTAAAATTAGGAAGATGAAAGATAATACAAGTCAATAATAATAATAATAATAATAATGAATGATTGAAATATTCCAAGTCTCAAAGAAGCAAAAACAAATGAAAAACATTCTTCATTCGCAGAAAGCAAGCAAAAATTTGAATTTAAATAATCAACTTTAAAAAATTTTTCATCTGGTTATTCATCATGTTAAATTTTGCAACATTCACATTTACTTATCAGTGACAACAAAGACGGGGGAAAAATAACTTGTCTTTAGGGGTTTGGGTGGGGAGGTTTGTTGATAGTCCAGGTTAAATGCATGTTTAGGCTAACCCAAAGTCAAACTTTTTAGACCTTATTTTTCTGATACATGTATCATTGGGGAACAGGCCAAAGCTGTAGAACCCTAATTATCATCAAATTGGCAGACATAGACAGCAAGCAAGCTGTAACTCAAATACAGTTTCAGCATGGTTACCTTTGTTGGTCACTTTAACAGCATACTGATTCACACACTTTAATAAAAGCCGGGGCCATTAACAAAAAATGGGAAAATAAGGTGTAAAAAAAGTTTGGCTTCAGTTCCATGCAAACTTAAATAAGGAATTTTTCAACGTTAAAAAAGTTTTCATCTGGTTAATTATGATTTGTTCAATTTTGCAACATGCACATTCACTTCATCAGTGACAAAAAGGGTGCAAAAGCAATGTTAGGGTAACCCGAAGTCAAACCTTTTTAGACCTAATTTTTCCAAAGCAGGTATCATTGGGGAATGTCCATTAACAAAAACACGGAAATAAGGTAAATAATTTGAGAATTGCAATTATAAGCGCATTCATCCTTAACAAGAATTCTTTGTTTTCATCCAAGTCTCATCAGAGGATTACCACAGGAAGAAGAACTACAATAGAGAATGCATATGAGGCTACCTGATTCTGGGTAATTGCAATAATAGCCATCCTCCTCATTAATAGGATGAATTCACTTATGATTGCAATTCTCAAAAATAAGGTCTAAAAAAGTTTGACTTTGGGTTACTCTTACCATGTTTTTAAGTGGAACTATGAATAAAATTTTTCTTATGAATAAAAAAAAATTAATATAAATAATGTAGCTCAAATTTTTCTTCCATTTATTTAAAAAGAAAATTTGGACCAAGTAACCAATAGGCACCCCAGCTGGGAGCTGTTTTGAAAGGAACACCATTTGCTTTTCAACATAAACTCCCGGTTGTTTGTTTACAAATAAGTGACAATTTTTTTGCATTAGAATTTCACTGTAAGATTTTTAAAAAGTTTGTTCATGTATATTTACAACCCAAAGGCACATTTTTATACTAAAATAGTTTTCGATTTTAATTTTTTTAAAAAGTTATTCAATCGTTACTTGGTCCCAACATCCTTTTATTTAAATAAACATAAAAAATATTTTGTAAATAAAAACTATTTTCATTTAATAATAAATTTCTCTTCTGATTAAATAAAAATTATTTTAATATAAAAATGTGTCTTTAATATAAAAAACGTGTCTTTAAATGAAAGACACGTTTTTTATATTAAAGACACATTTTTATATTAAAATAATTTTTATTTAATCAGAAGAGAAATTTATTATTAAATGAAAATAGTTTTTATTTACAAAATATTTTTTATGTTTATTTAAATAAAAGGATGTTGGGGCCAAGTAACGATTGAATAACTTTAAAAAAAATTAAAATCGAAAACTATTTTAGTTTAAAAATGTGCCTTTGGGTTGTTAATATACATGAACAAACTTTTTAAAAATCTTACAGTGAAATTCTAATGCAAAAAAAATTGTCTCTTGTTTGTAAACAAACAACCAGGAGTTAACAGTGAAAAGCAAAAGGTGTTCCATTCAAAACAGCTCCCAGTTGGGGTGCTAATTGGTTACTTGGTCCAAAAATTCATATTTGCCAAGAAATACCTTATGATATAACCTCTATAATTTAAAAAAAAAATCCTTCCAGCAAAAACCGAGAGGCTTTTTAAAATGTAATTTAAAATATCAAGTCCCCAAACTTAACAAGCCATTTCAAATGAAATAACAAATTTTCATTATTTAATCCATTAATCTTTATCTCCAAATGGGATAATCTGATTATGTTTTTGTTTTTTTGATGTTGCCAGAAGGTGTACTTAGTTCATTGATACATAATAAAAAGTACCAAATATTGCATTATGTCAGGTGCACTGCATATTACTATCTCTGTCCCATAATAATAGTTACACTTACATACAAAATGCATATGTAAAATGTAACAAATATTATGGGACATTTTTTGGTATATATTTATTGCCCATAAAATATGTATGCCTCTACAAAACTTTTGGGGGAGTTCCCAATGTGTAAGGGCTAATGTTCTCAACTGTGACATTGTACTAAATGTGTTTGAACTCCAGACATGCTATTATGTTCTTATTATTATTCAATATTAAAGCTGAATTTAAACCTAACCCTAGCCGTAAATTAGTAATGAAAAAAAAAATGAAAAATCAAGGAAATTTCACCATTTTTCATATATTTCTTCTTCTAATATTAATGCTGAATTTAAACCTAACCCTAAATGTAAATAATAAATGAAGAAAATACTAAAAATCGAGGAAATTTCACCTTTTTTGTATATTTCTTCTTCTAAATTTTCCCGGGGACTCATTCAAAGCAAATACGTGTGTCCCAGGATGCACTAAATCAAAAAGCTATCAGCATCACTGAATTAATTTTAACTTGAATATTTTCTAGATACCTGTGACAAAAAAGTCTGATTGGCTGATGTGAATCTCCATACGATTATAAAAAGATTCTTGAATTATTTTAGATGTTTTCCTGGGACTACACAGAGCAAATGATGCAAAGAGGCGGCTTGAAAAAAGGTTTGGGTTACTGGTGGAATGGACCTGATGTAAGTAAAAGTAAAGTCGTCGGGGCGGCCTAAAGTCGGTATCAGCCAATCAGCGAGCGAGTCTATCCCCTTTTCAATAGCGCTAGAGCAAGGAGATTGTTTTTGCGTCTGAGGTGGAGCGCCACACATACCATCAGCTCCTTACTTTACCGCACAGATCCCTGTGCTACTCATACGCTGAGTTGGCGAGGACCGGTATCGAACTAGGAACCTTGTGGTTTCTAGCCGAACGCTCTACCAACTGAGCTAATCCGGCCCCATACCCAAAATCTGTAATGAATCCAGTGTGACATCACTGACTATTACAATGTATAAGCAATATACACTTTTACTGTTACCTTTCCATATTAATACCCCTAATATGGGTAACTACCCTGAATGGGAGGAAATCCACTTCCTGTATTGCCAGCCAAGCAATAAAGTCACTGTTCTCCTTAGCTCTGTGTTGTCTCAATCTTTTATCAACATCTACACACGTAACACTGACAACCTCCTTTGTTGCAATTTATGAATGTTTAACAAAAGAGGGTGAATATAAATACGAGGTATGTCAGAAAAGTTCCAGGTTGATCGCATTCTTCTGTGAGGGGTATTGTGCACTGTGAGTTCTTGCCACAGGGCCAAATGATCAACCAGCATGTCTACAAAGAGATACTGCAGCATTTGCTTCATTCAGTGCACAAGAAGAGGTGAGAGATGTGGCAGGACAACTTGTGGGTGCATCATGACAACGCACCTTCCCACACTGCCCTGAGTATGCAAGAGTTCCTGACCCAGAGGAATATCACTGTGCTGGAGAAACCTCCCTACTCGCCTGACTTGGCTCCATGTGATTTTTTCCTCTTCCCCAAGCTCAAGACGGTCATCAAGGGAAACCATTTTGAGGATGTGGACGGCATCAAAAAGGCTGTGACAACAGAGCTACAGAGAATCCTGAAAGAATCCTTTCAGGGGTGCATGCAAGCATGGCAGAGAATGAAGGGAAAGTGCATTAGACTCCAGGGGGATTACTTTGAAGGGGATAACATTTTTAGTTTATAGTTTGGATTTGAAATTTAAAAATTTTTTTTTTTTTTTTACACCAGTTCTCCGCCCTGTCAGCTGGAGTGTTAGAATGCACTGACTGCACTTCTGCAGAGGGGTAAGACTCCCCCAATGGGGCCACGTGTTGGCCATGGAATGCGACTCGTGATGCTTGAGGATAGAACCCAAGTGGTTGAGCAGTCCATGACATGCAATACTCCACTTTGGTCCTTACTTGGGCTAGACGGGAGGACAAAGATGCCCACTCCAATCAGCCCTATTGCCGTTATGGCAAACCCCAATACTTTTTATCATATGGGTGCTAGAAGGCGGTGACTGAGGGTTTTCATGTCCTGGGAATGATGTTAAACTATCTGATGGCGAGTTTCCAGTTTTGGATGCTTGGGGAATGTGGAGCACCCCTTCATCACCATTGCTCCCTGGTCTACTCTGACCCGGAGTGGTAGTACCTGTTAGGGTCCCATCTATGGGTTAAATAGGAAAACATGTGTTTATAAACAAAATTGATTATCCATTAAGAATGAATTTATTTCAAAATTTTGTCGGCATTAAATGACCCACTTAAGTTAATAATGTTGTAAAACAAATCAAAACAAAAACCAAACGCCAGGAACTTTTCTGACATACCTCATAAATTTAAATAAGTTAGTGGAAGTAACCAGATTCAAAAATAAAAAATAAAAAAATAAAATGAAATAGCACAATTGAATTTTTTTTTAATTTATCCAGTCTGTATTTATACTTACCCAAGAACTTTTCTCTCACCTTTTTAACTTTATACATATACATATATATATAATATATATATATATATATATATATATATCATGATCATCATGAAATTATCAATAATCATGCTTTAATAAGTGTGAAGCATTGTGCATAGCTTGAATTAAAAGGCTGAGAGAAAATAATGGTGGAAATTTCCTATGAGAAAATAACACAATGGTCCCTACCTTCCATGGAACATTCCGTTTCTATTTTAATATCTTCTTCACTGTCTGTCATAGTTTACAAATATGGAGATGGGTGGAAGACCGAGTTATGTGTACGGTTAGTTGTGCAGTCAAATCAATTTATTGGAAGTAGAGAAGACAAACAGCAGCTGTGTGGAGTGAACATAAGGGAGGAAAAAAGTGAGGAGAGAGAGTGTGAAGAAATTAGAGAGGTTTAGAAAAATAAGGAATTTAGATTTGGAAATTGGAAATAAGATTAACAGAGTGAATTAAAAAAAAAAAAAAAAAAAAAAAAAGAAGATATCTGTTAAGAATAATAGAGTAACGTTTTCTGTTAAGAATAATAGAGTAAAGTTTTCTGTTAAGAATAATAGAGTAAAGTTTTCTGTTAAGAATAATATAGTAAAGTTTTCTGTTAAGAATAATAGAGTAAAGTTTTCTGTTAAGAATAATAGAGTAAAGTTTTCTGTTAAGAATAATAGAGTAAAGTTTTCTGTTAAGAACAATAGAGTAAAGATTTCTGTTAAGAATAATAGAGTAAAGATTTCTGTTAAGAATAATAGAGTAAAGATTTCTGTTAAGAATAATAGAGTAACGTTTTTTGTTAAGAATAATAGAGTAACGTTTTTTGTTAAGAATAATAGAGTAACGTTTTCTGTTAAGAATAATAAAGTAAAGATTTCTGTTGAGAATAATAAAGTAAAGTAATAATAAAGTAAAGTTAGTCATTTTAGTTTAATAAGTTTTTATTTTCATATAAACTTATTTGTTGCCACCATCTTTCGTATACTATTTCATATTACTATTTTATAAGTTATACTTTAGTCATGTTGATCTTTCATAAGCTGATTTTGTTATCTCATCAAAAGATGCCACCCTTAGATATTGTCTACGGTTAAATCCTACTTAACGGACATAAATTCCACCATCGTATGCCACCCTGCCAAAATAAAAAAAAATACAGAAAATCAAGGAATTAATCAAATTTAATGAAATGTTCAGTGTTGATATATTAATGAATAAACAATATAATGCACCAGTTATTTTATTTGAAAACTCTCACATTTTTTCAGGTCAGTTAACTTTGAACCATGTATCTTTGAGGCATAACACAGATTCACAAACATACATGGTTCAAAGTTAATTGACCTGAAAAAATGTAAAAGTTTTTAAATAAAATAACTGGTGCATTATATATTTTATTCATTAATGTATCAACACTGAAAATTTCATTAAATTCGGTTAATTCCTTGATTTTAGTATTTTTTTTCTTTCGGCGGAATTTATGTCCATTAAGTAGGATTTAACCCCGTCTACTTAGAATTTATATAAAAAAGAAAAAAAATTTGAACAAATTTGTTGTTTAATTAGGAAATTTTCAATCACCTGAAAAATTTTCTTGAATGAATTCAATGGCCTGTCAACCTATTTAGGGTTATTTTATGCCTAGAGGTTAATTGTGTTCATTGTAAAGGGTTGTTTGAAAGTCTATTCACCCCTACTTTCATCATTTTTTGTTTTAGCTAGTTAGTTGGTTGGATCTTATGGCATGTCAACATTTCTTGTGTTATTTTATGCTAAAGACAATTTGCTTTATTCCTTCTTTTTTCGGGATTCAAATTTTTTAAAAATCTCAATCATTTTTTTTAAAACTCAATTTTTTTAAACACATTTTTTTAAAAACTTATTTTTCTATTTGCCCCTCAGATCAGACCCTAAGAGGTACTACCACTCTGGGTCAGAGTGGACCTGGTAGTAATGCCGATGAAGGGCTACTCCACACCTCCCAGAGCTCAAAAGATGGGATCCTAACAGGTACTACCACCCCAGGTCATAATGAACCTGGGTGTGATGCTAATGAAGGGATGCTCTACACATTTTTTTCTATCCAAGTGAAAAAATTATTTATTTTCAAAGAATTGAATTGGTAAATTAAGAGGTTATGTAGGAATAACTGTAAAAAGGAAAAACTGAGTAAAATCAAATATTTGAATATGCAGCATCTTTCTGAAAATTCACCTCAAATGTAAGATTTGATGAAATTCAAAGAAAATCCAACCGCTCTGCTTCATGCCTTATTGAAATTAGAAACTTCAGGTATGATTCAGCCACTGGAAAACTCACTGGAATCAGTATACTAAGGGTACTACTTTGAAGAAAAGTAATATAACATTGATATAATTGACTAGATTATAAAAAAATAGATGTATTGTCTTGTTTTTTCATTTTTGTTTTTGTAACATGGAAGAATAGTGAAACTAAGAATTCAAATAGACTAATATTCAATAAATAAAGTTGTCTTAACCATTTTGTTCAGATTAAGTGATACAAATCTAAAGAGATTCATTTAGTAATTGTTAGGTATTGGCTTCCAGTTTAGAAAGTATTACTATATAAATCTCCTATGGAATGCAAGTTTTTTGCACACATCAGAAACCGTTGTTTTAAAGCAAACAATATGAAAAACCTGTTTGAAAACGTTAACATGGAGGTTATTCTCTCTTTTTTGAGGGAAATAAAATTATACCATAGAATATAGACATGAAACAAATCAATACCATACAACATAATCCCTAATAATGCTAACACATTTTTAAAACCAATTACTAAAAAGTATAAATATAAATACACAATATGTATAACTTCCTAACCATTAGGCATGACATAACCCCAGACAGGTTGATATGCTGTTAAAATCAATAAACAATCAAACAAACAAAAGCATTAAAACTCTTCCATTCCCAAAATAATAAATAAATCTTCACAACTTTGAATAATTTCTGAATGATAAAATACAAAATAGAATAATAATAGTAGCATTTTTTTTTTTAGCCTTTTAGCAAAACAGAAAATTTACATAATCCTATGTTGTAAACAACTCTTTGTAAAGCAAATGGAGAAATATCTCTGATTCAACAATTTGGCTGAAGTTTTTTAGTGCATTCATGGAAACATAAAAAATTAAGAATAGAAAAATGAAAGTAGGAGACAATGATGGAGAAGGAAGAAAAACAAAGAAACAAGAAGAAACAGTAAGAGGAAAAATTATATATATATATATATATATATATATATAGTTAGGTAGCATGGACATGAAGTCAATGGTGCTTGGTTAGACAGATTCTCACCTATGCAATATTTGAAACAAGTTTTTGTTATAAATATAGCACTATCAATCTATCTATCTATCTATATATGAAAGTACGTAAATAAACACTGTGTTTATTTGATATGGCTTTTAGCCGACAATTTTTGGAGGATATGTGCTTAATTGAAGTCATACTTAATTCTTGAAAATTAATTAGTTAATAATTAATGAATTTAGGCGGGCATATATGTTCAAATGTAAGGCTAAACAGATCGAGAAAATGTCATATATATATATATATATATATATATATATATATAAAAACCAGGAAAAAATAACAAACGAGATTTAGGTTGTTAGCATTATAGACTATTTAACAGGAAATAGTCTCTAATGCTAACAACCTAAATTTTCTTTGTTATTTTTCTTGATATAATTTTGCTCTGTGACTGACAATAAGAGCACACATTGAGCTCTGCAATTTACAACAATTGAAAAACTACTATGTTGTAAGGAAGATTTCTTCACTTGATCTTTGGATTATATATATATATATATATATATATATATATATATATATATATATATATATAGTCATCCACAGACACGTGTTTCACTTATCAAGTCTCTTCAGTGTGGCTAGACATATATATATATTTCTCCTTTTTCATTATTTCTTTCTTGCTACCTATATTTCTGGCCTGTTCTGTTTTCTTCTAACTTTTTTTTCTTGAAAAGGAGAGAGAGGGGGAAGAGATAGTAATGGGAGAGAGAGAGAGAGAGAAGAAGAGAGAGAGAGAGAGAGAGAGACAGCAAGAAGCAAAGGAAGAGAGAGAGAGAGAAAAGAGAGAGAGAGCAAGAAGCAAAAGAAAGAGAGGGGATGAGAGTAAGAAGCAAAAAAGTGTCAGTGAGTCTATTTATAACCACCATTTTTCAACTCTGCATTGAAAGTTTTCCCTCAATATTTGCCACTTAAAAGTGAAAAGCAGTTGAAGAGAAGGTGGAGATAAAATACTTCAAAGTTATTCATCCAGAGAATTGAGGAATTCAATGTTTACTAGGATTTATAGTCAGAATAACTAAATCTTCCAGCCACATTGATAGCAGTAAAATTATATATATATATAAGTAAGTAAAGTTGATGGGGGCCTAAAGTCGGTATCAGCCAGTCAGCGAGGGAGTCTATCCCCTTTTCAGTAGCGCTAGACCAAGGAGATTGTTTTAGCATCTGAGGTGGAGCGCCACACCTACCATCAGCTCCTTACTTTACCGCACAAGATCCCTGTGCTACTCATACGCTGAGTTGGCGGGGACCAGTATATTATATATATAATATACCAAACTTGTTGATAAACCCTTGTGGTAGAAAAAACCTGGCAAATAGTTTAATTGTAAAATATACTACCAAACATCACCAGGGAAAAAAAAAAAAAAAAAGACCAAGATAGTCGTACCAACCGAAAATAATCGGTTGATACTATAATACTTGGCCAAAAGAAAAAAATTATATATATATGAAATATCTATATCTATATCTATATAAACCGCCAGGATTTTCTAAAGCTAAAAAAGTAAAAGTGCTCAATACCTAAGTAGAACAAATAATAAAGTTAAACCTAATGAGTCGGATATACCTACTCACAGTTTTGCTTATATATATATATATATTTAAATAGATCTGTTTAAGAATATATATATATATATATATATATATATGTTGAAAGGAAAAATAAATAAAGGAAAGAAAAAGTTGAATGGATAAAATAGATTTACTAACATGTGTTTCGGCCAGGAGTTTGTTCATGTACACATGTATTCTATTCATTATTATTTTGAATATAAATAAAATAATAATAGAAAATTATAAACTCTTTAAGCATACAAAGAATAACGGCCTTCTTCAGGATAAAATGTTTTGCATTTGAAGTTAAAACGGTCAAAATACAGAGAATTTTGGGGGTGTTTGAAAAATGATGAAGGCCGTTATTCTTTGTATGCTTAAAGATTTTATAATTTTCTATCATTATTATTTTATTTTAGATTAAGCATTCATTTGGATGATAGCATAAAATAAAAAAGTCTTCAATTGATACAGCAATGTTATCCCCTATCTCGCTCAGAACATTAACCTCCTAGAAACTGTACAGAAACGTGCAACCAAACGAATACACTCCATCAGGCATCTGCCATATTCTGAACATCTTGCTGGCCCCTGGGAATTGGTCTCTCTCGAAGAGTG
>CM042150.1:35931442-35977829 GCA_023376005.1 Doryteuthis pealeii | reverse complement strand
CAAAGAGAGATCAGTAAGAGCGAAATTATATATAATATATATATATATATATATATAAGTTAAGGGAGCATGGACATGAAGTCAATGGTGCTTGGTTAACAGATTCTCACCTATGCAATATTTCAAAACGAAGTTTTTGTTATAAATATAGCACTATCAATCTATCTATCTATCTATATATGAAAGTACGTAAATAAACACTGTGTTTATTTGATATGGCTTTTAGCCGAAATTTTTGGAGGATATGTGCTTAATTGAAGTCATACTTAATTCTTGAAAATTAATTAGTTAATAATTAATGAATTTAGGCGGGCATATATGTTCAAATGTAAGGCTAAACAGATCGAGAAAATGTCATATATATTATATATATATATATATATATATAAAAAACCAGGAAAAAATAACAAACGAGATTTAGGTTGTTAGCATTATAGACTATTTAACAGGAAATAGTCTCTAATGCTAACAACCTAAATTTCTTTGTTATTTTTCTTGATATAATTTTGCTCTGTGACTGACAATAAGAGCACACATTGAGCTCTGCAATTTACAACAATTGAAAAACTACTACTATGTTGTAAGGAAGATTTCTTCACTTGATCTTTGGATTATATATATATATATATATATATATATATATATATATATATATATATATAGTCCCACAGACACGTGTTTCAACTTATCAAGTCTCTTCAGTGTGGCTAGACATATATATATTTCTCCTTTTTCATTATTTCTTTCTTGCTACCTATATTTCTGGCCTGTTCTGTTTTCTTCTAACTTTTTTTCTTGAAAAGGAGAGAGAGGGGGGAAGAGATAGTAATGGGAGAGAGAGAGAGAGAGAGAAGAGAGAGAGAGAGAGAGAGAGAAGAAGAAGCAAGAAGGAAGAGAGAGAGAGAGAAAGAGAGAGAGAGAGAAGAAGAAGAAAGAGAGGGGATGAGAGTAAGAAGCAAAAGTGTCAGTGAGTCTATTTATAACCACCATTTTTCAACTCTGCATTGAAAGTTTTCCTCAATATTTGCCACTTAAAAGTGAAAAGCAGTTGAAGAGAAGGTGGAGATAAAATACTTCAAAGTTATTCATCCAGAGAATTGAGGAATTCAATGTTTACTAGGATTTATAGTCAGAATAACTAAATCTTCCAGCCACATTGATAGCAGTAAAATTATATATATATATAAGTAAGTAAAGTTGATGGGGCGGCCTAAAGTCGGTATCAGCCAGTCAGCGAGGGAGTCTATCCCCTTTTCAGTAGCGCTAGACCAAGGAGATTGTTTTAGCATCTGAGGTGGAGCGCCACACCTACCATCAGCTCCTTACTTTACCGCACAGATCCCTGTGCTACTCATACGCTGAGTTGGCGGGGACCAGTATATTATATATATAATATACCAAACTTGTTGATAAACCCTTGTGGTAAGAAAAAACCTGGCAAATAGTTTAATTGTAAAAATATACTACCAAACATCACCAGGGAAAAAAAAAAAAAAAAAGACCAAGATAGTCGTACCAACCGAAAATAATCGGTTGATACTATAATACTTGGCCAAAAGAAAAAAATTATATATATATGAAATATCTATATCTATATCTATATAAACCGCCAGGATTTTCTAAAGCTAAAAAGTAAAAAGTGCTCAATACCTAAGTAGAACAAATAATAAAGTTAAACCTAATGAGTCGGATATACCTACTCACAGTTTTGCTTATATATATATATATATTTAAATAGATCTGTTTAAGATATATATATATATATATGTTGAAAGGAAAAATAAATAAAGGAAAGAAAAAGTTGAATGGATAAAATAGATTTACTAACATGTGTTTCGCCAGGAGTTTGTTCATGTACACATGTATTCTATTCATTATTATTTTGAATATAAAATAAAATAATAATAGAAAATTATAAACTCTTTAAGCATACAAAGAATAACGGCCTTCTTCAGATAAAATGTTTTGCATTTGAAGTTAAAACGGTCAAAATACAGAGAATTTTGGGGTGTTTGAAAAATGATGAAGGCCGTTATTCTTTGTATGCTTAAAGATTTTATAATTTTCTATCATTATTATTTTATTTTAGATTAAGCATTCATTTGGATGATAGCATAAAATAAAAAAGTCTTCAATTGATACAGCAATGTTATCCCCTATCTCGCTCAGAACATTAACCTCCTAGAAACTGTACAGAACGTGCAACCAAACGAATACACTCCATCAGGCATCTGCCATATTCTGAACATCTTGCTGCCCTGGGAATGGATTTGTTGAAACTCTGACGCCTGGCAACTGACCTGGTAAATGCTAATAAGGTCATTAGCAACCTTAAGCACCTTTTTGATCTCCATGTTTCTAACACACATGGGCATGCCTACAAAGTCAGAAAACAGAATTGCTCACATGACTTTCGGAAGCATTTTTTCATGCACACAGTTGCCGAGGCATGGAATAAGCTGCCTGCGTCCATTGTGGGCTGCCGAAACACTGCATCTTTCAAGGCCTCCATGCTTCCTATAGTCCGCCAACACTATACCTGATACCCCTCTCCACACACATATGCACGCACGCGCACACATACATGTATATTATTACTGTACACTGTTCCTGACACTAATATATTATAATGCACTAATAAGCCGGCCTCCGTGGCGGGGATCCGGTGTGCTTCGGCCACTGGACCGGTGTGTTAAATTAACAGCGTCAATCCTAGGGGCTATCTCCCCAGGCAATACCTACCCCCTCGATTTAAAGGGGCAGGGCTGGGTTTATTGCCCAGCGCCTGAGGCACCCCACTTTAGGGGGAATGCCGATGGGATTGATGCAATTTTTTCCACCTACCACCATGAGCTTTGGCTTGTGGGTGGGCCCACATAAAAATGTCCTTGTGTCACAACTTATAAGTGGGAGAAGAGGCAAATATCCTAATATATTATTCTGTGTACTAGACTTTGATGAGTTGTGGTGCACCTGAGCACTGTACACAATAAATTTCATTATTATTATCTCCATCATAATGAGATATCTGTGATCTCTCTCTGTAAGGCTTGTCAGTATGTGCAGCATTACAATTTTAGTACGCTTCCTTGGAAGTAATGACCATTACAGACAATGGCCATAGGACAGTCAATACAATACAGTCTGGGCATAATAAAAATCTGATGCAATCACGAATGACAAATATTTTTCAAGGCCAAACAAATTTCATCATACACCCTGAAAATAGATTCATATTACTGCACATCACTGCAAATTAACTTATCTGAGGAAAAAATAGATTTTGATGCCCCTCTCCACACACACATGCACACAGATACATGCATATTACTACTGTAAACTGTTAATGTTCCTGACACTACATTATTCTGTGTACTAGACATAAGACTTTGATGAGTTGTGGTGCACCTGAGCACTGTACACAATAAATTTCATTATTATTATATTAAATACTTAAGTCAATAAACGTTTCACTTAACCTACAATTACTACTGAGCCATTCATTCATTGCAGTTTGTTTAAGATGATCATGACCTTCAATCTTTTCTACTCGTTATTGATCATTAATCTATGTCTATGTGTACGTATATACATACCTCGACCTATATAAAGTACGGGAAGGTACAGGTGACATAAAACAGTTATCGTGGGAAATGTTCTCAACAACCAAAGTTCAAATCCCCAATGAGGCTGTTTGCATTTCATTTCTGCACTAATGCTCTTGGGAAAAGGCATGAAACCCCCACCCCCACCCCAGCTATAAAGAAAATCTAAGCGCGTGGTGTAATGGTTAAAGTCATGGGAAATGGACTCGTCGCCCCGAGTTCAAATCCTGGACGTGGTAATTGCATTTCACTTAGCGCTAATACCCTTGGGAAAGGTATGAATCCTACTCTCCCTCCAGCTATGGGTAAATAGCAGGGCAGACTGGGTTCTTTAACCATGGCTAGGTAACCAGTCTAGGAGAAGGAAAACTCTGAATTCAAACCTGTTGAACTCCACTTAAGAAATTGACCTTGTGTCACATCTTGCTCTTGTGGCGATGGTTGGTAAAATATATATATATATATATATATAAGAAAAATCTAACTTTAGTACAACAATCGATCTAGGAAAAGGAAACCTCTGGATTCAAGCAAGCTGTCAAAAGAGTAATGTCAGCATCAGCCAGACAGCGAGGGAGTCTATCCCCTTTTCACTAGCGCTAGACCAAGGAGATTATTTTAGCATCTGAGCTGGAGTGCCATACCTACCATCATCTCCTCACTTTACCGCACAGAATCTCCGTGCTACTCATACGCTGAGTTGGCGAGGGCCGGTATCGAACGAGGAACCTTGTGATTCCTAGCTGAACGCTATACCGACTGAGCTAAACTGGCCCTTCATCAGTGGTACGATGAGGTAGTCACCGATGGTTAGATCGACCGACTAACTTTGACAGCAGGCTTGCGGCGCAGAGTCGGACGGCACTGCTAACTACCATCGTGATGGTAAACTGGAGGCATGGACACATGGGGTGTGTTTGTGTGAAGCAAGCCTCCGGGCTGACTAAACAAGCTGTACTTCACTTAAAAATTATCCTTGTATTACATTCTACTAATGATGGAAAGTTGGGTAGGCATATAATAGCTACAGTGCATACACAATAATTTGCATAATATAATATCTATATATAATGGAGAATCAGTGTCTTCCTGTAACTGAAACTACATCACTGCTTACATCCACTACCCCCAGGAATTGTGTAAGTTTATCAATGAGTATTTGATTTATAGTCAAAATCATTAATACATACAATAAAGAAGAAACCTGTATTATTTCTCTGAATGTTTGAGATGAGGCTTGATGATTAGAATTATCTGCGTTATTTGGACTATTGTCCTCATCTTCATTGTTATTTGTACAACATTTCGGCCGGTATGCCCTCAGGCCTTCTTCAGGTATTTCTTGTCCAATTGGACACATGGCCTAGTGGATAAAGAAGTTAGGTTAAGTCAGTTCTAAGTGACAGTTATCTCTGGATTCCAGGTTCAATCCTGACCGGCGGCAGTAACATAGAAAAATAATTAACACAACTCCTACCCAGCTATGGTTAGCGGAATGAGAGCAGGATACCTGTAGACTGAATAAAGGGTTAGGTTCAAAGTTCTGTGATGGCTCCCAATTATGACAAGAAGTTCCCGACTACGACAAGAAAGTTCTCGAGTTCGAAAAGAAGGTTCCCGAGACTGAAGAGAAGGTTCCTGAGACTGAAGAGAAGGTTCCCGAGTCTGAAGAGAAGCCGAGTCCGAGAAGAAATACCTGAAGAAGGCCAGAGAGCATATCAGCCGAAATGTTGTACAGATAACAATGAAGATGAGGACAATAGTCCGAATAACGCAGATAATTAAGTATGCAACATTAAACAGTTCATATTGTTAAAAGAAGTTTTAATAAATACATGCCTGGTATTATTGATTTATATATAGCTAGTTTTATTTTAGTATATATTTAAAGTTATGTAACATAGAGTTTTACAAGATGAGTAGCACAGGGATCTGTGCAGTAAAGTAGGAGCTGATGGTAGGTGTGGCGCTCCACCTCAGATGCCAAAACAATCTCCTTGGTCTAGTGCTATTGAAAAGGGGATAGATTCCCTCGCTGATTGGCTGATACCGACTACTGGGAAATGGACTCATTGACCTAGACAAAGCTGTTTGCATTTCACATAGGACTAATACCCTTGGGAAAGGTATGAATCCATATATTCTCCCTCCATCTATGGGTAAAATAGTAGGACAACTGGGCTCTTTAACCTGGGATAGGTAACCAGTCTAGGAGAAGGAATACTCTGAATTTGAAAATCTGAGGTTAGTTATTGATTGGGTTTGTGGCATTCCTTGTGCGCCAATTCTTTCCTATCGACTGTGCCAAAAAGTGCAGATGGTCCAACACAAGCCTTCACCACTATAAACAAAACATGGTGTAGATTGTTCATTGATAAAAACCTCATGCGTCAAAATCGATGAGAGAGTCCATAGATAAAAGACTAACTATACTTGTAATGGTACTGTGGTGAAGCGGAAGTTAACGCTTTGAAAGCAGAAATAAAATCATGAAAATAAGAAGTCTGCAGACAGGATCAGTGCAGGTAGAAAGAAAAAAATAGAAATATTAAAAATGATAATTTTCAACCAATCAGAAGCGTTCACCTAAAAAAGAAGTGTTAAAAAAAAAAAAAAACTAATTTCGATCCTAGGGAGTCTTATAAAAAAAAGCAAAGGTTTTCAAAGAACAGTTCAGAAGAAAACTTATGCTTAATTAGTCCATGTCACTTGACTCTGAAATATTTGCCTACCGCTGAAGATATTACAAGCTATATCTTTCTCTAAAAGTTACTTCACTGCTGATATATTGAGCATTAACCTTTCTTTCTCATTTAGAATCAACTCAACACTTTCTTTTTCTAATTACATGAACTTTTAAAAAAGCATATTCTGCAGGACTTGGATCAGTATTCTTGACTACTGTAATCTATTTGTTTTGATACACATATTACTTGTTGAATTTATGAGTTATTTGTCTGTCTTGATATATGTGACCATATTATCTGTTTGTTGTAATTACCAATATATATATATATATATTATATATATATATATATACAACCACCATAGTACTATAATAATTTCTGAGGTATAAATAAAAAAAATAGATCTTCTTTACTCAGTACTGTGAGGATATTTGAAGGTTTCATTAATCTCTTGTATAATTAACTGATATTAAGAAGCAGCAGTTACAATTGTATAAAAGTCTTTTTATGTTTATGACTACATTAAATGTCATTAATTATTCTATATAAATAGAAAAACAACAAGAAAAAGGGACAAGAAAAAGGACAGTAATTCTTCCCTTCGATGTTGATTTTAACAGTTCTTATTAAAACAGCTAAGGTTGTAGAAAATCATAGGTTTTAAAAAAATGGTGGCTGTCAGACAATTCATCTAATTATAAGGATCAGAGAATATTTTTTAGATTAGTAATAAACACATGCAAAGGGGAAGGGTAGTTAGCCAACAGTTTTTGGCCAGGGGTAGGATCTAACGGAAAATAAAATCTTTACACAAAAATATAAAAAAATAAAAATAAGAAAAAATAAGTACTATCTGTGTTATTCGAACTATTGTCCTCATCTTCATTGTTATCTGTACAACATTTCAACCGATATGCCCTCCGGCCTTCTTCAGGTATTTCTTGTCGGACTCGGGAACCTTCTCGGACTCAGGAACCTTCTTTTCAGACTCGGGAACTTTCTTGTCGTAATCGGGAGCCATCACAGAACTTTGAACCCAACCCTTTATTCTGTTCATGGGGGTATCCTGTTCTCATTCCGCTAACCACAGCTGGGGTAGGGGCGTTGGACACATGGTCTAGTGGATAAGGTAGTTAGGTTAAGACAGTTCTAAGTGACAGTTATCTCTAGATTGCAGGTTCAATCCTGATCAAGAAATTGACCTTGTGTCACATCCTGCTCATGCAGAGGGGCTGGTATATATATATATATATATATATGATTTTTGGATGTTTGTTTATTTTAGAAGCATTGTTGAATAAAGTATATATTAATATTTTATATTTTTGCTTGAAGTAATTCTTTGCGAAATTCACTTGTCATTATTATCTTCTATAATTATCGAATTTTATGCGATATGCGCATTGTAATTGCCTTCAAGCAAAAATATAAAATATTAATATATAATATATATAAATCCTATCATCAAGTCATGCTGACAACATGGATTTTCCTGACTCTTTCTTGCCACCCATCCCTATCTGCACAGAGCTAATAAATGTAAGTTTTTACTAATTGTACTATTCTGGTGTGTACATGTGTAGTTGTCCACAGGAAAATGTCACTTATAAGTTCATCCTTACTTCTCCAGCATGTCTTGTTCCTCTTACTTGGATGGTTGGTGTGATAGGAGGTAAGTGGTCATACAGCTACTTACATTAATAATCTCTGTATGGATACTAGATGTTGTGAGGAGGACTTGCCAGGAATGATGATTGATAGGGAGGAGTGGTGAGAGAGAGTCATGGGAATACATACTTACAGCACAACATTTAAAAATACGTTATTATTATTCATATTTAAAATATAAGTTATTATGATTATATTTATTTACAGTTGAGTAATTTTTCCCATTATTACTTTTGATAAATATCTCTGGTTCTGGAGATTACGAAATAGTTTTTGTATCAGAATCTTCTGTCATCTTTTATCTTACAAATGGAATAAACATTTTTGACAATATCAACTTTTATACAAGATCTAAATTTTGGGGTGAGAACAGCTGTTGCTTTTTGCAGCAGCATGTGCATTTTATATATGGGTCAAGTTATCCAGGTCACGTCACCCAACCCCTTCAATTTTTCTGAAATTTGTCCAACAGTGGATTATGATAAATTAGCCAATCCCAAAAATTTGAGCTTCCAATTCCAAAAATTGGCGGAGTTATGTTGATTTTTAACTCTCCAAATTTGAGGGGGAGGTTTGCAAAAAAATGTCGACTTTTTGTAACATATTTTTGTCTGTAAAATAAGTTCTAGAGCTTCCCTACTCCTAAAAATTGGTTTATTAAAAGCATTTTTGCTTAATGAACCCAAAAAGTCTTAAAATCAACCAATTTTAAGTTATTGATGATTTCTGATTTTTTCCTAGCAAGAGCAATATCCCGATGTGGCACTGCATCTATGACAACAATTTTTTCTGTTATTATTTCACATATATTGAACATTATTTCCACCAAATTTGGAGAGATAAAAATGACATAACACTGCCAATTTTTGGAGTGGAAAGCTCAAATTTTGGGGATCATCTAATGTTAACATAATCTACACCTGTAAAAAAATTTTTTCTGGATGATTTGACATGGAATTACCCATATATATATATATATATATATAATAATAGAGATTTGGTCTCAATTTGTCTGTAACCGAAACTAAATCCCTGCTTACGTCACATTGATTTCAGGAATTAAGTTTATCAATGAGTATTTTATTTATAGTCAGTATCATTACTACATATTAAAATTCTATGAAAAATCAATTAATCGTCAAACTTTCACAAAAATTTCTATACTTATTCACCTTTAGATGAATTTATGTTTAAATTAGTTTTTTCCTTAAATATGTTAGAAGAAATATTTTTTTACTAGGTTGACCCACTCCCCATTTAATTTTATGAAATCCAAACAAAATATATTTTACTCGTACTATTTAAAAATTCTTCTCTAAAGATAAGAGTCTGAATAATTAAATCAGAAATTTTTAGAAACACTTTGGAGGTTCTTATGGTTGCAAAACAAAACAAATATCTCAGTGGAGTGGAGTGAATATGAGGCTTTTTAAGTAATTAATTTCTAAAAAATACATTTTATTTTTTATTTATTTAATTTTCTCACCTGCCTCAAGCAATATCTTTCAAAAATTTACTTTTACACCAGAAGGTGTTTTTCTTTTTTTTTGCTTGTATATATAATTTTCAATTCCATTTTTTTTAAAGTTGCAGACTGAAGAAGCCAATTTTATATGGGTGGAAACAGATCTATAACTGCAAATATGACTGATATTTAAACCTTTTTTTTTTTTTTACCAAGCTGAGGGTCTTATTGTCTGTCCTATGTATGACATTAAACTATCTGATGGTGAAGTTCCAATTCTGGAGCTCTGGGGAATGTGGAGTACCCCTTCATCACCATTACTCCCAGATCCATCTGACATGGAGTGGTAGTACCTGTTAGAGTCCCATCTATGGTTAAATAGAAAAAAATGAGTTTAAAAAATGTGTTTAAAAAAAGAAAATGAGTACCCATCAAGAACAAATTAAACAAAACATCTTCAGTGTAAAATAACCCAATGGGCTGACATGCCATAAAACCAACCAACCAACCAACCATCCAACCAAGTGAAGAGTAAGACATGGTAAAAAATTCCACCTTAATAAAATGAACCTCTAAAGCCTCTTAAATTATTCTTCCTTTGAGAAACTTTTCATTGTAGCCATTTCCTTTTAAACAATTTGAATAACAACAACAGCTGTTTGAAAATGACTTCCTTTGGTGTTGACAAAGTGATTAATGAGTGGTCTACTTTCAAGTTACAAAAACAAGTTGACTATCAAGTTGGCAGTGTTAGGCCAAGGTTTGATGAGGATGGGAAGCAGGGTAAGGTTTGATGAGGATGGGTGTCAGGGCAAGGCCTGAGGTGGATGGGTGTCAGGGCAAGGCCTGAGGTGGATGGGTGTCAGGGCAAGGCCTGTGGTGGATGAGTGGTAGGGCAAGGCTGAGGTGGATGGGAGGCATAGCAATTACTGTTGTAGGAAGTGGACACAGTAAAATGAATTCAAATCCTGAACAAAGCTGTTTGCATTTCACTTCATGCTGTTGGTTTCTCCCCCCTTTTAAGCTATAGGTAAATAGTAGGGAAGACAGCCCCCCCCCCAAGTATCCAATAGGCACTACAAAGCATCAACTTAATGAAAGGTTCACATTTAGTTAAAAAAATCATCTGTTCATTTATTTCCAAATATTTGGAAGTCGAAGTTACTGGTGATGAGTTAAAATCTGAACCTTTCATTAAGTGATGATTTGGGGTGCCTATTGGATACTTGGTCCGGGAAGACTAAAGTCTCTCATCTTGTAAGTAGTTATGCAAACTGGTCTAATAGGAAAAACTGGTTGGTTGGTTGGTTGGTTTTTATGGTATTCCAACCCTTGTTGGGTTATTTTATGCTGAAGACATTTTATTTTATTCATTCTTGATACGTATTCAATTTTTAAAATTTAAACTCAATTTTTTTTAAAACTCATTTTTTTCTATTTAATCCACAGATGGGACCTTAACAGTTACAACCACTCTGAATTAGTGTGGACCAGGAAGTAATGGTGATGAAGGGGTACTCCCATTCCCAGAGCTCTGGAACTTCAACATCAGATAGAGTTTAACATCATACTCAGGACACTAAGACCCTCAAGCCACTGCCTTCTAACACATATGATTAAAAAAGAGTTGGGATTGCCATAAAGGCAAAGGGTTTGGGACAATCATATAGATACTAGGGCTTGATGTGACCAACTGATTGATTGGAGGGGATATCTCCAATTGCCTGTCTAGTAAGGACCAAAGTGAAATTAGTTAGGAGCACAGTGCGTCAATGTGTAGTACACGTCAGACGGATTATTGAATTCCATTTTAGCTTAGTCACTTTCTTTATTCATTTAATATTTTACTATTTGAAATATGCACTAATATTTTAACAAAATTGAAATATTAGTAAAAAAAAAAAAAAAAAAAAAGAAGAAAGATAAGATCATTGACTTAGGCTAAAATGTTCAATATATATATATATATATATATATATATATATATTAATACACTTGTTCGTTAATATTCCAACTATTATCATCTTGCAATAGCCTCTAGGGGCCGGGTTAGCTCAGTCGGTAGAGCGTTCAGCTAGAAACCACAAGGTTCCTAGTTTGATACCAGCCCTCACCAACTCAGCGTATGAGCACAAGGGATCTGTGCGGTAAAGTAAGGAGCTGATGGAGGTGTGGCGCACCACCTCAGATGCAAAAACAATCTCCTTGGTCTAGCGCTATTGAAAAGGAGATAGACTCCCTCGCTGTATGGCTGATACCGACTTTAGGCCGCCCCATCGACTTTACTTTTTTTACTTTACTTTACTTAAAATAGAGACCATCAAATCAACCAAGATGAAATACAAAAATGTATATCCTGATTATCTGTTGTTGCTTATCTGCTGAATTCTTATTTCTTATGAGTGTCGTCACGTTAGTTAAATAATGAACCGTTCCGTTTTTATCATAAAGAAAGAAAGGGGAGAAAACGGACATGCTACACAGAGATGAAAAGAAGGAAAGAAAGAAAATAAAAGAGTGAGGGAGAATTAAGTCAAGATTATTATACTTTTTACATACTGAACTATTTTTGCAGTAGCTCTTAGATAAACATTTCAAATGTAATAATTAAATTATCATACTGTGGCATATCTACAGGTCCTGCTAGTATTTTGATAAAATAGAAATACTAGTTTAAAAAAAGAAAAGAAAAAATATAGTCATTGAATTTTTAGGCTAAAATGTAGATTTACTTATTTCTATTATTTGATGTAATCTAAAAATATTGGTAATTGGTTATTGTCTACTTAATAATTAAATTATCATACTGTGATATATCCACAGGTCCTGCTAGTAGTTTGATAAAATAGAAATACTAGTTAAAAAAAAGAAAAGAAAAAATATAGTCATTGACTTATTAGGCTAAAATGTAGATTTACTTATTATTTCTATTATTTGACGTAATCTGAAAATATTGGTAATTGGTGACTGTCCACTTAAATAATGGTCATATTGTATGAGTGGTATTTAGTGTTTGTGTGAGTTGTTGCAGTCACTCGATTTTCAGTGTTATTTTTGGAGGTTGGTCAAGGTTACTGAAGTAGTTGAGTGAGCACTTTCAGACGCAGCTGATGGTTCTTATTCAAACTGACTATAATGAGGTATGTGACTGGAAAATTCTCAAAGACATTTACCTTATTAACAATCTGTAGAATATAATGATTTGCACATATCATTTTAAATTCTTTTGGTTGGTTGGTTGGTTGGATTTTATGGCAGGTAATCTGAACATTAGCTACATAAATGAGAGTAACTTCCCCTTGTTTGTTTCCCTTTGAGGAAGCCTTATGTTTTGGTTGGCCATTTTAATTTCACCGTAAATCTACACTGAAAATACGAATTTGTTCGAATGAATATAACTGCATGTTTTAACACAAAAATATCATAAAATGTCTTCTTAATAACAATTAAGTTCATTTCAAATAATGCGCAAGCACAATTAAGAACACATTTTATGATATTTTTGTGTTAAAACATGCAGTTGTATTGATTCGAACAAATTCGTATTTTCAGTGTAGAATTATGGTGAAAGGAAAAATTTATGGTGCTTTTGAAAAATTAATGGTTAAACATAAAAAAATGTTTAAAAAATGCTAAACAGATTTTGGGGGGCATTTTCAAAAAAAAAAAAAAAATCTAATGTTTAAGCAGTTTTCACTCCATGATTATTTAAAGTACCCCCTTCTATTTTATTTTAATAGTAGCATCGGAGTAGTCAACCAAAAACCATTTGATTAGAAAGAGTGTCTTTCATCCTTAATGAAAAGGGAGGGGAGAATAGAATGCAGAAAATAAACAATTCAGAAAATTGTAATGTGCCTACTGCTGCAGATGCACTGACTCCTGCGTAGGGGAGACAATACGTAACACAAACATATACAAGGCAATCTCTCGTTCGGCAAGGGATGCAACACTTTGGGGTTGTTTACCAACAAGAATCCAAGCAGTTTGCCTTTATTCCTCTGTGTTCAGAGGAGGAGGAAATCAGTGATAGTGGGCAGGGAAGAGGAAGGTCAGTGGACATGCGTTGTTGTCATGGTCAATTAACTTATGTCAACAGATTGCTTTCCTCTGGTTCTCTTCCTTGGAAAAAAGGCATAACAATAAATTTGACCATCCATCGCAAACTACTGCTTGGTATAAAATAACCTTGGATGGGTTGACATGCCGTTAGAATCAATCAATCAATCAATATCTTTGATGTCACAAATTTTTGTTTTTAGAAATTATTCAGTACATTCTTGTTATAGACATTAAAATAAATAATTTCTTTTATGTTACTTTTTGAACTCTTGTTTAAAACAAAAAAAAAAAACATCTTTTCTTCCCATCCTTTTCTTGGAAGTTATTTTGACTAATAAAAAGGATGGACTGAACTATGTGATCAAATAAATCAATAATAAAATAATGTGACAGCTGATTGGAAAATGTTTCTTTTCATGTTTTTCAAAAGATAAATAAGGCTTTATTAATAGCATAAGTCAAATGTTTTGCAATATTCTCGGTATGCAAATTATTCCACCATATACTATGTAAACATTTATCTCTTAATGATATATGTAGAGAGATGGTGAAGGTCCTGAGTTTTGGGAGGACTACTATAGAAAAGAGAGGAAGAAGAAATAAGAGAGAGTAAAGGTTTAAAAAAAAAAAAGTGATGAACATAAAACGGTTTGTCGTGAATTTGACCGGGCGTGACCCCCCGAATGGAGAATTGAAAGCCAACCGAAAGTTTTGGGTGTTGACCGGAACTGGAAGTCACGAGGAATGACAAAGAAAAATACCGGTCTCTTTTTTTAAATTTCCGACAGCGTAGGATTCGGACGGGCCTCTGGTCCCTCGTGTGGGATCACAGTAATTTATCAGTGTCCTCTCTCTCTTTCTCTCTGCCTTTCCTCCCCTCCCAAACAACCCACAAGATGAGCCTGAAAATAAAAACTAAGCAGCTTGTGACGATATATCTCTTGCATTGTACCTTTTTATCGACAAGACGACCGCCGCGTACCAAATACCTTTTTAGTGTCGTGAATTTGGAGGCACCTTGACAAGACCCACTATACAACATATATTGCTATTAGAATGTTACATATATAACGCACATCGCAGGATTTTAAACACATTAATAATATGGGCTCTTCGGGGCCTGTGTTTATTAATGTAAATTAACAGCGTTAATCCCAGGGGGCTATCCCCCCAGGCAACACCTGACCCCTTCATTTAAAGGGGCAGGGCTGGGTTTATTGCCCAGTGCCTGGGGCCCCACACTTGGAGGGGAATGCCGACGAGATCAACTCATTTTTTGCACCTACCACCCATGAGTCTCGACTCATGGGTGGGCCCACATAAAAATGTCCTTGTGTTATGCCCTCATAAGTAGGATGAGAGGCAAATACCTTAATAATATGGGCTATTTTGAGGCAAACCTATCTCAGCTAGACCTTAATAGAGACAGTGATAATAAATAAGATGCTAATTAAGATTAAATAATGATTGTTGAATAACCATTGGAACTGTAACTTAAATAAGTAAGGGAATTGTGATGTTGGTGGTAATGTACTTTTGGTTACAGACAGACATAAATTTCCATTACAATAAATATCAAATTGGACTCAAAAATTAATTTTTTTTATCTCAGTGCCCTATACTTATGACTTTGGGTAAAAATTTTTTTTTAAATTTAAAAAAAACTTTAATAAAATTTCAATTTACACAATGTTGTACATTTTTTTTTAAATGTTGTGGATTTTGAACTCTTGAGCATCTTATATACACCTCTCTATGGAAGTGCGTGGTGTAATGGTTAAAGTCATAGGAAATGGACTCGTCGCCCAGAGTTCAAATCCTGGATGTGGTAATTGCATTTCACTTAGCGCTAATACCCTTGGGAAAGGTATGAATCCTACTCTCCCTCCAGCTATGGATGAATAGTAGGGCAGACTGGTCTCTTTAACCTTGGTTAGGCAACCAGTCTAGGAGAAGGAAAACTCTGAATTCAAACCTGTTGAACTCCGCTTAAGAAATCGACCTTGTGTCACATCCTGCTTGTGTGAAGGGGTTGGTAAATATATATACAGTTGCCTATGAGGGAAACAAAATTCTACCAGGTGTAAAACAGAATCTTTTAAATGTTTATCCTTGAGATTTATTGACTTTGCAAATTTCTAAGTGGAAATTCTAGTATTTCCAGTAGGAAGAACATATCAAATATCATATGCTAGGATTCAAGGTAAAAAAAAAAACAAAAAAAACATTTCCTTTGTAATGGTTAGCAAATTTAACTAGCAGGCCATTGTTAGGAAGTTTGATTCTCACTGAGTGACCCATACTTCTGGCAAAGTAAAGGTGAGTAAATTATGATTTAAAACCCATATTTGTTAACCTTGTGCCAAACTAAGAAAACTAACTCGATGCTGGTCTAAATAAATCCTAAAATTTTAGAGAACGCCAATTTGTATATAAAACAATTCTAGATTGAAATAAGATAGTTGCAATTTTAAGTTGTAATAAATTAGTAAAATAAAGTAATTTTCAATGCTCTTTAAGAGAAGCATTCCTATATATATATATATATTTTCAACCCCTTCCGCCCTCGCAGGATGTGACACAAGGTCAATTTCTTAAGCGGAGTTTAACAGGTTTGAATTCAGAGTTTTCCTTCTCCTAGACCGGTTGCCTAACCAAGGTTAAAGAGACCAGTCTGCCCTACTATTTACCCATAGCTGGAGGGAGAGTAGGAATCATACCTTTCCCAAGGGTATTAGCGCTAAGTGAAATGCAATGACCTCGTCCAGGATTTGAACTCGGGGCGACAAGTCCATTTCCTATGACTTTAACCATTACACCACACACATCCAATATAAGCATTCCTATATAATCAAACATTTCTATACTTCATCAGAGCTACTGATAGGTACGTGTCCTGCATCCCTGATGCATAAAAATCTAGCAATTAACAACCTAGTAAATATACATACGCATTCACTATTACCAGACCTTGCTTTTTTAACCAATAAGAATAGTAGCTTCAATAAGGCATTAGTTTTCTTTAACCCTCAGTCTTGTATGATTGCAAAATTAAGGTTGCACCAAGTGGCGTATCATCACAATTGCTGTTCCTTTTTAAGCAAGAGACAAAAACGAGTTAAAGTCTGGTGGTTCCAATGAATTTAAAAGTTATCATCATCATCAACATGTCACGCAATTAGCACAGATCTCCATGACAATCTCTCACCAACCTTCTCTATCATTCATTTTCCCAGGGAGGTCCTCTGCACAGCATCCATTATCCGCGTAGACCTGGTATATGTAGATCCTTGCTGGCCGACCCACACTGGCATGCCCATGTGCCAGCTTCCATAGGAGAACGTCGCTTATGAGTTTGTCCTTGCTTCTCCAGCAGTGTCCTGTATGTCCATCTCACTCAGATGGTTTGTGAGATAAGGGGCAGATGGCCATACAGCTGCTCCCTCATAGGGTGCTGTTTCCATGACTTGTGCAGCTCCCATCTAGTTTATTCTCCAGGCACCTCATTAGGGTCCAGGTGGTGCAACCATACAGCAGCACTGATACAACCACAGCTTGGAAGCATTGTGATTTTAACTTTTCAGTGAGATCGGATTTCCATATGACTGTTAATCGGTTTATAGCCGACCATGCTTTCCCTATTTGTGCATTAACTCTTAACATCCTGTTGAGAATTTTCTAAGTCCAGAGCCCCATTCTTATAAGAATTTAACAAAAAATGGCTAAAAATGGCCTTTTCATTTAAATATTTATAATTCTCTTACTTTTGAACAGCTTGTGATGAAAAGTGACAGTATTACTAGAAAGATTTTGTTCTTTAAATGATGTTGTCATTTGGCTTAAAAATAATGATCTGCATTCATTGTTGTTGATTGATTATATAATAATCAAAAAGATTTTATTATTATATTATATTTTATAATATATATATATATATATATATATATATATATATATATATATATATATATATATATATAATATAAAGATTTTTGAAGGCAATTTACAATGCAATATGTGTTGAAAATTATATTTATTTAACTTTTGTTTTTTTTTTCAAAACTAAATATTTTCGGAAGTAAAATTCAGAGTTATTGAAAGTACTAGGTGTTTTTTTATAGTACTTATCCCATGGCGATATTGTAATCATCTGTTGTTTAAGAACTTTATTTCACTATGCCGAGCAAGGCTATATTTATAGTAAAAATTAAAAGAATTTCGAACAATTGCCACGCGCACGGGAGCAGCCGAGCCAATTTAACATCACGGAAAAAATTTTCAAATATACGTCGTTCCTCAACTTCTTAAATAACAGATGATTACAATATTGCCGTGGGATAAGTACTATAAAAAAACACCTAGTACTTTCAATAACTCTGAGGATGGAATTTTACTTCCGAAAATATTTAGTTTTGAAAAAAAAACAAAAGTTAAATAAATATAATTTTCAACACATATTGCATTGTAAATTGCCTTCAAAAATCTTTATATTACACATACACACAATGCTTCAAAGATACTATATAAAAAAAAACTTTATATATATATATTTTTTATACATATATTTTATATATATATATATATATATATATATATATATATATATACATATTTTTTTATAAATATATATTTTTTATATATATAATTATATTATATATTTTTTTATAAATATATATTTTTTATATATATAATTATATTATATATTTTATAATATTATATTATATTATATTATATTTTTTCATTTAAATATTTATAATTCTCTTACTTTTGAACAGATTGTTATGAAAAGTGACAGTATATGTGTTTTTATGGTCGATCTTGAAATGTGTGAGAGAAAAAAATGTATTTAAAATTGTCGATGAACTAAAATCTAGAAACGCCACATTTGTCAACAATTTTAAATACATTTTTTCTCTCACACATTTCAAGATCGACCATAAAAAAACAGAGGCTTGCAGACTTCTTATCTTTAGTAATAATTTATTTTTCCTCAAACTAATGAAAGCTCTGATGAAGATCTATTGAAACACTGCAGTGTAGGTGAAATAAACATTATTCGTTTATAAACTTGTGTTTTTTCAATTTTTTACAATATTACACACACACACACACACACACATTATATATATTTTAGGCATGTGCTATTGAACAACACGGAGTATTCTTTCTTCATTTTTTGGATTTATATTTTTTCCAGTCTTTTTGCGATCTTTTTTGAGTCTGGATCCAATTGGTACATAATATTTCCCATACTTATATCCCGACTCAAAAAAGATCGCAAGAAGACTGGAAAAAATATAAATCCAAAAAATGAAGAAAAAATACTGTGTTGTTCAATAGCACATGCCTAAAAAGTAGCTTGCTGCCAAAATACACAACATTTAAAAAAATATATATACATACATATATATATATATATATATATATATATATATATATCTTATTATAATGGAGATTGTGGGTTTGTCTGTCTGTAACCGAAACTATATTACTATACAAGTCACAATTCCCTTTATTATTTACATCACATTCTCCATGATTTTATTTTTATTTAAACCTCAATTATTAATAAAATTGTTTTACATTATTAATTGTTGACCATATCTACATACTAATAACATGCAATTGTATTTATATATACAACAAAATAGCGGTTTACAGTGTGAATGGGAAGGCTAATTTGCATATTGATATTAGAAATTTGATTTTAATAAATATATGCTTAGTATTATTGATTTCTAATTGTTTGGTTTTATTTTAACGAATATGAGCAAAAATCTCGGGGATAAATCTTAAAAGAAATCCATTAACAAGAAGAAATAACTGTACTTTTATTCTTTACTTCCTATTTTAACTAAATAGTTAAATTAGGAAAATTTACCAATGAAAGACAGGAGTAACGGAAAATGATGGAAGAGTTAGTTTCAAAGTTGTTCTATTTTTCAATCATACCCCCTCTGTTCCAAATCTTTTTAACTGCATTCTTATTCAGTTTCATTAGCCTTTCTAATTTAATATGATATTTTATCATATTAAAACTTAAATACTTGCACCCGGAGGGTGCATATATTTGCTAGTATATATAATGGTCATACAATTAAGGAACATGTGTATTAATATATAGATAAATGAATCTTTTCATCTTGACTAAAGTGCTTTTTAAACTTCAATAAAAACTAATCTCCATCAAAGCATAAAAATTAACAGCTGTGAATAATAAAGTCAGACACAAAAGATCAAAGATAAACAACAATAAAACAACAAAAGAATAATATCTAAACACAGATTTTAAAAGTAGATCATTAGACTGATTACTGAAAGTTTGTATATACGGAATTTTGTGGAGGCGTGTGGTGCAATGGTTACTGTCATAGGAAATTGACATATAATGAGTTCAAATCCTAGACAAGTCTGTTTGCATTTCACATAGTGCTAATACCTTTGGGAAAAGGTATGAATACAACTCATCTCCCTCCAGCTATAAGATAGTGAGAGAGGGTGAGAGCGTACAGAAACGATAATGCTACTCTGTTTCAACATAATGAAAAGATGAAAAGAAGCAAAGAAAGAAAAAAAGTGAGATTGATTTTAATACATTGGAGAATAAAAAAATAATATTAGAGTTCAATAACACCAAGGAATTATTTATCAAACCCGGTTTTGTTAAAACCAGTATGCAAATTAACCACACCATATATTATGTAAACCTTTATTTCTTAGTGATGTATCAGATACATTGCAGGATTTTAAGCACACTAATAACATGGGCTGTTTTGAGGCAAATCTAACTCAGATTTTCATAGAGACCTCGTTCATGAATAAAATTTATTCTATGTATTAATGCTTTTGATTATAAATCAAATGCTCATTGATAAACTTACGCAATTCCTGAGGGTATTGTGATGTAAACAGTGACATAGTTTTGGTTACAGACAGACACTGAATCTCTATTATAATAAGATGTTTACTGCTTATTACTCATAATATTATTATGCTTATCAACTGTGTAGGTAACAAAGTGTTTTTTTTTTGTTTTGTTTTTTTAAATATTTCTGTGTTGGTGTTTATTAGTTGTGAAGAAGGAAACTGAGAAAAAACAAAACAAAAACAATGCAGATACAAATGAAATTATATATATATATATAAGTTGAAAATGGAAATGAATCCGACAATATGTTGAAAGGATAATTATTTATCCTTTCAACATATTGTCGGATTCATTTCCATAAAAGAAAGAAAATGTTGAATTGGATAAAATTGATTTGAGTTACCAACACCTGTTTCGGCCAGGAGTTTGTTCATGTGCACATGTATTCTATTTATTATCATTTTAAATATAAAATAAAATAATAATAATAGAAAATTATAAAATATTTAAGCATACAAAGAAAATATTTGAAGTTAAAACGGTCAAAATACAGAGAATTTTCAAGTGTTCATTGACCATTTTAACTTCAAATATCAAACATTTTACCCTGAAGAAAGCCGTTTTTCTTTGTAAATATTTTATAATTTTCTATTATCATTATTTTATTTTATATTTAGAATAATAATAAAAAGAATACATGTGTACGTGAACAAACTCCTGGCCGAAACACATGTTGGTAACTCTTATTAAATCAATTTTATCCATTCAACATTCTCTTTCCTTTATTTATTTATCCTTTCAACAGATCAAATGTGTATATCTATTCTGCATGGTATAGTGAGTCATAATGTAATTACCTGACATCATCATCATCATCATCATCACCATCCGTAACAGCAGAGATAATCCCCTCATTTTATTATAAAATCTTTGACACTCAGATTAAGTAATAACCACGTGGGTAACAGAGAGCTTACCCTCATTTTGACAACAATGATACTTTCCAAATTTAGTATTATTTGTATTATACAGACTGTTGTCCTCATCTTCATTGTTATCTGTACAACGTTTTGGCCGATGTGCCCACCGGCCTTCTTCAAGTATTTCTTCTCGGACTCGGGAACCTTCTTTTTCGAACTCAGGAACCTTCTTGTCATAATCGGGAGACATCACAGAACTTTGAACCTAACCCTTTATTCAGTCCACCGGGGTATCCTGTTCTCATTCCACTAACCATAGCTGGGGTAGAGGCGTTAAATTGTGTTAATTATTATTCTATGTTATTGCTGCCCCTGACCAGCATTGAACCTGCAGTCTAGAGATAACTGTCACTTAGAACTGTCTTAACCTAACTCCTTTATCCGCTAGGCTATGTGTCCAATTGGAGACAGAATAATAATTAACACAGCTTAACACCTGTACCCCAACTATGGTTAGCGGAATGAGAACAGGATACCCACCATAGATTGAATAAAGGGTTTGGTTCAAAGTTCCGTGATGGCTCCCGATTACGACAAGAAGGTTCCTGAGTCTGAGAAGGTTCCCAAGTCCGACAAGAAATACCTGAAGAAGGCCAGAAGGCACATCAGCCGAAACGTTGTACAGATAACAATGAAGATGAGGACAATAGTCCGAATAATACAAATAACACTAATTATCAAGCCTCATCTAAAATATTCAGAGAAAACAATGTAGATACAAATGAAATGTGTATATCTATTCTGCATGGTGTAATGAGTCATAATGTAATTACCTGACATCATCATCAACATCCTTAACAGCAGAGATAATCCCCTCATTTTATTATAAAATCTTTGACACTCAGGTTAAGTAATAACACATGGGTAACAGAGAGCTTACCCTCATTTTGACAACAATGATAATTTTTCAAATTTACTTTCCAAGTTTCAAGGTTATTTTCTTAAATTAATATTGGACTAATAAACTAAAGTGCTAAACTACCCCATACACAAAAAAAAAAAAAAAAATCCATAAAATCTTTTTTATAAACATATTCTCTTATTGAACTCAAACTTTTTTAACCAAGCAAAAAAAAAAAAAAAAAAGAAATTGTATAAAATTGATTAAGCAGAGAGGAATAATTACAGCAGGAAGATTGTGTAGCTCATGTCTCCCAAATGAAAAGAGTCTTTGTCTTAAGAGCTCAGTTGGCTGGGGCTGTAGAATACACCGACTGCACCTCTGCACAGAGATAAGAACTCCCTCCCCCAATAGGGCCACCTTTTGGCTGTAGGTGGCGACTCGTGATGCTTAAGGATGGAACACTGGTGGCTGAGCAGTCATCATTGGAACACTCCACTTTGGCCCTTACTTAGGCTAGACGTTCGGTCAGAGAGAACCCCTTCGATCTATTGGTTGGTCACGTCAAGCCCTATTACCTACATGATTGTCTCAACCCTATTGCCCTTATAGCAAACCCCAACACTTTATCATATATGCATGCTAGAAGGCGGTGACTGAGGGTTTTAGTATCCTGGGTATGACATTAAACTCTAATGGTGAAGTTCCAATTCTGGAGCTCTGGGGAATGTGGAGTACCCCTTCATCACCATTACTCCCAGATCCATCCTGACCCCCCCCCGGGGTGATAGTACTTTTAGAGTCTCATCTATGGGTTAAATAGAAAAAAAATTGAGTTTTAAAAAATGTTGTTTTTTTTTTTTTTAGTTAAAAAAATTGAGTACCCATCAAGAATGAATAATATAAAACGTCTTCGGCATAAAATAACACAACAAGGGTTGACATGCCATAAATTCCAACCAACCAACTTTGTATTGAAAATTAGCTTTTAAAAGTAAACCATTTGTGTCTTTAAGAAATATGCCCTGTAGTTTCTACAAATGCACTAAATAAATCTTTCAAGTTTCTCTAGTCATTTAGAACCAATCTCTAAGACACAAAAAAATTAGATTTGAGATGGGGACAAGATCATGAATTATGTTTGGGTACTAATAGGAATTTGAGGTCCACATTAGAATGTGGGTGATGTCACAGAAATGTGTGAATTAATCATGCAAATTTAACTCTTATATTATAAGAATAATTATAAGGTTAAGTATTATAAATCAATTATTATAAGGTAATTCGTACTATTATAAGTTATAATAGTACAAATGACCTTATTATGTTATTACTTATTATATGAAGTTTATCTAAGCATAAATTGTTTTTTGTTCAAGTATTAATCCCAGTTGAGAAATCAAAAATATATACATTGGACTTCATTTCATAATCCACTAACATCTGTCCGGTAAACCATGGTAAAAATTTATGCCCCTGAATTCACAGTCTACCAAATAAGAAATTTAAAAAAATCCTTCTCGTCTTTTTAAAAAGATTATTGTATTTTTCAACCTTATCCCAACACACACACACACACACATATATATATATACGAGTGTGAACAGGGCATGCAACGAACTGGACGATTTCTTTCAGGAAACTTAAACATGATTCTCGTACAAATGGGCCTGTGTTTGTTAATGTAAATTAACAGCGTTGATCCCAGCAACACCTGCACCCTTGATTTAAAGGGGAAGGGCTGGGTTTATTGCCCAGTGCTTGAGGTGCCTCCCTTGAGGAGGAATGCCGACTGGATCAACGCATTTTATGCACCTACCACCCATGAGCCTCGGCTCATGGGTGGACCCACATAAAAATGTCCTTGTGTTATGCCTGCATAAGTGGGATGCATGCCAAATACCCCAAATTCAATAAACTGACATTTCATAATCGATACTTTATCGCAGGAAAATTAAAAAAACAAAAAGTTTATTTTTATTTCAAATTGGTCTCGCATTACAAATACTGCTTTCTTTTTATGATGATATCCTTTTCAGTTAGATATATTAAGTCTGAGACCTGTCAGCTGTGCCTACAAAGTCAGAAAACAGCACTGCTCACATGATTTTCGGAAACATTTTTTCACACTCAGAATTGCGGAGACATGGAATAAACTGCCTGCGTCTGTTGTAGGCTGCCGAAGCACTGAGTCTTTCAAAGCCTCCATGCTTCCTGTAGTCTGCCGACACTATACCTGATGCTACTCTCCACATACATATGCACACACGCGCACACATACATGCATATTACTACTGTAAACTGTTCATGTTCCTGACACTGCATTATTCTGTGTACTTGACATGAGACTTTGATGAGTTGTGGTGCACCTGAGCACTGTACACAATAAATTTCATTATTATTTATGATAATATCCTTTTCAGTTAGATATATCAAGTCTGAGACCGGTCAGCTGTTCCATATTAAAATCATTTATCCACTCAATATTTATATTCTTTCCAAATTCATCCAACTTTGTCTTAAAAGAGTTCACAAATGGGACATTTACTGTGGATGATGGTAGTTTATTCCATGAATCTACTACCCTGTTACTAATATAATTTCGTCTTACATTTGTTTTGCAAAATCTTTTTGAAAATTTTAATTTACGACCCCTGGTATTGATTTTTTAAGCAATGTTCAATAAATTAAAATCAAAAGGGTCTTTTGTTTTACATTTCCTTTTTTTCATATTGGTTTACTCGAAAAAAAAATAAAACTAGAAATAATCATTTAAAATTTCTAGTTAAAGCATAATTGATATTCAAAGTTGAAAGACTGAAAAGCAAACATAAGAAAAATGCTTGTCTACACTAAAAGAATGAATAAGCAATACATCAGAGTTAAAAAGAAAACTTACCCATTTTGGACGGGTCGGAAGCACTTGTTACCAATTCCACCGCACGTTTTGGGGTTGGTTCAGTTGCTCCGTAATTGGTAGAAGTAACATAGTTAGAAGAAGAAGAAGAACCGTTATTTTCCATAGTATAGCTATAAGAACCGTTATTCTCCATATAATTGGTATAAGGGCCGTTATTTTCCATATAGTTATAAGAGCCGTTATTCTCTGTGTAGTTGTTATAAGAGCCGTTATTCTCTGTGTAGTTGTTATAAGAGCCGTTATTCTCCATATGTACATTCATTTTGTGATTAAACTTGAAGAACAGTATCAGCCAAAACAACCAGAAAATAAATGTATCAGTTGGCAGAAAACGATCTTTTTTTCTCTCTCTCTCCTCTTTTTTTTATTCTTATTTCTAACGATAATAAAGGTTGGATATAAGTAATTATTAGTCGTTATGTTACTTGCTCACTAATTGTCCCCTCCATTGGAACGATAAATAACAGCTATAGTAGCACATTTAAATAAAAAGAATCTACGAAATGATATACTGATCCTATTCTGTCTTTTTTGTTGTTGTTTATAACGGGACCTGTTTTTTGTTGTTGTTGTTTTTTTTAAATACTAATCCGTCTCCGAGGATGAATGAGGAAACCCTGAAAAAGAAACAATAAGTTGATTATTATCATTTCATTGTTGCGTGGGTACGTTTTTCTCAATTGGATTATTTAAACTGAAATCGAACTAAAAGAAGAGTAAAAAAAATGTTGATTTAGGACTTCATAGTTATGTATTTAAAAAAAAATCTAAATTAACATCATATATTCAGTTTGGGACATAAAATTAAGAACACACGAGAGTAGGTAAAAGGAAGGATGAGTATGTCTGGTAAGTGCAGTAGCGACTGAATTAAAGTGGTAGGTGGATGACGGCAGCAATTGTTACCTTAAATTTAACGAGAGAAAAAAAATCAAATATATTTAATATAAAGATGTGTAAAAAAAAAAAAAAGAGAGAAATAAATTAGAAAAGAGATGAAAGAAGAAGACATGCCTATGATTGCCTTGTTTTTTTTCCCCAATCGTTGGTGCGTGTGTGACCGTATGTCTTATTGATAGATGAATGAATGAATGAATTATTCTCAAGTGTCAGATGTTTTAGCAGCAGCGGTAGCAGCAGTAAGTGCACCACAAGTGGAGGTCAGAGGGTCTATGTATGTTTTGTATAATAATTACATTTTATGGTAAATCTGACATTTTCCCCTCACTAGCAACATTAATAGCCGATTATTGCAGCTCTGAGGCAAAAAGAAATAATTAAGGGCCATGATTAAAGGCTTTAATTTAATTCAAGCGATGTCTCAGAATATATCGGTAAAATAAGGGAGGTTACTCCCACTTGGTTAATTATAAAATCGCGTGAGCAAAAGTTCTCGGCTCCCTCAATGTTTACAGAAAATAATGTTTAATGTACAAAAAAGATTTTTTTAAACAAAAAAAAAAACAAATTGACAAATTTTCCATATTTGACATGCTCAAGGATTACCCCAAAAAATCTGCTGCTAAAGTCTGCTAATGTTTTTTTTTAAAACGAATTAAAATTAATTAAATCGATTATTTTAGTAAAACTTTTGTCTAAATCGATACGTAGTAACATAGTGACCAATACCATCAATATAAAAGCAAAATAATATTACACATTTAATTCATTTTTAATACATTTAAAACGATTTTTTTCGGTCAATTTCGATCGCTTATGGTCTGAAACGCTGTTTTATATTGGTTTGTTTGTTTACAAATTTAATGTAACATTCGCGATTGCAAAAAAAATTAACAAAAATTAGAGAATTATCCGATTTTAATGAAATTTTCAGTATTGATTTATAAATTAATGAATTTTATAATGCATCAGTTATTTTATTTCAAAACTTTAATTAAGTATTTCTGCTATGAAAATTAATATATAAAATTCATTTAAAATATGAAAATCCTGATGTTAAGTTTAAAATGTTATATTTTTAGATTCTAGAAATAAATATCTATTTAATGCAAACTTTATTTTAGGTGCAAAAAGTAATAAGTTTTGAAGAAAAACTCTATTGAAAATTTAGCCCCCCCCCTTTTAAGCAGAAAAAATATCGGTGTATAATTCTTTTCTTTTATAAGAAGATAATAGCCAATTAAATAATTATCGAAATGAGTAAAAAAAAATCTCCCCCCCCCCACCAATTTTTTTTTTAAATATTTTATTTTCCGATTTTCGGTACTTATTTTCTCATAGAAAATCCCCCTTAAAAATGTGTTTTTCTATTCATTATTTCGGTCTTTATATTTTTATTTCTACTGTAATTAAACGCTGACCAACTCTCCAAGATTTTGCCCCCCCACCCCCAAAATAAGGTGGGGTCAAAATTAAGTGACCTGAAAAAAATTAGAAAGTTTTGAAATAAAATGAATAATGCATTATAAAGTTCATTCATTGATAAATCAACACTGAAAATTTCATTAAAATCCGATATTTCCTGATTTTTGGTAAATTATTTTCTGTATGTGCGGCTAAATTCATTTTGTCAAAAACGGATTTTACGTCAATTTTGGGTATACCTATGCTATGTTTTTCGGCAATTTTGGGTGACCCTGGGTCATGAGTTTTCAGCGAAAATCTAAAATAAAGAAATAAAAATAGATGCATGCAAAAGTTTACAACGAAGATCTCTGCTTTTCAAATACTGAGTATGAACATGTGATATTATTTCAGTCAAAATTATTTTACCAACATATTCCGAAAAATCACTGATAGTGTAAATAATGACAAAGAGTTTAAAAGGAATTGCTCGCTAAGTAGGTGTGTGTGTGTGTGTGTGTGTGCATAATGGGTTGTATTTTTGTTTTTTGAAAAAAATTTTTTTTTGACAGTGTTTACCTTGAACATAAAAAAAATTAAAATTAGATGTACACACGCAATTTTGGTAAAGACCCCACCCCAAAATAAAAAAAAAAAAACAAAAACGAAAATGAAATAAAACATGAAAACGAAAACAATACCTTTGTTTTGTTATGTATCAAAACCCTAAACCGGTTGTTTAAACTATTTTTTTTTCTAAAGTTAAAAGTTCAGTGATTTTAGTTATTTTTTTAAGAGTGAGTGGGAGAGAGTGCGAGCATACTCTTTAACGCTTGAGTTAAGAAAAACAAAACAAAAATAAAACCTTTTTAGCCCCAGCATTGTTTATATATTTGCTACCTTTTAATACTCAATCATTTTTTTATTATCATTATTATTTCGTTTGTGTCACAAAGCGATAGGTTTTAGGAAACGTAATCAAATTCAGATTTAAAGAAAATGCAAACATCGTTTAACGCTAGAAATGTCAATAACAACTGACTTACGGAAAAAGGGGAAAAAATACAGAGATGTGCGATGGATCCAATTCAGTGATGAGGCGAATATTTAAAATTCTTTTTTTTTTCAATTTTTTTTTTTTTTTTTTAAACTCTGCAAAAGGATTCCTGATTTTTTTTGTTGTTGATGTTAGAAAGGATAATCCTGTTTGTTATTCCTATCGTCAAAATGTCGATTCATTGTCAGGAATTGTTGTCGGGCTGCTTTCTAACACAACAGCGACTGCACATATTTTACATTTAGCGGTGTTCAACTGGAGCACCTGTCGAATCCATAACAAGACAACCGACGTCGCTGATTGGTTGAAATGGAGGATCTGCATATGACGTCACAAAAGCGAGATGGCATTTGAAAGAATGCTTTTGTAGTTGCACATTCATTTGTTATTAATTTGAAGAAATTAAACTTGTTCCTGACAACAACAACAAAATAAATAAATAAATAAAATAAAATAAAATAAAGACCAAGAGCACAAACCCACCTCACCTCACCTCACCACACCCGCCTCACCTACATTGCCGACCCCCCCCCCAAAAAAAAATCAGCTTTTGTGAATTATATGTAAAGTAAAGTCGTCGGGTAGCCTGAAGTCGGCATCAGCCAATCAACGAGGGAGTCTATCCCCTTTTGACTAGCGCTAGACCAAGGAGATTATTTTAGCGTCTGAGCCACCTCAGACCTACCATCAGCTCCTTACTTTACTGCACAGATCCCTGTGCTACTCATACGCTGAGTTGGTGAGGGCTGGTATCAAACTAGGAACCTTGTGGTTTCTAGCCGATTGCTCTACCGACTGAGCTAACCCAACCCTTTAATGGTTGGTTGGTTGATTGGTTGGTTAGATTTTACAGCATGTCAACCCTTGTTGGGTTATTTCATGCCAAAGACGTTTTGTTTTATTCATTCTTTTGGGGTATTCAATTTTTTTTTCAAACTCCATTTTTTTAAACACATTTTTAATACTTATTTTAAAAAATCTGTTTAACCCATAGATGGGACCTTAACAGGTACTACCACTCCTGGTCAGGGTGGACCTGGAAGTAATGATGACTAAGGGGTACTACACATTCCCCAGTGTTCCAGAATTGGAAATTTACCACTAGATGCAGTTTAACGCCATACCCAGGACATTAAGACTCTCAACCACCACCTTCGAGCACATGTATGATAAAAAGGGTTGGGACTTACCATAATGGCAATAGAGTTGGGACAATCATATAGATGCTAGAGCTTGACATGACCAGCTGATTGATCGGAGGGGGACCTCTTTGACTGACTGTCCAGTCTAAGAATGGGCTTACGTGGTGTGTTGCATCTGATGGACTGCTTAGTCATCAGGATTCCTTCCTTAAGGATCACAGATTGCCACCCACAGCTAATAGATGGCCCCATGTGGGGGGTGGGGGTACCCATATGCAGAGATGCAGTCGGTGTATTCTACAGCCCAGCTAACAGGGCAGTTGTATTTAATGGAAATAAGTTTGATACTCTCACACTTTATTTTTTGTCAATAATTATTTTTTTTCAGAAATAAAAATGATTTATGACAATATGAAAGACTCATTAAGGCAATCAGTGTGTCACATTTTAAAACTTTACTCCTAGAGGCCGTAGTCCAACATATCATACCATTTTGGAATCAGGTAGACTCCATGAGCATCTTAGAATTAACGTGTACTTATCTTGTATTTCTTCGATAGTTCTAGCTAGCTCTGTTATGTTTGTTACCTCATCTTCTTACTTTCTTCATGAAATATCACAAGCGAGCGTATGGTAGCAAAAGAAAAACAGATGAGGAAAATTGGATTAATTTCGTTTATTTAAAAAATAAACAAAGCTGGAATTATTACGATGATAAGGCTTCCTTCGCTCAGTGAATTGAAGGCCAGCATCGGGCTTAAAGTCTGTAGGCTAGAGAAAGAGAGGAAAAGGAGGTGGGAGCAGGCAAGGGTTGAAGTTTGGAGGAGTGGACACACAACGGGTTGCCGGTAACTTGACCCAGGAATAACCCCGGATGAGGAATTGAAAGCTAAAACCTGAAGTTCCGGGTGTTGACCGAAAGCGGAAGTGACGAGGAACGAGCAAGAAGAATATCGTCCTCTTTTCGCTTTCGGCTGTAGCAGAGTTCAGACGGAGCTGCTGGTCCCTAGTGGTGGGACAGCGATATAGAAGTCGATACCATGTTAGAAGGTAGAGTAATTTAACCGTATCCTCTCTCTCTTTCTCTCTTTCTTTCCTTCTCTCTGAAACAGAGCCCACAACACGAGCCTGAAAATAAATACTAAGCCCCCTTGTGACTATATAACTTACGTGTCTGTTGTGCCTTCTTTATCTACTAATGACAACTGCTGCTGGGGCTTGAGTTTGCTACATATATCGTTCCGGAGTTTGCCACAAATACACTTTGGTACTTTGTTATACTACAATAGTATATATATTTACCAAGCCCTCCGCACGAGCAGGATGTGACACAAGGTCAATTTATTAAGCGGAGTTCAACAGGTTTGAATTCAGAGTTTTCCTTCTCCTAGACCAGTTGCCTAACCAAGGTTAAAGAGCTCAGTGTGCTCTACTATTTACCCATAGCTGGAGGGAGAGTAGGATTCATACCTTTCCCAAGGGTATTAGCGCTAAGTGAAAATGCAGCTACCATGCCAGGATTTGAACTCGGGGCGACGAGTCCATTTCCCATGACTTTAACCATTACACCACACACTTCCAATATATTTACCAACCCCTCCGCATGAGCAGGATGTGATACAAGGTCAATTTCTTAAGCGGAGTTTAACAGGTTTGAATTCAGAGTTTTCCTTCTCCTAGACCGGTTGCCTACCCAAGGTTAAAGAGCCCAGTCTGCCCTACTATTTACCCATAGCTGGAGGGAGAGTAGGATTCATACCTTTCCCAAGGGTATTAGCGCTAAGGGAAATGCAATTACCACATCCAGAATTTGAACTCGGGGCGACGAGTCCATTTCCCATGACTTTAACCATTACACTACGCACTTCCTACATATGCAGGTATGCAGGTATACTACAATAGTATACCTGCATACCCGTAGTTGTATACAGGTATACTTATTTTCTTTGCTTGGATGCTCAGCTTCTATTGCTTCTATCTTGCTATCTTCAGTCTTAGCTTGGGCTGGATCTGTCTCTGGGTTGGTCTGAGCTGTTTGGCTTTAGCTGCATCTTTTTTTATTCTGGATCCGCCTTGGACATCTTGTGTTGTTATTTTGTTCTTAACTAATGACACAAGACTTTATTTTTGTTTCGAGCTCACATATTATCTTTATGAATTCCAGACCAATAAACATGCATGCCAGATTTTGGCTACTGAGATGAGAGATGCCATGGCCATCTTTTCTTGTCCAGTCATCAGCCAAAACCAATCTTCTCTTGTTAACTTCCCACATTCACACTGTTGAACCAGTTGTGTAGGTCCATACAGGGTCACAAAGCCTGCATCTTTCCACTAACCGTTATTTTAAAATCTATGCTACATTTATTGTGTTACATATTATGTGGTGTCATGGGTTGTTGACAAGAGCCTGTAGTTAGTTTGAAATAGGTTCATTGGAGTTAAAAGTGTAGGCGGGTAGATTTCCATTGGATGACCCCAATTGACCCCTAGAGAGGTGTGAATCTCATACGCCATGAGAAAAACGTAACTAGTTAGATTGTAGTTTCAAGCTGAGATCGACACAGAGTAGACGTGCCACTGCGAGGTTGATTTTCCCACGCGGCAAATAAGAATGGGTTAAATAAATCTTGATCAAGAAAATAAAAGTCTTGTTAGTTAATTAATTGCATGACTAAAAAGTTAGCCCTTAAAAAGAAGCCCTTAGACAGCTAGACGACAAGATGACAGGTCAAAGAAGTAGAAGACAAAAACATGGTGACTAGATGTAGCAAGAAGAAATGAAGAACAAGTAGGACTCTACTCAGTATCTGTCTCTCTCTCTCTGTCACCCGAGTCTTCTCTCTCAATTATATGTTACACAAAGAACACGAACACTTGTATTTAGGAAAATATAGATGATATTTTTATTCCCTCGGTTGTGTACAGCTGAGAGTCGTTAGCAGGTGTTATGCAAATTTGGAGCCTTCAGGAGTTCTCTTCAAGTGATCTTGAATCTGATCATTGTCTGCCAAATTAATCTCCATGGGCTTCTTTTATTGTAGTCTGACTACTGGTGTCACACCTCTCTGATCGTGACACCTACGCAGCCTGTTTTCATTGGCTATGGGCCACACCTACAGATTTTCTGCACCTAAACCGTGTCAAATGTACACCTGCATCTCCAGGTGCAAAAGGTCAGCTCAAGGCCACATCCTGTTTCCGTTTCCAACCTGCACTTGACACCCACTCACTTCCTGCGGGCAGCCTGGTCCACAGGTGCAACCGGCCAATCAAGCAATATATTACATATATACCCGACGATGTTTAATGGGGTATATAACGACTGTACATAATTAATAAGCTATCTATCAACTGTGTAACCCAAATTTAAAATAAAAAAAACATTCCAGGAGGAATCCAAACAAAATCTGGACCCACAATCCTGAAAATTGTGATTCTCAAGTTCAAGAATGAACCGCTCAGCTACCAGGGTTCCAATCCTTAAGCATCACAGGTCACCATCCATGGCCAATAGGTGGCCCTATTAGGGAGTGGATTTTACCCCTCTGCAGAGGTGCAGTTGGTGGATTCTAAAGCCTCAGCTGACTGGGCTCGTTTTGTTCAATGTTAGTATCTCATGGATATATCAATGCTAATATTGGCTCTTGGAGAGTGAACACTCAACAAAATATCATCCTTACTACCAAACTTTCTAGTATCATTTTTACTTGACACCCCCCCCCCCCCCATTTGTACCGGTTGACTCACAAAAATTTAATGGATATTCCCATCCCATTTAAAATATAAAATTCAGGATATATTGGACATACTTTGATGAATATTTTTTTCTTTTCATGTGTTTTTTTCTTTATTGTTTTTCTTTTTCTTCTGTGTTTGTGGAATGCTTATAAAAGAGATTTTTTTTATGTTTAATTTCTTTGTTTTTTGGAGGGAGTGTGTTTTATTTTGTTTCTTTACTTTTTTTCATTTGTGACAACACATCAGAGAAAATCATAAGAAACAAATGAAAGGTAAATATACAACACGTATATAACAAAAGTACAATCAACAGAGACAAAGAGTCGACTGAAAGATTATTGATTGGTTTTAATAGCATGTCAACCTGTCTTGGGGAATCTGATGCTTAAAGTTTAGATGATTATATTCATTGTATGTTCATATTCATATTTTTTGTATAGTTGTCTTGGGTCAGTAAAAATCGTAATTCCAGTTGGACATTTTCATTTCATCATAAATCTACACTGAAAATACAAATTTGTTCAAATCAATACAACTGCATGTTTTTAAAATGAAAATATCATAAAATGTATTCTTAATAACAATTAAGTTCATTTCAAATAATGCGCAAGCACAATTAAGAACACATTTTATGATATTTTTGTGTTAAAACATGCAGTTGTATTGATTCGAACAAATTCGTATTTTCAGTGTAGATTTATGGTGAAATGAAAATGGCCGACCAAAACATAACGGCTTCCTTAAAATGAAAGAAACAAGAGGAGGTTACTCTCATTTATGTGGCTAATGTTCAGATTACCAAAAAAAAACTAGGAAATTCTTGTGTAACTATCATTTTCTTTTGGCATCATCTTAAATCTTGTTTTTGGCATTTTCTCAGACAAAGAAGTCATTCTAACTGCTACTTTTGGAAGAAACAACATTTTTCTACCAGGATTTCAAATACAGTGCTACCTTAACTTATGAGTTTAATGACTCAGATTTCAATAATAAGAGGACTTTATTTGAATAGAATGATTAGCAAGTCGAATTGTTTGCTTGAAGTTAGTTCTCAGACATCTGTTTCTTCAATGAAAGGCTAGTGGCTGCGTAAGTTGATGTTGTCGGCTGCGAATGTCATAGTGTCATTTCGGAGAGGAATGGAATCTGGATTTGTTCTGTCTCTTAAATATTTCTCAGGTGGCTTGGATTTTGATATTTTTATTTTGGCAGTAAATCGTGGACGTATGTGTAAAGCACCACTCGTGATTAGCTTTATCCAATCAAACTCTGACCGTTGTATAATTATTTAAAAAAATCTATTTTCCTTAAGTTTGGAAAAAGAATCGTGTTTGGTGCGATTTTTATGTTTTTCCTTATTTGGATATAAAATATAGGATTTTATCCTATAGGAACTTATTAACATGAGAAAGAAAAAGAATATTTCTAATAAAAATAGAATGTTGCATCATTTAGCTGAGGTGACAAAATAAGAATTCGATGGATAAGCAACACTAGATAATTAGAATTTATATTTTTGCATTTCATCTTGGATGATATGGATGGTCTCATTTTTAACCAGAGGGTGTTGCAAGATGATAATGGTTGCACTTTTAAGGAACACGAGAATTAATATTCAGATAATATGAGAGTGAAGTAGATTTATGGTTTTTCTAAATGATTTAATGTTAAGTGAATACAGTCTTGACCAGTACTTGAACCCTGATTGCTTATTCTATTTCCCATGATTATAACAAGCACTATCTTTACTCACATCAAAAATACGTTTTTGTTCAATTTTCTCTTTTTTTATGTGAAGCTCGATCATACCTCAAATTTTAGCTCTCAACACAAAGCAGAAAATTGAATATGTGACAGCTTGTATTTGTGGCGAGCCAGAAGTTCATACTTCGACAGACAGAAGTCGAATGACAAAAATAGGTAGTTTGTGCATGGGAATTGCACACCTTAGTAAAAATAAAATTTAAAATAAAATTCGTAAAATTCAACCAATCAGAGGTGTTCCCGCCTGATAAGAAAATTTATCAAATAGAGCCCTTTTGGAGCCTATGCTGGACTATAAAAAAGCCAGCCTTTCGGATCCTAACCAGAAAGATTTCATTTGCCTAAGGGAATTCACGTCACCCTTTTTAAGAACATTTCGCTTACATGCTGAAGGTATCTATCTATCTCTCTCTTTGAATAACCTATGCTTTCGGAGATAAAGTTAAGATTCATTCAACTTATGCCTGACTGTTTTTGAGTTGACTTTAAACTTTCACCTTTTCTTTCTCACTTTTGAACTGTGAAATACCAGCTTACATTTTACATTTGAACTTTAAAAAAAGAACTTTTGGCGGAACCTTGCCCAGTATTCAATGCTACCTTTTTGTATATATTTTGTTAATACAATTTTGTTTGTTTAATCAAGAGTTTTGTCTTCTATGCCATGTGCTTGATTGTTTTATGGTCTTTAAATGTTTGAACACTTTTATTGAATATTGACATCAAACTGCCCTACATACCCCCATATATTTATTGTAACTTGGAGAATTTGTAAGTCAAGGTAAGACTTTATGCTTTTAAACAGCCTGCAGTTATCATCTGTACCAGGCATGGGCAACCATTTTCAGGAAGCAAGCTACATGAGTCTGGGCTCATTATCAGGTAGGATGCACCACTAAAAATATTCAGTTAACAAGAATTTGCACCCTCGGGGAATAAGTATTTAAGTTTTAATGTAATGAAATATATTAAAATAGAAAGACTAACAAAATCAAATAAGAATGCATATAAAAAGATTACACTTACTTTAATTATATTTTGATTGGTTTCTATATAAATTCATTGCTTTTTAATATTTGGAGAATAAAACAATAATATTAGAGATCAATAACACCAAGTAATTATTTATTAAACCTGGTTTTGTTAAAACCAATATGCAATTTAACCACACCATATATTATGTAAACTTTTATTTCTTAGTGATATATAAGACACATTGCACGATTTAAAATGTATTAATACCATGGGCTATTTTGAGGCAAATATAACTCAAATTTTCATAGAGGCATCATTAATAAATGAAACTTATCCTATGTATTAATGATTTTGACTATGACTATAAATTAAATACTCTAAACTAATGCAATTTCTGAGGGTATTGTGGCGTAAGCAATGATGTAGTTTCAGTTACAGACAGACAGACACCAAATCTCCATTATAATAAGATTGTTCCCTATGACATTTAGGCACCCCTTTTGCGATCTCGATTCATAAGGACATATTTTTTATTTACACCGTCAAAATCCGGTTGTTTGTTAGGGGTTAGGGTTAAGGGTTATGGGTTAGGGTTAGTTTTATAATTTTAAAAAAACCTCTAAAAATTGTCTGTTAACAAACAACCCGATTTTGATGGTGTAAATGAAAAACCTGTCCTTATGAATCAAGATCGCAAAAGGGGTGCCTAAAGGTCATATGGTCCATAAGATTTAATGTTGAAGATACTTCAACCATTTTCACTACAGAAAACTATATGTGTAAACCTCTGTCTTTGAAGTAGGGAATGATTTTTTTCTCTTCAGTAAAAAGATTTTTTTCTATAAAAAAATTGAAGTCTTAGGCTTAGTCATTCAGAAAGGAGTGTAGGCCACAGTTTGTCCTTCACTATTATGATTATTTGATTTTTGTATTTATGTGACTGTAACAAATTTTCCTATAAGTCTAACATAAACAAAGGGAACCACTCTTGACTGATAAATTATTTATTTATTTCCCCATTAAACTGACCCTAAACCCTAACCCTAAACCCTAACCCTAAGCCTAACCCCTAACCCTAACCCCATTTTTTTTCCTAGTAGATCAATAAATAAATAAATAATTTATCAGTCAAGAGTAGTTCCCCTTTGTTTATGTTAGACTTATAGGAAATAACCAATTTTTCTATAAAGAAATTGAAGTCTTAGGCTTAGTCATTCAGAAAGGATTGTAGGCCACAGTTTGTCCTTCACTATTATGATTATTTGATTTTTGTATTTATGTGACTGTAACAAAGCAAAAAAAAAAGTCCATCCCAGTGAATGTTTTCTTAGCATAATCATATTAAAATGCTTTGAAACAATAAAGACATTTCCAATCTTATAACAGTAGTTTAGCATCTGTGACATTATAAAGCTCTTCTGTCTCTAGGTGCATATATTTAGGAGCAATGATGTGTATGCATGTAGATGTGAGCATATCTATGAGCATCTATATAAGTATAGCATATATATAATATATATATATATATATTATATTATTTATTTAAGTCACCAATACAAAGTCAGTCTTACCAATGATCACACGAGTTAAAAAAATGTCCAATTTTTTCAAAAAGTCAACGTCTCTGCTGACGGATAAACATCTGAAACCATTGGTAAGACGAACTTTGTTTTGGTGACTTAAATAAATAAATAAATACAGCTCTTAAAGAAATAATCGAGCACTTTGTAATCATTTCTCCAATAATAATAACAAAAAATGAACTATATATATATATATAATATTGGTTCTGGGACAAGCTGGTCTAGCGGATTTGACTATATCTTAAAGATGTCCTTCCAAGTTGTTGAAGTGAGTCAGTTTACTGTTGGTTTGAATAACAGCAACTAGCTAAGCACAACTGAACTGATGCCCAAAACAGCTGGTACTTATGGAACTCAGGAATAATCCATTCATGCATTTGGATGATTCCATTCCTTGAGTCCTGATTGACCACTTGGTTTCTGTAGTGTTATTGTGTTTTATAAATAAGCTTGTATTTTGCAGTAGGTTTGCAACAAGGTAAGATCCATATTGGGTTATGGCTTCCTTGTTACCTTGTCTGCCAATTTGACGGTAATTGGAATTCTTCAACACAAGTGAGTGCTTTGATGTCAAACTTGGTTGATAGAGGTTTGGAGTTGCTTATACTAAATGCTATTCTTATTTATTCATATTGAGAAGGCAATTACAATGCGTATAAAAAAAATAGAATAATGTTCAGTGTCTAATCAATTTCGAAGGAACTTCATCTTCAGAGACTGTTTTTGAAATGGACACGGTCTTGTGTGTGTTTTTTTTTACGTTATAAACACGCGTCTCGTGGGTTGTTATAACGCCACGCGGATGAGCTGTGATATCCGTTGTTGAATCAATTTCAATTTCATTCCTTTTATTTATTCATTCATTTATATATTTATTTTTTAACTTATTTTTTTTATTATATATATGTGTGTATTTATGGAATGTGTATGTTAACTAATTATATATTCGGTGTTTAATTCTAACCTACTGTTTATGCGAGGGTGTAATTTAGCTATTAATAAACTTTCTCTAATTCTGAGATTACCAATGTTGCGTATCATTGTCTCTATTTTAATGGAGAAATTATTGTCCTTAATTTTGCATTTGATTAAATGTTTATGGAATGAGGATGCACGTTAATTCTAATGTGGAGAGGTCTGATTGTACTTCCAATATAGAAATTAAGACATTTAGAGCAAGTTAAACGATAAATGGTGTAAGTTTTGCGACATATATTTGTTATTTACTAAACTTTGCTTAAGATGCACAGATGAAAAAATAATATTATTTTGTAATCTAATAACTTGACCAATTCTTATTCAAATGATCTCAAATTTTAACATGTGTAGAAACAAGTCAAAATTTTATGTTTACAGTTTAAGTACTTTTTTCAGGCATATAAATAATATTCACTGCAAAAGAAAAATCTTTTACACATTAAACACAGAATTTTGAGTTGTCTCTACACATGCTGTTAAAATCTGAGATCATTTTAATGAGAATTGGTCAAGTTATTAGATTAGAACATTTTTCTGAATCACCAGAAATATATATATATATATATATATATATATATATATATATATATATATAATAACAAACACAGCATTGATAATGGTTTAGAAGAGAACAGAAAGTTCTTGGTCTACAAATTAAAACTCGTTGGGACAAATCATTAATTCTTTTCCTGATGATAACATTAGAAAATTGTCAGAAAAATTGTCAGAAAAAAGAAAAACCTCCAAACCAATAAGGATACATATTGAGTATGTATTGATACATTTTTGAGTATATATATATACATTTTTTGAGTATATATATATATATATATATATATATATATATATACATACTCAAAAAAATCAACATGCATTCCATTTGTATTTCTGTTGTATAATCTATTGAGTTCTCCATTTATTATTGTAAAACAAATGTTTTTTAAATTGTCTCCCTTTCCAAAATAAAACATTTTTCTAAATGATGCATGATTTCACATTTCATTCAGTTAGAAAACATTCATTTATTTAAAATATTCTTGTTTCTTCCTTTCCTCAAATATTTTATTGTCCAAAGATATGTGTTTTTTTTCAGTTTTTTTCTGTAAATTTATTTTTTTCATCTTTTTTTATTTTTCTATTTTTTTTATTTCTTTGTAAATTTATTATTTTAAAATTTTTTTGATATTTTGTAAATTTGTCATATTTATTTTTTTTTTTTTCATTTTTTTTGTAAATTTTTTAATTTTTTTAATTTTGTAATTTTTTCGTAAATTTATTATTCTTTTATTTAAAAAAAATTTTTTTTTGTAAATTTATTTTTTCATTTTTTTTGTAAATTTATTTTTAAAAATTTTTTTGTAAATTTGTTATTTTTTTGTTTTTTCATTTTTTTTCTTGATTTTCTACTTCTCAGAATACAGACAATAACAGGAGAAATACTCTTCATTATTTCGTGGTGATTAAAATAAAAAGAAATAAGGAATAAAAAATAACAATCTCCCAGGGGCCATTAGATGAGAATATGTTACATACTCCTTTCTCGCCGGATACATAACAAGAGTTCTTATATGATAGAGAAATGGACTCGTCGACCCGAGGTTCAATTCCTGGACGAAGCTGTTTGCATTTCACATTGCGCTAATACCCTTGGGAAAGGTATGAATCCAATTCTCCCTCCAGCTATAGCAGGGCAGACTGAGCTCTTTAACCATGGCTAGTTAACCGTTCTAGAGAAGGAAAACTCTGAATTCATACCTGTTAAACTCCGCTTAAGAAATTGACCTTGTGTCACATCCTACTCGTGTGGAGGGGTTGGTAAATACATACATATATGATAGAGAGAGAGAGTAGAGGCATCAGAGAGAGGTAGACAGATAGATAACTTAGTTGGTTGTTCTTTTGGTCTAGTCGCCATGTTGAATCTTCACTTCTTTCTATTTTGGCCACTTGTGTGATCGCTTAGATTCTTTCTAACTCATCGCGTAGAGTGAGTCAATACAACTGCGTGTTTTAACACAAAAATGTCAAAAATGTGTTCTGAATAACAATTAAGTTCATTTCAAATAATGCACAAGCACAATTAAGAACACATTTTATGATATTTTCATGTTAAAACATGCAGTTATATTGATTCAATGAAATTTGTATTTTCAGTGTAGACAGACAGCTTCCTCAAAGTAAAAGAAACAAGGGGAGGTTACTCTCATTTATGTAGCTAATGTTCAGATTACCTTATTATTCTGATAACTCCTAGATTTAACTCTTAGATTTTCATATGCAACAGTTGAATGAACTGTATATATTTATTAAATCATAAAATTACTTGATTAGTTTAAAGTTAAAATTAATAGAAACAATGCATTTTAAAAAAATTGAAATAACTTATTATAAATCATTTTAATATATTATCTAGATATATAAATGAATTATTTATATTATATCTACTTCTAGATAATAAATGTTATGCTTAAGATAGATATCAGGTACTTCTCACAATATCACTATTTTTCCTTATAGACCCCTCCCCTGTTCGGCATACATATCAGGTACCTGAACATCCCCCCCACACACACACACACACTTAGCCCCGATTATCGTGCAATTTGAAATACTGAATTGCCAATCGTTTCAGAATATTTGCAATTAGTCAATAAAAATGTAATTATCTCCCTTGATGAAAATAGTTTTTAATATATGGGAAGTAACTCTTATTGACAAATAATCGAATTATAACCCCTGATACTTGGTGATCGCTCAATGTAAAGCATTTTATTATCGGCTGACCGTTGAACAATTCAGTGTTAATGGATAGAAAATAAATTGCCCATTGCATTCTATAAGGCTTAAAAATTATCTCCCTGCGAAAGGGTTTATAAATTCCTCGATGATTCCATTATCCCTATGTATCACCAAAATCACGTCACGTGATCAATTTAGGCAATATTGAAGGAAGAAACGTAAATATTTTTTAAATTTAAAAAAAACCTCGCCAACTTAAAGAGTTTTTACAAAGAAAAACAATTAATTCAAAGATCAAATTATCTGATTGGGAAAAAATTACTCACAGTTATCTTGAAAAATAAGTAAAATAGTCCGTTTTTGTTGTTGTTGTTTTTTTTTTTAACAATAGGGCCGATTTCTTTATTGATATTTTTAGCAGAATTCTGTATTGATGGTTCTTTTAGTAAAAAAAAATCCCGTATAGGAACTTATAAAAATTTTCTGATATAATTATTCAGACTCTTATCTGTATAGAAAAGAAATAAAAATCGTTTTTTATTGGTTCATTTTTTTCAAATTTCATAAAATAAAATAGGGTGAGGGGAGATTTCATAAAAAATATTTCCCCCAATATATTTTAGGAAAAACATATTTTAAACATAATTGAATCAACAGGTAAATAATTACCAAAATTTTCGTAAAATATTGACTGTTAGCTGATTTTTCAAAGAATTGAAAGAAAAAAAAAAGCCACTAGCCGTAACCGTCTTTGGCTACGTTAAATTTCATTGGATTTAACCGTGCGAAAGTGTAAACATTGGTTTCGTTCATAATTTTCATTATTTCTGTGAGTTAAAAAAATAGCCCCCCACTATATTTAACACTTTGAAACTTGGATCAAGGTTAATATTATCTTGAAATTTTTTTGACCAATCAAAAGAAGAAACATTAAAAAAACTCCTGATGATTTTACAGGTCAAATTGGAGGTCCCAAATTATCTCAAACAAAAGTTAGTATTTAAGATCTTAATTTAAAATAAACATATTTGATATTAAAGTCATATAATTGTAATCATCTATGACTATATATTTTATATATATATATATATATATATATATATATATGTGTGTGGAGAAAGGTAGACAAACAGGTGTGGTACCACCATCCATTCTGACACTTATCTAAAGAGAAAAAAATCCAGTAACTTTTTCTTTTCTCCTTCTTTTCATTATGTTCGATTGAAACAGATTAGCATTATCGTTTCCATGCACTCACTCCCCCTCTTTATCTTTCCCCTCCTCTTTCTTTTTTTCTTTCTTTATTATATTTTTTTTTGTAGCATGTCCTTTTTCTTCCCTTTCTTTCTTTATAATAAAAGTGGAATTGGTCCATTATTTAGCTGAGGTGATGACACTCCTGAGAAATAATTCTGTAGATAAGTAACACCATTAGTTCTGACTGATAACAATGAAATTTATTTGTTATATGAAATCCCTAAACTAAGGATACCCAAAAATTCGTCTGATTTTCATTTTTAAAAACGAATTAAAATTAATTAAATCGATTATTTAAGGTCCAATTTTTGTCTAAGTCGAAAATTATTAACATAATGAACATCAGTAAAAAAAAATAAAAAAAAAAAAATAATATTACACATGTAATTTATCTTTAATACATTTAAAAATATTTTTTTGTCAACTTTGATCACGTATGGCTGTAAAGATTGTTTAAAGATGGCATAAAATCCATGTTTACAAAATAAATTTAACAATCGAGATTGAAAATTTTTTTACCAAAAATCAGGGAATTATCAGATTTTAATGAAATTTTCAGCATTGATTTATCAATGAATGAATTTTATAATGCATCAGTTATTTTATTTCAAAACTTTTTAATTAGTTATTTCTGCTATGATAAATTAAAATTGGTTATTTCCTATAACTCCAACATAAAGAAAGGGGAACCACTCTTGACTGATAAATTATTTATTTATTTATTGATCTACTAGGAAAAAAGAAGACAGGGTTAGAGTTAAGTTTAGGGTTAGGTTAGTTTAATGGGAAAATAAATAAATAATTCATCAGTCAAGAGTGGTTCCCCTTTGTTTATGTTGGACTTATAGGAAATAACCTTAGAATTCATTTAAAATATGAGCAACATGATGTTAAGTTTAAAATGTCATATCATTAGATACTAAAAACTTTTTTTTAGTAACTACTTTACTTTATTATCAATCACCTATAATTTTTTGTCGAAAACTGTATTGGAAATTTAACGCCTCACTTTAAACAGAACAAATATTGATGTATATTTTTTCTTTTATAAGATAATAGCCAATTAAATAATTATCAATTATAATTTCTAATTTTCGGTACTTATTTACTACTAGAGCAGCTTCCTTAAAAAAAATTTTCTACTATTCATATCTTCAATCTTTTGTCTATTATTTATGCAGAAAAAAGTATCAATCACATACGACCCACTGACATTTTGCGTCACCAAAATAAGGGGGGGGGTCAAAGTTAAGTGTCCTGAAAAAAAATCAGAAATTTTTTAAATAAAATTCGTTCATTGATAAATCAACACTGAAAATTTCATTAGAATCGGATCATTCCTTGATATTTGATAATTTCTTTTCTAACGGGCAGTGGGGATTTGTATTGTAAAAACACGGATTTTTCGACAAATTGAACTAAAGAATCATTGTTTACTTAAATTTAGTAGGTTGTCAAGAAATTCAAAATCTACTTTCTTATTAGAGTTGTTTAATGTTAAAAAGGTATTAAAAAATCAACATATTTTAAACGGAATGTATAACTGATTAAAATATTTTTATTCACAGAAAAATGGAGTTTATTAGATTTTTTTTTTTTTTTTGGTGTGGTTAAAATTTGAAATATTTAATTTTAACGAGTAAACAATCAATAACAGGACTAAGGTTATGCAGAATAGTCTCCCTTGTATATTTTATTCCGAATTACTTCCCTTGAATCACATACTTTTTTTTCATATTATCTTTTACAGGCATGTCAAACATGAAGCTCTCAGTAAGTACAGGTGCGGCTCGCATGCAGACTACGCTCTCCCAGGTTTTTAAAAAGTTTTTTCCAAAAATTCTTTGGCGAAAATGGTCGTTTATTTTCATTAGGGCAATATGTTAAGAAACAGAGTCTGTTATCAACGCATTGTCTCTCACCCCTAGGAGGCTAATTCGGTCATTGAAAGAGAGTAAGTCTTTCCTCTTGCCTTCTCAGCAGATGGCTATAATTGAAAGTGACTGTGACACTTGTATGTTTTATTATTTGAACTTGGTCAGTAATAGTCTTTTTTCCTTTCTTTTTAACAAAAAAATATTTTTAGATATGTTTTCATTGACTTTTAATTGATAATAAAGAAATTAAAGATAGCAATCATCACTTTGTTCTGTTAATGTAGAAGAAAGACTTAAAGACTTATTTGTCATGTGTAGCCCTCATAACATACATATGTAATCCATGCAGCGTCATGACATACATATCTAATCCATGTATGCCCTCATGACATACTGTTGTGGCCTGGTTAGGGACCAGAATTAAGACACAAGAGAGGAAATGAGTTAAACAAATATATTAACTAAGAACAGTAGTACAAACATATACAAATGAAAAGGTTACCCACAAGGCTGTCTCATCAGCTATCTGCTGAAATATTAACTCTTGCTTAAGTGTAGAACCTGCTGCTATTTATAGTTGCGTGCATGGTAAATTACCCTAACACATACATATGTAATCCATGCGGCCCTCATGACATACATATGTAATCCATGCTGCCCTCATGACATACATATGTAATCCATGCAGCCCTCATGGCATACATATGTAATCCAAGCTGCCATAGGAGGCTACTCAGTTTGACATATCTGATCTATTAGGTTGTTGGGATGTTATGTCAAGTGATTCACCTTCATGGCATCTCTCGAGGCAATAGAAATTGCTTAATGATGCCCATCTCCTCTCCAACTGATATGTGACAGGTTGCTTTATATTACATGGTACCAGAAGCAAGGAATGATCTCTGATCTGATTTATTATCAATCATCTAAATTTTTACTATTTCTCTGAATTTTGGGGATGAAGCTCGATAATTAGTATTATTTGTATTATTCAGACTATTGTCCTGAAGAGGGCCGAAAGGCACATCGGCCGAAACGTTGTGCAGATAACAATGAAGATGAAGACAATAGTCTGAATAATACAAATAATCTAAATTTTTGTCAAATGTATTTGAAATATCCCATGACCTTACGGATCATTGGGATCTGCTGCTGGATCTTTGTATTTATCTAATTATATTATATTTTTTCTGTGTAACATGTCCTTTTTCTTCCCTTTCTTGCTTTATAATGAAAATGGAAGTTTCCATTATTTAGTTGAGTTGACGGCACTCATAAGAAATAAGAATTCAGTGGATAAGTGACACCATAAATTGGGATTTACATTTTTGCATTTCATCTTTGGGGTGGGGGTTCCTAAGACTGATTAGTATTCAACTGTGTTGGCAACTTGTCATGTGTGAGAACAGGATCCTTGTGGCTGAGTGGTCTGTAACTTGCAAGACTCCAATAAGCCTTTACTTTAGTGAGACAAGCAGTCAAAAGAGACTCCTCTCATCAATCAGCTGGTTACATCAAGCCCTAGCACCTCTATGATTGTACCAACTCGAGAATCCTTATGACAAGTCCCATCCCTTTTTATCATGTATATGCTAGAATGTGGTGGCTGAGGGTCTTAGTGTCCTGGGTATGATGTTAAACTGTATCTGACGGTGAGGTTCCTATTCTAAAGCTATGGAGAATGTGAAGTACCCATTCATTACCATTACTCCCAGGTCCACTCTGACCCGGAGTGGTAGTGCCCGTTAGGGTCCCATCTATGGGTTAAATAGAAAAAATGAGTTTTAAAAAATGTGTTTAAAAATGAGTCTTAAAAAAAATTAGGTACACATGAAGAATGAATAAAACAAAACGTCTTTGGCAGAAAATGACCC
>CM042150.1:35923942-35926442 GCA_023376005.1 Doryteuthis pealeii | reverse complement strand
ACAGGCTTCGCATGTGTTTTGATTTAACGTAACCTGCTAGCTCTGTTACTGTGTGTAACGATGAAGGACTTGACACCCTGTTATAGTCTTAACTTCTTGTGTGTACTGAAGGTTTTGTGTGTTAGTGTGGATAACAGAATCCTGATCTAAAGTAAGAAATCAAAGATTGTGAATTTATGAGATTATTGTAGCAGCTTCATTTTTTTTTTCTAGTAAACCGTACTGTTATACAAAATTTAAAATTGAACATGAGTTTTAAAAAAAATATTTTTATGAAAGTAGAAATCAAATTGGGGGACTCTCATTGGCATATTAGCTTAAGTACTGGACTAAGACTTTGTAGTAAGTTTCCAGTCACACAGTCACATTCCCTTTCAGACTAACACCCTTGGGAAAAGCATGAGGCCATCTCATCCCTCCAGCTATGGGCTAAATGGTGCCCCTGTTCTTCTACTGGCTTTGGCATTAAATAAACCATGAAGGTTGGTAATCTGAATATTAGCTACAAAAATGAGAGTAACCTCCCCTTGTTTGTTTGACCTATTTGTGCTACGCATTATTTGAAATCAACTTAATTGTTATTATGACCACATTTTATGATATTTTCGTGTTAAAATTTGCAGTTGTATTGATCCGAACAAATTCGTATTTTTAGTGTAGATTTATGGTGAAATGAAAATGGCCAACCAAAGTGAAACAAACAAGGGGAGATTACTCTCATTTATGTAGCTAATATTCAGATTACCTGAAGGTTGATATACCGCGAAAACAAAGAAATCAAACCAGACCAGAAATCAAAGCAGTTCAAGCCATGGAAGGTATATTTGTCTCATACCCCACCTGTATGGACTGGGCACAAGACCTCGTTTTAACGTGGGCCCACCCACAAGCCGAAGCTAATGGGTGGGAGAGAACAAAAATTGCGTCGATCCCTTCGGCATTCCCCCTCAATGGAGGTGCCTCAGGCGCTGGGCAATAAACCCAGCCCTGCCCATAAAGGGGAGGTATTGCCTGGAGGGATGGCCCTCTGGGATCGACGCTAATAATTGTACCTTAACCCGGTCCAGTGGCCGAAGCACTCTGGACCCCCGTCCTGAAGGACGGTTTGGGTAGTTCAAGCCATGGAAGGTGCTCGCTATAGTTGGTAGTATTGTGGTAGTTAGTGAGTCTGTGTTAGTGTATGGCTGCAGCACTTGGACCCTAACAAAACACTTTGAGAAAAAGCTATATGGAAATTGTGCAAGGATTCTGCATGCTGTCTTGGACAAATCGGGGAAGCAGCACCCTACAAAAGAGCAGCTGTATGACCACTTGCCTCCTATCATGCACACTATACAAGTAATATGAACAAGACATGCTGGACACTGATGGAGAAGCAAAGGTGAGTTCATGAAAAGTGATGTTCTCGGGTGGACACCTACACATGGCCACACCAGTGTGGGTCAGCCAGCAAAAACTTACACCAATTAGCTCAGTAGGGATACTAGATGCTGTGCAGAGGACCTTTCTGGAGGGATGGGTGATAGGACAAGTGGTGAGGTTAGAGTTATGGAGATCCATGGTGTTGGCATGACTTGATGATGATGATGATGATGATATATACGGGGTGTCCATAAAGTGTGGGTACATGGAGATTTCACTATTGTAATTATTTATGTTATTTTTCCGAGAAGGCAGATAGGGTAATTTAGCAGTAAATAAAATCATAACATAAACAATTAAATATAAGAAATAATAATTTTCCTTTTTAACTTTTGTTTAAATTAAATAAAAAATATGGTTATTTCCTATAAATCCAACATAAACAAAGGGGAACCACTCTTGACTGATAAATTATTTATTTATTTTCCCATTAAACTAACCCTAAACCCTAACCCTAACCCTAAACCCTAGCCCTAACCCTAAACCTTAAACCTAACCCTATCCCCGTCTTCTTTTTTCCTAGTAGATCAATAAATAAATAAATAATCTATCAGTCAAGATTTATTTTATGTCGAAGATATTTTCTTTTCTTCATTCTTGATGGGTATTGAAAATTCTTTTTTGGATCTCAATTTTTTTATAACACATTTTTTTAAACTCATTTTCTTCTATCTAACACATAGATAGAACCCTAACAGGTACTACCACTCTGGGTCAGGGTGAATCTGGGAGTAATGGTAATGAAGGGGTACTCCACACTCCCCAGAGCTCCAAAATTGGAACTTCAACATTAGATGCAGTTTAACGTCATATCTAGGACACAGAATAGTTACTTGAAGCTATAATTCTTTATTAAGGATTATTATTTGGGTTATTTCCTATAAGTCCAACATAAACAAAGGGGAACCACCCTTGACTGATAAATTATTTATTTATTCATTTATTGATCTACAAGGAAAAAAGAAGATGGGGCTAGGGTTAGGGTTAGGGGTTAGGGTTAGGGTTTAGAGTTAGTTTAATGGGAAAATGAATAAATAATTTATCAGTCAAGAGTGGTTCCCCTTTGTTTATGTTGGAG
>CM042150.1:35898942-35918942 GCA_023376005.1 Doryteuthis pealeii | reverse complement strand
TGTTCATGTCTATCTTTCTATCTTAGTCTGTTCACATCGATCTATCTATCTATCTATCTATCTATCTTAGTCTGCTCATGTCTATCTTTCTATCTTAGTATGTTCACATCTATCTATCTATTTATCTTTTCACATCTATCTATCTATCTACCTATCTATCTATCTTAGTCTGCTCATGTCTATCTTTCTATCTTAGTATGTTCACATCTATCTATCTATTTATCTTTTCACATCTATCTATCTATCTATCTATCTATTTATCTTTTCATATCTATCTATCTATCTATCTTAGTCTGTTCATGTCTATCTTTCTATCTTAGTCTGTTCACATCTATCTATCTATCTATCTTTGCTCATATCTATCTATTATAGTCTGTTCATATCTATATTGTATCTTTCAATTTCTTTCTTATTTTCTATTTTTATTTTATTTTTTATTTAAAAAAATATCTTGCTGTCTAGTTATCTCTTTTCCTTTAATTAACACCATCTGTTTTCAATCATTTTTGTCACAACGTGTAACTGAAAGAAATTGTTCCGGAAAAGAAATGGTTTTTATTTGCAAAAATACAATTATATTTCTTGTCTCCTTCTTACCCATTTTTCTATGTGAAACATGTCAAACACCTTTGACTGTTAAACACTTATTCATGGAATGCAGGTTTTTTGCTTACATCAAAAACCGTTATTTTAATGCAAACAATATGAAAGATCTATTTGAAAATATCAACATGGAGGACATTCTGTCATTTTTTAGGGAAATAAAATCATACCATAGAATATAGACAGGAACTTAATCAATACCATACAACATGATCCCCAATGGTGCTAACACATTGTTAAAACCAATACTACAAAAGTATAAATATAAATACAAACATATATTATTTCCTAACAGTTAGGCATGACATAACCCTAGATGGGTTGATATGCCGTTAAAATAAAAAAACAACCAACCATCATTTTTCTATTCATTCATTCTTTCTTTCTTTTTTCTTTTCTTTTTCAATTTCTGCTTCCTTCAATTTTCTTTTTCTTATTTACCTCCCATTTTCTTCTTCTTCTTCTTCTTCTTCTTCTTCTTCTTCTTGCAACACCAGCTGGTTAAAAACCATCCAAATCATCCAAGATGAAATGCAAAAATGTAAATCCTGATTATCTGCTGTAGCTTATCCGGCAAATTCTTATTTCTTATGACTGTTGTCACCTCAGCTAAATAATGGACCATTCCGTTTTTATCATAAAGAAAGAAATGGAAAAAAGAACATGCTACACATGCTAAAATATAATAAGAAATAAAAAATGAATGTAAAGGAAAGATAGAGAGAAAGCGCAAGCGCGCGGAACCGATAACGCTAATCTGTTTCAATCGAACATAATGAAAACATAAACAAGAGTGTGAGAGAGTATAACTTCAGAGAGTTCTTGGTGATAGAGAGAGAGAGAGGTATGAGAGATTAGAGACTTACTTGTTACTTCATTTCTCCTTCACTACTTCTTCTAAGGGCTAAACTTTAATCATTGTAATTAATTGAATGAACTACAAGTCTTTTGTTTTCTTGATCAAGATTTTATTAGTCTAGCCCATATCTTCCGCATGGATGAGATTCAACCTCGCAGTAGCACATTTGCTCTGCTTCAATGTCAGGTTGAAACTGATTCTCTAAACTAACTAATCATGTGACGCGTGAGATTCACCCCTCTAGGGGTCAGAGAGCCATAACCGTCCTGGTAGTTTTCCACTAGCCCCCTTGAATTCTCGCTACAGGGTCTGTCAACAATTTATGCTACCACATAAATTGTAACAACTGTATCCACTATAGAGGGGTAAGATGTTTCATTTGTATTGAAATATTATAAATATTAATTGGTACTGTAATATTCAAAGTTATAACAAAGTCATAACTAGTTGAAACATAACAAACTCCGACACGTTTGTGAGACAAAACATTTTATATGGATAACAGCACAAGAATATGACAAGATACATAAACAATGGAAGATAGAATAGTGTACATAAACATACATACATAAAAGTCACTGACAAGATAATATAAAAGTACACATAATATAAAGGTACAGACATGAGACTAAGAATAGTCCATGCTGTATAAATCGCTTACAGTGACAAGTAGCCGGCGTTGAGGGCCGAAGCTCCAACGAGAAGGGAATGACAATTGTCTAACCCATGTGGTCTCGTAGCGAGGAAAGAGGAAGAGAAATTCGAATCAGCCGCTTAAATACCAGAGGTCCTAGCGGGCAGACAACTCCTCAGGCAAATGCGAAATTAACCCCTACAGTACTATAAAACAGACTATGTTGGAGGCGCGTGGTCTAATAGTTAGAGTTGTAGGAAATGGACTCGTCGACCCGAGTTCAATTCCTGGACGAAGCTGTTTGCATTTCACATGGTGCTAATACCCTTGGGAAAGGTATGAATCTTACTCTCCCTCCAGCTATGGGTAAATAGTAGGGCAGACTGGGCTCTTTAACCATGGCTAGGTAACCAGTCTAGGAGAAGGAAAACTCTGAATTCAAATCTGTTAAAACTCCACTTAATAAATTGACCTTGTGTCACATCCTGCTCATGCGGAGGGTTGGTAAATATATATAAAACAGACTATGATAGATTGCTAGTTTAGTGTGTGTGTGTGCTACAGTCTAATCACGTTGAAAGAAGTGGTTCTTGCTTAATCATCAAAGTTAAGCAGCGATTGTTGTATCGCCCATTGTGGATGTATAATCGAGAGAGGAGTCAGGTGATAGAGAGAGAGATACAGAGTTGAGACTTATTTGTTACTTCATTTGGCTTTACTACTTTGGCTATGTTCTCACTATGGTCAGTAACTTGTTGTCTTCTTGTTGCTGTCTCTAACTAAGGGCTTTTTCTGAGTTAACATGCAATGCAAATTAATCAACTCACAAGACTTTTATTTTCTTGATCAAGATTTATTTCTGCCCATGTTCTTATTTGCTGCGTGGGAGAATCAACCTCAGCACAGCATGTCTACTCTGTTTCCATGTCGGTTGAAAACTAAAATCTAAATCCAGTCAAGTGTTTCTCAGGTAGTTATAACTGCAACTGGTATTTACCACTCTCTGATTTGAAAGCCAATGGCCCCTTATTCAGCTACAGGGTTTGTCAATAATTTATGCTACCACATGAATTATGTAATGAGCCTGTTCAATACTTAGATGGGGGACCATTTAATCCACAGCAGGTACTGTAAATAAACCGAATATCAAAATGACTTGATTTAAATCTAAAAATCTTCCCCAAAAAATGAAAACACAAAAATATATGTTAAAAAGAATCATCTAAAAGTTCCATTCACAAAAAATATGTCAAAAACAAAAAATCTTCAGAAAATTAAACATTATCACCAATTCATTTCAAAAACATAGTCGGCATTAAATGACCCATTGAGGTTGATATGCCGTAAAACAAGAACAAAAAAAAAAAAAAAAAATTGATTTGGGATTAAATGACTTTAAAAGGTTTGATATACTGTAAAACCAACCAACCAACCAACCAACCAACCAAGTATGTGGGAGGGTGGGGTTGTCATTCTTCTATTTCAAGAATTTTCAAAAATTCACATTTTCCCCAATTTTTCCCAAATTGTTAATTGTTACAAAGTAATGATGTTTTTAAATAAGTTTTCATTTCCAGCACCCCCTCTCTCCCCCGAACTACTTATAAATCCAATTAGTGATGTTTAATTAAATGTGAATAATTATTTTTGGATTAAAAAAAAAAAAATTTCTTACATTTTTCTTTTTGAAGTTTTGGGAATTTAAATTCTGTAGAATAAGTTAAATCTGACAACCATATGAATTCCCGATTACTGTCAGAGACCCCCTCTTGATGAGAGCTTCACTTTTCTGATTAGGAAAAAAAAAAATTCTATGTTAAATCCTTTCCTTTGGATGCACACCAAATTTCATAGCTTACACCAAATTGTATGGCCATTTATAGAGGACAGACAAATAAACTCTTCCTAATTATTGATATAGATTTGGTTTCTCTGTTTAACTCTTAACATCCTATATCACTTCATTCCACCTGGCCAAAAGTCATTTTCCTAATCTACCCCAAATGATAGCATTTGTTTAAATGTGATATTAAACATATTTAGCAGTCTTTGATTTAAGGGAAATAACAAATAACTTTAAATGAAAAGGCTATTTTTAGCCATTTTTTGATAAATCCTTATAGGAATTGGGCTCTGGACTTAGAAAATTCTCAACAACGAAGAGTTTTAGCTCTTAACATCCTGTTGAGAATTCCAGAGCCCCATTCCTGTAAAGATTTATCAAAAATTGGCCTTTTCATTTAAAGTTAACCGGAGATATTTCCCTAAAAATAAAGACTTCTAAATATGTTTAATATTACATTTAAACAAAGGCTATCGTTTGGGGTGGATTAGGAAAATTAATGTGACTTCTGACCGGACTGAATGAGGTGGTATAGGACATTAAAAGTTAATGGCATATCAACATCCATGGATTATTTAATGACAAATTCTAAATGAATAAACCAAGACTTAAATCTGAAAATAATGATTTAAAAAAAAAAAATTTTCTTTATCAAAATATATAAATTCATTCTGTTCTTATTCCATAATGGTTTGGTTTCTTTGTTTAATGACAAATCAACATTCATGGGTTATTTAATGCCAAAGTCATCCTTGTAGAAGTACAGTAGTACTACTATATAACCCATAGCTGGTGGGAGATGAGGAGGTTCATACCTTTCCCAAGGGTATTAGTCTGAAAGTGAACATATACCATGTTTCCTAGAAAATAAGACAGGGCTTACCGTATTTGACGGCATATAAGATGCACGGGCATATAAGATGCACCCCCATTTCAGCAGGTCAGATTCAGGAAAAAAGTTTTTTAGTGTATTTAAGCATATATTGTTCAAAACAGTCTTGCTATGCATTACACAAGCAATAAAATAAGGATGCATGGAGTTTAGGGTAGGTGAAAGTACTGAGCGTAAGCTGGGTTAGTGAGCATCATAGAGGAGATTAGCCTAGGCCTAAGGGAGGTCTCAAACTTCACCTACGATGTATATGATGCAGGGCATTTTTTTTAGCCAAATATGGTATATTAATTTTCACTCCGAAATATAACACTAGGGCTTATTTTAGGGAGATGTCTTATTCTTCATATCATAAAAAACATCAAGTAGAATATTATGAAATTTCAAAATAAACAGAAATTACAAAAAGCAATCTATATTTATTTACCATTAATATGTTCTTCTATTCAAAACCTCATCAAATTCTAATACTTTATGAAGTGATTTTATTTGCCTTGACCAGGAATTTGTGTGTGTGTGTGTGTGTGTGTGGGTGTGTGGGTGTGTGTGTGTGTGGGTGTAGCTACAGCTTTTCCTGAGCATCTGGATAAATAGCATAAGCAAATGCGCATCTTCTTGATTATTGATGAAGATGAGTATTTGCATTGCATGATGTGATTGTGAAGAATTCTTATTTCTTTCGTCTGTTTGCCACTCTCAACTAGGGCTTATTTTAAGGGAAGGGATTATACTAAAATCATCCTGAAAAATCATGCTTGGTCTTATTTTGCAGGTAAGTCTTATTTTCGGGGAAAAACGGTAGCAAGACTGGAGTTCAAATTCAGTTACCAAGTTTGGTTTATCGACATACAAGAGGGGATATGATTGAAGTCTACAAATATGGATTTTACTCAATGAACTTTGATCTACTAAACATTGCTCAAAATATCAATACCAGGGGTCATAATTTAAAACTCTTAAAAAAAATTTGTAAAGCAAATGCAAGACAAAATTATTTTAGTAACAGAGTCGTGAATACATGGAATAAACTACCATCATCAATAGTGAATGCCTCATCTCTAAACTCCTTTGAGGCAATGTTAGATAATCTGTGGAAAGATTATAAATATTCTGTGGAATTAAGATGAATGTTTATAAGGAACAGCTGACAGGCCTCAGACCTTATATACTAGCTGAAAAAGAGATTATTATTATGTTATTGTAATGTCTCAGTCAAGCACTTTAGTCCCTATGCTACAAGGGTCTCCCTTTTTATTCCATGATGTTTTAAGAATAGATGAGGATGATAGTTGAAACAACTTGTAGATTAATGTAGATAATGAATGATTTAAGAATTTCAGTAAATCAGCAAATATATCGACCAAAACAAAAGCAATGGAAGATAATCTATTATCATACTAAAGCTGAGTTAATCAACTTTTGCTTCCTAAAGGCTTTTTTACTGTTTAGTTTAATGACATGAAAATTATACTAAATTATTCCTTACTTTTAGGATTGAATTATGTTTGAAAAAGATTCTGTTTTAATTGGTTCTAATTAGTCGTAATTTGCAATTAAGTAAAAAACTGACCAATCTCTTACTTTACTCTGTGTGTGGAGAAAATTTAGAAACAAACACGAGATGTTATGATGGTTGGAAATTTATAGTCGATGCTCAAACATTTCAGTTTACAATGGAAACCTTCTTCAGGGCTGTGAAAATGAGAAGAAAACAAGGAATTATGTGGATAAAAGATAATGGAAATTTTGTATGTGTTGAATTAGAAAAATGTGTGGAACAAAAGGTTTGTTAATGTTAGTTGAGCGGCGTTTATAGTTGAATGTTGATGATGTGATTACTGGATGCAAAAACGAAAATTAATGATAGGAACACGTGAAATCGAAAAGCCAAATGTAATTGGCCTACGAGTCTATCTCTTTCTTCCTCTCTATGTATCTCTTGACTACCTTCTTGATATATAATGTTAGTTTCTTTGGAGAGCGGAGCAGAGAGAGAGAGAGAGAGAGAGAAGAATTTGAAATGTATTTCTATGCAAAATTTCACAACCAGCAAGCCGTAGCTTAAATGAAGTTAGATATTTACTTTCTTAGAATGATTTCAAGGTTTCCTATTTATTTTTTTAAATAATTCTATTCGCTTTGCTAACTCCCTTTTCCTTAATCTCAATTATCTACCTAGAGCTGAATGGGTGACCCAATGTGTCACGTTTTGTCTAGTAATCATATAAATTTGAACATCCTTTCAAAATGTGGCATATCTCATAATGTCTAATGACAAATGATATTCATCAAAACTTGACAAACAAATAATATCGCTTCTGCACACTCACCCCCTCTCTCTATATTTCCCCTATTTTCTTTCTTTCTTTCTTTCTTTCTTATTATATTTTTTCTTTGTAGCATGTCCTTTTTTGCTTTTCTTTCTTTATAATAAAAGCAGAATGGTCCATTATTTAGCTGAGGTCATGATACTCATAAAAAATAAGAATTCACTGGAAAAACAACATCAGATAATCAGGATTTACATTTTTGCATTTCATCATGGATGATTTGGACAGTCTCATTTTTAATCAGAAGGTGTTGCAGGGTGATAACAGACATATTTTCTTGGAACACCAGTATCAATAGTAATCTATCTATACATATATAAAGGGCAGTTGGTGTGTATGTATGTTCGGAGGAAACTATGAAAATAAAACAATTAATGACTAAGTACATATATATACATATTCACTATCACCAGATCTTGGTTTTTGAGCAAAAATAACGAAGATTTGATTTATATTCATAAAGATGATTAAAAGATAAATTTGAATGCATGGATTTTTTTTTGCATTTAGTATTTTAAATAGGAGACATTAATTTTTCTTTTCAAAGTGGCTGGATCAATGCAAGGTGTTTTTTTTTTACATAGAAATTTTAATGGGGCACACTGTGAGGATCCAACTTGCGATTCAACAATAATAGATCCGCGAGACTACCTTTTTTTTACCTCCCTCCCCTCTACTCAGGTGATGCTGGGTATTAATAGAAATGGCACTTACTTGCTAATCAAAATATTACCAACAAGCGCAAGTGAAAAGGGATAGACTCCCTCGCTGATTGGCCCGCCCCAACGACTATACTTTTTTTTACTTGTTGTTTAATAAATGCTTAATTTTTTTACTATTTTTGCCCCCCCCCCCCAAAAAAAAGATATAACAAATTTTTTCCAAACAGAATGCGTAATTTATTCACCTGCAAAAAGATTAGGTGTCATTTAGTGTGTTCTCAGCATGATTACATTATGAATATGACACCTGGATTTTTAACACCTGGACAATTTCCTGTCCTGCCAAGGTGAGTTCAATCAACTGCACATGTTCATTATAGAAAATCTTTTTTTTTTCATCCACTTGCAGAAAAGACACCCAATTATTAACGGTTTTTAAGTCTTGATATCTTTCTACATGGTAATTGTAAAGTAACTCCTTATTTTAAAAATCTTATAATTTATTTTTTAATCATTATTTTTACAAAAAATGAAAATGCGAAGAACACACATGGAGTTTTATTTAAAATGCTATATGGGCACCAACATTTGCCTCCAGCCTCTCAAGCTGCTCAGGAATCGTATCAATTGATCTTTCCAGGAACTCTTGTGGAATGTCAGAAATACATTCTTGTATTCATTCCTCAAATTCTTCGAAAGTCATTGGTTTCATAGAGTAGAATTGATTCTTCAACCAACCCCAAAGAAAAAAGTTGCAGGGTGTTAAATCAAGACTTCTCTCTGCAGACCATGTCTACCCATCCATCTCCCAGGAAAATGGTGATTCAACCATTCATGAACAACAATAGGAAAGCTTGGAGGAGCACCACCAACAACAACAGAGATTTAATTGCCATATCTATTAATAATGGAAATTCGCTTCCGGTTTTTGTCTGTAAAAATATTACGTCACTGCTTACGTCACATTACCCAACATCTTCATAACATAGAATAAATACACTCAAAATTTGAACATGCAACATTAGACAATCCTCATTGTTTTTTTTAAACAAGTTTTACTAAATACATGACTGGTATTATATATCTATATATAGTTTGTTTTATGACTGGTATTATATATCTATATATAGTTTGTTTTATTTTAATATATATTTAAAGTTTACATTTCAAATTGTTTTATTTTTTGATCCTTTGATGAATTTGATGATTTTACTTACTTAAGGTACAAACTCACTGACATTGAATTTTTAACTCCCACCCCTCAGGCAATATGTTTCAAAAATCTATGTTTATATCACCCAGAGGCTGTTTTTTTTATTTTGTACTAGTATTAAGAAACATACATTTAAGAATTGAGAAAATTTAGAATATAGTCTTAGTGTGACTGAAAAGTAACTCCCTATTTTCAACTATTTAAAATTTTAATTATAATATGCAGTTACAAGATGAAATCTCGCCAGTTGTCAATACTTGGGAGAATATTGAAGACTTGATTTTTAAGCAAGATGGTGCTCCTTCACATTGTTGTTAAGGAATGGCTGAATCACAATAGATGGATAGACATGGTCTACATGAATGGCCAGCCAGAAGTCCTGATTTAGCACCCTGCAACTTTTTTCTTTAGGGTTGGTTGAACAAGTGAGTGTACAAGACAGATTTTGGAAGAATTTGAAGCACGAATAATAGAATGTATTTCTACCATTCCACAAGAGTTCCTGGGAAGATCAATTGATACGATTCCTGAGCAGCTGAGAGGCTGGTGGCAAATGCTGGTGTCTATATTGAATTTAAATAAAACTTCATGTTATGTGTGTTCTTCTCATATTCATTTCCTGTAAAAAGAATAATGATTCAGAAATAAATTATAAGATTTTTTAAAAAATAGGAGTTACTTATGATCACCCTGTGTATCTGCTTGATACTTTCCTCCTTTTTTGAATAACTCACCTCTCTCTCTCTCTCTCTCTCTCCTCTCTCTCTCTTCTCCAACCTACCCTCTTACTCTCTTCTTCTTTCCACTATCCTTCTCTCTCTTTCATGTATATGACACAGGGAGCAATTTAGCCATAATATCTGGTAATATTAATTTTCACTCCGAATATCACACTAGGGCTTATTTAGGGAGATGTCTTATTCTTCATATCAAAAAACGAACATCAAGTAGAATATTATGAAATTTCAAAAATAAACAGAAATTACAAAAAGCAATCTATATTTATTTACCATTAATATGTTCTTCTATTCAAAACCTCATCAAATTCTAATACTTTATGAAGTGATTTTATTTGCCTTGACTAGGAATTTGTGTGTGTGTGTGGGTGTGTGGGTGTGTGTGTGTGTGTATGTAGCTACAGCTTTTCCTGAGCATCTGGATAAATAGCATAAGCAAATGTGCATCTTCTTGATCATTGATGAAGATGAGTATTTGCATTGCATGATGTGATTGTGAAGAATTCTTATTTCTTTCATCTGTTTGCCACTCTCAACTAGGGCTTATTTTAAGGGAAGGGATTATACTAAAATCATCCTGAAAAATCATGCTTGGTCTTATTTTGCAGGTAGGTCTTATTTTCGGGGAAAAACGGTAGCAAGACTGGAGTTCAAATTCAGTTACCAAGTTTGGTTTATCGTCATACAAGAGGGGATATGATTGAAGTCTACAAATATACACATGGATTTTATTAAAAAAACTTTGATCTACTAAACATTGCTAAAAATATCAATACCAGGGGTCATAAATTAAAACTCTTTAAAAAATTTTGTAAAGCAAATGTAAAACAAAATTATTTTAGTAACAGAGTGGTGAATACATGGAATAAATTACCATCATCAATAGTGAATGCCCCATCTCTGAACTCCTTTAAGGCAATGTTAGATAATCTGTGGAAAGATTATAAATATTCTGTGCAATTAAGATGAATGTTTATAAGGAACAGCTGACAGGTCTCAGACCTAATATACTAGCTGAAAAAGAGATTATTATTATATTATTATAATGTCACAGTCAAGCACTTTAGTCCCTATGCTACAAGGGTCTCCTTTTTTATTCCATGATATTTTAAAATAGATGAGGATGATAGTTGAAACAACTTGTAGATTAATGTAGATAACGAATGATTTCAGAATTTCAGTAAATCAGCAAATATATTGACCAAAAAAAAAACAATCAAGGAATCTATTATTATACTAAAGCTGAGTTAATCAACTTTTGCCTCCTAAAGGCTTTTTTACTGTTAAGTTTAATGACACAAAAATTATACTAAATTATTCCTTACTTTTAGGATTGAATTATGTTTGAAAAAAATTCTGTTTTAATTGGTTCTAATTAGTCGTAATTTGCAATAAAGTAAAAAACTGACCAATCTCTTACTTTAACCAATCTCTTTAACTTTAACCAATTTACTTTATCAATCTCTTACTTTAACCTTGGTTAGGCAACCGGTCTAGGAGAAGGAAAACTCTGAATTCAAACCTGTTGAACTCCGCTTAAGAAATTGACATTGTGTCACATCCTGCTCGTACGGAGGAGTTGGTAAATATATATATATATATCAATATGTGGAGAAAATTTAGAAACAAACACTGGATGTTATGATGGATAGAAATTTATAGTCAATGCTCAAGCATTTCAGTTTACAATGGAAACCTTCTTCAGGACTGTGAAAATGAGAAGAAAACAAGGATTTATGTGGATAAAAGATAATGGAAGTTTTGCATGCGTTGAATTAGAAAAATGTGTGGAACAAAAGGTTTGTTAACGTTAGTTGAGTGGCATTTATAGTTGAATGTTGATGATGTGATTGCTGGATGCGAAAGTGAAAATGAACACGTGAAATCGAAAAGCCAAACGTAATTGGCCTACGAGTCTATCTCTTTCTTCCCCTCTATGTATCTCTTGATTACCTCCTTGTTATATAATGTTAGTTTCTTTGGAGAGCAGAGAGAGAGAGAGAGAGAGAGAGAGAGAGAGAGAGAGAGAAGAATTTGAAATGTATTTCTATGCAAAATTTCACAACCAGCAAGCCGTAGCTTAAATGAAGTTAGATATTTACTTTCTTAGAATGATTTCAAGGTTTCCTATTTATTTTTTAAAATAATTCTATTCGCTTTGCTAACTCCCTTTTCCTTAATCTCAACTATCTACCCAGAGCTGAATGGGTGACCCAATGTGTCACATTTTGTTTAGTAGTCATTTAAATTTGAACAACCTTTTCAAATGTGGCATATCTCACAATGTCTAATGACAAATGATATCCATTAATACTTGACTAACAAATAATATCGCTTCGGCACACTCACCCCCTCTCTCTATCTTTCCGCTATTTTCTTTCTTTCTTTCTTTCTTATTATATTTTTTCTTTGTAGCATGTCCTTTTTTGCTTTTCTTTCTTTATAATAAAAGCAGAATGGTCCATTATTTAGCTGAGGTCATGATACTCATAAAAAATAAGAATTCACCGGAAAAACAATATCAGATAATCAGGATTTACATTTTACATTTCATCATGGATGATTTGGACAGTCTCATTTTTAATCAGAAGGTGTTGCAGGGTGATAACAGACATATTTTCTTGGAACACCAGTATTAATAATAATCTATCTATACATATATAAATATCAGTTAGTGTGTATGTATGTTCGGAGGAAACTATGAAAATAAAACAATTAATGACTAAGTACATATATATACATATTCACTATCACCAGATCTTGGTTTTTGAGCAAAAATAATGAAGATTTGATTTATATTCATGAAGATAATTAAAAGATAAATTTAAATGATAACAGTATGGATTTTTTTTTGCATTTAGTATTTTAAATAGGAGACATTAATTTTTCTTTTCAAAGTGGCTGGATCAATGCAAGGTGTTTTTTTTTTACATAGAAATTTTAATGGGGCACACTGTGAGGATCCAACTCACAATTCAACAATAGTGGATCTGCGAGACTACCTTTTTTACCTCCCCCCCTCTACTCAGGCGATGCTGGGTATTAATAGAAATGGCACTTACTTGCTAATCAAAATATTACCAACAAGCGCAAGTGAAAAGGGGATAGACTCCCTCGCTGATTGGCCGCCCCAACGACTATACTTTTTTTACTTGTTGTTTAATAAATGCTCAATTTTTTTATTATTTTTGCCCCCCCCACCCAAAAAAAAAGATATAACAAATTTTTTCCAAACAGAATGCGTAATTTATTCACCTGCAAAAAGATTAGGTGTCATTTAGTGTGTTCTCAGCATGATTACATTATGAATATGACACCTGGATTTTTAACACCTGGACAATTTCCTGTCCTGCCAAGGTGAGTTCAATCAACTGCACATGTTCATTATAGGAAATCTTTTTTTTTTTTCATCCACTTGCAGAAAAGACACCCAATTATTAACGGTTTTTAAGTTTTGATATCTTTCTACATGGTAATTGTAAAGTAACTCCCTATTTTAAAAATCTTATAATTTATTTCTGAATCATTATTTTTACAAAAAATGAAAATGAGAAGAACACACATAACATGGAGTTTTATTCAAAATTCTATATGGGCACCAGCATTTGCCTCCAGCCTCTCAAGCTGCTCAGGAATCGTATCAATTGATCTTTCCAGGAACTCTTGTGGAATGGCAGAAATAAATTCTTGTATTCAATCCTCAAATTCTTTGAAAGTCATTGGATTCATAGAGTAGAATTGCTCCTTCAACCAACCCCAAAGAAAAAAAGTTGCAGGGTATTAGATCAAGACTTCTGTCTGGCCACTCAAGCAGACCATGTCTACCCATCTATCTCACAGGAAAATAGTGATTTAGCCATTCATGAACAACAATAGGAAAATTTGGAGGAGCAACACCAACAACAACAGAGATTTAATTGCCATATCTATTAATAATGGAGATTTGCTTCCGGTTTTTGTCTGTAACAAAAATTACGTCACTGCTTATGTCACATTACCCAAAATCGTCATAACATAGAATAAATACACTCAAAATTTGAACATGCAACATTAGACAGTCCCCATTGTTTTTTAAAACAAGTTTTAATAAATACATGACTGGTATTTTATATCTATATATAGTTTGTTTTATGACTGGTATTATATATCTATATATAGTTTTTATTTTTATTTTAATATATATTTAAAGTTTACATTTCAAATTGTTTTATTTTTTAATCCTTTGATGAATTTGATGATTTTACTTACTTAAGGTACAAACTCACTGACATTGAATTTTTAACTCCCACCCCTCAGGCAATATGTTTCAAAAATCTATTTTTACATCACCCAGAGGGTGTTTTTTTATTTTGTACTGGTATTAAGAAACATACATTAAAAAATTGAAAAAATTTAGAATATAGTCTCAGTGTGACTGAAAAGTAACTCCCTATTTTTAACTATTTAAAATTTTAATTATAATATGCAGTTACAAGATGAAATCTCGCCAGTTATCAATACTTGGGAGAATATTGAAGACTTGATTTTTAAGCAAGATGGTGCTCCTTCACATTGTTGTTCAGGAATGACTGAATCACAATAGATGGATAGACATGGTCTACATGAATGGCCAGCCAGATGTCCTGATTTAGCACCCTGCAACTTTTTTCTTTAGGGTTGGTTGAACAAGTGAGTGTACAAAACGATTTTGGAAGAATTTGAAGCACGAATAATAGAATGTATTTCTACCATTCCACAAGAGTTCCTGGGAAGATCAATTGATATGATTCCTGAGCAGCTTGAGAGGCTGGTGGCAAATGCTGGTGTCTATATTGAATTTTAAATAAAACTTCATGTTATGTGTGTTCTTCTCATATTTATTTCCTGTAAAAGAATAATGATTCAGAAATAAATTATAAGATTTTTAAAATAGGGAGTTACTTTATGATCACCCTGTGTATCTGCTTGATACTTCCTCCTCCTTTTTGAATAACTCACCTCTATCTCTCTCTCTCTCTCTCTCTATCTATCTCTCTCTTTCCACTATTCTGTCTCTCTCTTCTTTTCTTTCTTCCACTATCCTCTATATCTCTCTCTCTCTCTTTCTTTCCACTATCCTCTCTCTCTCTCTTTTCTTTCTGTCCACTATCCCCCCTCTCTCTCCTCTCTCTTTCCACTATCCCCCTCTCTCTCTCTCTCTTTCTTTCTTCCACTATCCTCCTCTCTCTCTCTCACTCTCTCTCTCTCTTTCCACTATCCTCTCTCTCTTTCTTTCTTTCCACTATCCTCTCTCTCTCTCTCTCTCTCTCTCTCTTTCCACTATCCTCTCTCTCTCTTTCTTTCTTTCCACTATCCTCCTATCTCTCTCTCTCTTTCTTTCTTTCCACTATCCTCTCTCTCTCTCTCTTTCTTTCTGTCCACTATCCCCCCCCTCTCTCTCTCTCTTTATTTCATCTCTCTTTTAAAAAAAATGGTTTGTTGCCATTTTACTTGGCTACACTCTGTTAATTTTATTTGGCTGAGGAGAAGCCCATCCTCATTTTTGGGAGGTCAGTCCTTCAGGCAGCACAACCCCTCCCCCATTACTGCACTTAAAGAAGTAGGGTCAGGGTTAATCTCTGATGTTTAATGTGCCTTGATTGTGGGAACGCTGAAGAAACCAGCCAACTTATTTTGTCACAGACCTCATGTTTATATACATACATACATACATACATATATATATATATATATATATATATATATATATATATATATGCGAGGGCCAGTTTAGCTCAGTCTGTAGAGTGTTTGGCTGGAGAACCGCAAGATTCCTGGTTTGATACCAGCCCTCGCCAACTCAGCGTATGAGTAGCACATGGATCTGTGCGGTAAAGTGAGGAGCTGATGGTAAGTGTAGTGCTCTGCCTCAGACGATAAAAAACAATCTCCTTGGTCTAGCGCTAGTGAAAAGGGGATATACTCCCTCGCCGTCTGGCTGATACCAACTTTAGGCCACCCCAACGACTTTACTTACTTTTTTACTTTATAATTTTCATTGTTCTGGGAGAGAGAGAAAGAGAGAGAGAGAGAGAGAGAGAGAGAGAGAGAGAGAGAGAGAGAGAAGAGAGAGAGAGAAAGAAGAAAAAGAGAAAAGAGAGAAAGAGATAAATAGAAAGAGTTGAAAAAGACAAAGAAAGAGAGTGTGTGAGTGAAGAAGAGAGAGAGAGAGAGAGAGAGAGAAAAAAGAGAGATAAATAAAAGAGAAGAGAAAGAGAAAAAGAAGGAGAAAGAGAAAAAGAAAGAGAAAAAGAGAGAAAAAGAGAAAGAGATAAAGAGAAAGAGTGAAAAAAAAGAAAGAAAGAGAGTGTGTGAGTGAAGAAGAGAGAGAGAGAGAGAGAGAGAGAGAGAGAGAGAGAGAGAGAGAGAGAGAGAGAGAAATATATTAGTAAGAATAATTTTTCAGTATTGAAATTGGTTAATCTTTTTAGAAACAGCAAGGACTATTCCTTCTTGAACAACAATTGATTAATGTCCACTAAACTTTGATCATTTAATGTCCAAAGATTCTTTTAGAGCTTCATTTCTGATTTATTAATGGGTTGCATGTCAACTCTTGTTATGTTATTTTATGCCAAAATCATTTTGTTTTATTCATTCTTGGTAGGTACTCAATTTTTTCTTTTTAAATTTAATTTTTTTCAAAACTCACTTCCTTCTATTTAACCCATAGATGGGACCCTAACAAGTATTACCATTCTGAGTCAGAGTGTACCTGGGAGTAATGGTGATGAAGGGGCACTCCACACTCTCTCTCCGCTCCAGTCCTGCAATCTCAAAAAATAAATAAAAGGGTTGGAGCTTGTCATAAGGCTAATACGGTTGGGACAATCATATAGGTGCTAGGGCTTGACGTGACCAGCCAATTGATTCGGGGGGCCTCTTGGCCCACCCATCTACCCTATGTAATGTCCAAAGTTATGAACTGCTCAGCCACCATGATTCCATCCTTAAACATCACTGGTCACCACTCATGGCCAACAGATGGCCTGATTATTTCCTATAACTCCAACATAAAAAAGGGGAACCACTCTGATTGACTGATAAATCATTTATTTATTTATTGATCTACTAGGAAAAAAGAAGACGGGGTTAGGGTTAGGGTTTAGGGTTAGTTTAATGGGAAAATAAATAAATAATTTATCAGTCAATCAGAGTGGTCCCCCATTAGGAGTATCTTACCACTCTGCAGAGATGTAGTCGTTGTATTCTAAAGCCCCAGCTGACAGAGCCAGCATCACTTCTGAATAAGGTTAAATGCAGTTAGACTATCTCAGCAAGATCACCAGAGAATCCCAGAATCTGGTTCCATGTCTAAGAAATAATTGGACAAGTGTAAAATTTAATTTCTTTCTATCTCCAATCGACACACAGTTCAGAAATATTTTGTACTTTATTAATTAGAGAATTTTCTGTAATCTAAACTCACTGGGTCATAAAGTACGCTATGAAAACCCTCTTCTGAGAAATGGTTTTAATAATAATATATAATAAACGCCCTGAAAGTGACACCAAGCCACAGGGCAAAGAAAGATGATATAACTTTTAGGAATTCCACTTTTCAGTACAAAGCAGAGAGATATAGAAGAATCAGAATTATTCACTCCTTTATAAAAATACATTGTGAATTATATACACATATACACATATGTGGAAGCGCCCGGTGTAATAGTTAAAGTCATGGGAAATGGACTCGTCGCCCTGAGTTCAAATCCTTGATGTGATAATTACATTTCACTTAGTGCTAATACCCTTGGGAAAGGTATGAATCCTACTCTCCCTCCAGCTATGGGTAAATAGTAGGGAAGACTGGGCTCTTTAACCTTGGTTAGGTCTAGGAGAAGGAAAACTCTGAATTCAAACCTGTTGTACTCTGCTTAAGAAATTGACCTTGTGTCACATCCTGCTCGTGCAGAGGGGTTATATATATATATATATATATATATATATGTATACATGTGCAAGGGCTGTTTGTCAAACCAATGATGACTGTCTAACATTGCATGTTCAAATTTTGAGTGTATTTATTCTATTTTATGACGATTTTAGGTAGTGACATAAACAGTGACATAGTTTTTGTTACAGACAAAAACTGGAAGTGAATCTCCATTATTAATAGATATAATCATTAACTAGCAGGACCTGTGATATACTACAGTATGATAATATAATTATTACAATGTTTGATAAGTTTACTTAAGAGCTATTGTAAAATAATTCAACATATAAAAAAGTTTAATAATCTTGATTTAACTAGCAGGACCTGTGGATATACTACAGTATGATAATATAATTATTACAATGTTTGATAAGTTTACTTAAGAGCTATTGTAAAATAATTCAACATATAAAAAGTTTAATAATCTTGATTTAACTCTCTCACTCTTTTTTTCTTTCTTTTATATTTTTTCTCTTATCTTTTTTTAATGATATATTTTCCATGTAGCATGTCCTTTTTCTTCCTTTCTTTCTTCACAATTATTTAGCTGAGGTGATAGCACTCATAAGAAATAAGAATTTGGTGGATAAGCAATACCAAATAATCAGGATTTACATTTTTGCATTTTATCGAGAGGCCCCTTCCAATTAATCATCTGGTCATGTCAAGCCCAAGCACCTATATGATTGCTCTAACCCTATTGCGTTTTTGGCAAACCCCCATTCCTTTTTATCATATTGGGTGCTGCTTCCAAGATTTTTTTCAAGACTGCATGAAGCATACTTGTGTAGCTCCCATCTATCTTTTTCTCCAACGCTTTGTTAGAGCCCAAGTGGTACAGCTGTTACATAATCTATGCATAGATTATTGTCAACCCCCTGTATTTCTGAAGGGATGGCCCCTTTTCATATCACGGGCGGGACTTTCCATGGAATATTACAGAAAGCCTGCGAAATACGTGAAGTCACGTGGGACCTGGTTGGCTCTCAGTTTCAGCTTGGATGTCAGGCAGATAAGGCCTTAGCTGGAGCTCACTGCATATGCGCGCTATGTTAGTTAGATGAAGATGTTAGTTAAGTAAATAAAAGCTTATATAAATAATATGGTTTTGTGGTTGATGAATGTCTTGACAACAAGACTGAACTAGAAGAAGAAATGAATTAAGTGTGACCGACCACCAAGATGAAGTCCAGACGCTAGAAGATGAACGTAAGATACCAAAGATGAGCAGAAGAATAATGGAAGTAAGAAAGGAAAAAGGGTATACAACACAGCTGTACAGTAGTACTGGCATGGCTACAGCTTGGAAGAATTAATGCTTTATCTTTTCAGTGAGATAAGATTTCCATATGATCAATAATCTGTACCTATCATTCATTGCTCTCGGGAAGTCCTCTGCGCAGCATCCAGTATCTGTGCAGACCTGGTCAATGTAGGTCTTTGCTGAACTGGTGTGCCCATGAGCTGGTTTCCACTCAAAGACATCGCTTATGAGTTCATCCTTGCTTCTCCAGCAGTGCCCAGCATGTCTTGTTTGTCTCACTTGGATGGCTTGAGGGATAGGGGGGAAGTGGCTGAACATCTTCTTCCTTGTAAAGTATTGTTGCCATGATTTATTTAAGATTGCACACAGTATTCTTGTACAGCTCCCATCTTGCTTATTCTCTTAGTGCTTAGTTAGGCTCCAAGTGGTGCAGCCATACAGTAGTACTGACACCGCTGCAGCTTGGAAGAATTGTTGTTTTAACTTAGTGAGATGAGATTTGCATATGATTGTCACTCTCTCACTTATTATTGTCTACCTTTTACCTAATCTAATCTGGTAATTCCATGTCAAATCATCCAGGCCATGTCACCCACCCACTTCAATTTTTCTGAAATTTTGTACAGGAGTCGAATTTGTTAGAGTTAGACATCCTCCAAAATTTGAGCTTCCAATTCAAAAAATTGGCAGAGTTATGTTGATTTTAACTCTCCAAATTTGAGGGGGAGGGGTCACAAAAAATGTGTGACTTTTTGTAATTTGTAATCTATTTTTGTCTGTAAAATGAATTCTAGTAATTCCCTACAACTAAAAATTGGTTTATAAAAGCATTTTTGCCTGAGGAATCAAAAAATGGTTTTAAAAAATGTCTAAAAGTTAACCAGTTTTGAATTATTAATGATTTCTTATTTGCAAAATTTCAACTGATGTTGTAGCTTTGGTTCTGGGCAAACACCAAACTATCTTTTTGGTACAAATAATGTTCAATATATGTGAAATAATAATA